>JAJLXK010000015.1:0-386755 GCA_030571195.1 Myxozyma geophila
ATAAAAACCCTACTAAAACCCTACTATAAAACCCTACTATAAAACCCTACTAAAAACCCTACTAAAACCCTACTATAAAACCCTACTATAAAACCCTACTAAAACCCTACTAAAACCCTACTATAAAACCCTACTAAAACCCTACTATAAAACCCTACTATAAAACCCTACTAAAACCCTACTATAAAACCCTACTATAAAACCCTACTATAAAACCCTACTATCAGGGCGGGCGGAGACGAAAGGCGGAGAGGCCGCGGGTGCAGTTGCAGGCTTGATAAGAGTAGTGAGGGTATTTGTAGTGAACTTGTTTTGCGCAAAAAAAAATATTTGAAAAAAACAATAAGAATTCGTGACTAATATATCGAGATACTGACAAGTAGCGCATGAAGACCAAACTACAAATGATCAAGCAGACATGGGACCAGAGACCAGCGTAAGATTTTTCCTGAAATCCATGCTGAGTAGCACATCTAATAAAGCTGGACCTTGGCAATTTGCTTCACGCGCAATGATTTCATCAATGCCGCACCTATCGACGCAGCCTTTGCGGCATCCTTCAAGTTGAAATTGGGCTCTGCTCCGTACAAAATCCAATCTCTAAACGCTTCCATCTCGTACTTGAATGCAGGTCCAAACACTTGCATTTGTGTCTCAGGACCCTCCATTCTGGTGCCAGAGTCATCTGAAATCTCAAGTTGGATGAGTCTAGGCTGACCATTGATCAGCAAGCGACCCTTGGTTCCAATGACCTCGGTCATGGAGTGGTGCCCGTGACGGTTATTGCGGGAACCATAGACGTTCATGATAGTATCACCAGAGTCAAAAGTAATGACTCCCATTCCGTCGTCGACGTCTCCAAACCCCTCAAACATTGGGAAAACGTTAGTAGTACCAGTAGCATAAGCGGTTGAAGGTGCCTTATCTTTACTCAACAAGAACAAGCAAGCATCGATATCATGAATACAGCAATCAACAAAAATACCGCCCGAAGTCTTGATGTATTTGACAAAGTAGTCATCAGTCATTATCAAATCGGTAGTCTGCGAGCGCAAAGTGACAACCTCACCGATATCGCCTCGAGCAATACGCTTCTGAGCCTCCACATAAGGAGCAGCGTACCGACGTGGAAAACCACAGGCAACTTTGAGTTCTGGGTGTTTGAGAGACTCGTGGTAAATCTCCCAAGCGCTCTCTGCGTCCGGAGCGATAGGCTTTTCACAAAAAACGTGCTTACCGGCCTTCATGGCAGCAATAACCTGATCGCGGTGTAAAAAGTTGGGGGTTACAATCAAAACCGCATCAAACAGTCCGCTAGCAAGGAATTCATCAAAGGACTTGAAGGTGGTGACGCCGAGGATGGACGAGATGGCCCAATCAAGCTCACCCTGGACAACAGAGCAGACAGCGGTGATCTGCATGGAGCGCATCTCGAGCATGTTGTTTATGTGAATCTGACCCATGCGGCCAGCGCCAGCAACGCCCATACGCAGAACCTTGACTTTAGACATTCGAGACTACAGAAGTGGTTGGAGGCCAATTTTGAAAGGGATGACGAGAAAAATATAACAAGTCGAGCAAAGAAGAAATAGCGGCACAGAAATAGAAGAGGAAGCCGCGATGAGTGTGGCTCGGTGTCCCGGCGGGGGGGAATGGTGCGGGGAGTCCAATTACGGGGACGCGCACAAAGCCGTCAAACAGCCGTCAGCTCCCTTTGCGGTCTTTGAAGCTTTTTCACTTCAGCTACAAGATTTAAGGATTCATTCAGGTTGTTTGGGCGTGTAAGTTGGCGACAAAGTTATGCAAAGCGCGGGGACCTGGGCCGCATAGGGCTGGGCTTTATGCGAAGGCGGTTCCTTGGTCGCTTGAAGGCAACTTGGTTGCAGTCAGTGGTGAGTAATTTCTGATCTGCAATTTATGTTACGGTTGTGTTATAATTGCAATGTTGGCCATTTAGAGATTAACAGTGTTAAACATTGGTTTAGAAGAACAACTTGCAGTGTTACAAAATACCGGCCCCATAACAATTCGAACAGTCGCTGATCGTGTTCTCCGCACTAAAACTCCCAGCTCTTCCGGTCACTCAATTAAACTTTCCGTCCACCACACCAAGCTCTGCCTTATTTGGTCCCGCTTCCACTTAACTGCCTTTATTACGTCACCCAGACTCCACAACGAGTCAAATATCCGATTAGCAGATTCAACTGTACCCGCTTAGCCGTCCTGCGTTTCATCACTACTCAGCCTGTTTAAGGCGTTAAGCAAATTAAGCCAGCCACTCACCGCCATATTGCCTTCACTCATCTGCTGTTTACGTTGGTCTTCGTCCGAGTAATCCTGCACAAATATCATCTGAAGTAGTGGGTGGTATAGAGATGTGCATGTAGAACTAACTGGCTGGAGAGAAGCAAGTAGATATTAGCTGTTCTATGTGATCTTGCAATCACATAAGTTTTTTGGATATAACAATCTATAAAAATCAGCCCTTGCTCTTGCATCGGGAACGTCCTTGTCGTCACCGTCTAAAGTCTCTACTGCTAGTCCCTGCTGTCTGCCGACCCACTAGCAATGTTTACGGTTTCTTCGTACGGTTTCCATCGCTTTCGATCGGCACCCTCCGCGTCTCAGCAAGAACGCAGAAATACGAAGCTGTTTTAACTATTGATATTAACCATAAACATACAGTATCACATAACTTTCAACAGAAACCAAGTACCATAAATTTTGTTTCATCGCGAAGTAATACCAATAATCAAAAATAATTGAAAAAGATCGAAGATCAAAAAAAGTCGAAGAAATATCAAATTTTTTTAGTATCCCTCACTATCAACCTCATGGTCTGCGGCTGTGTCATCAACATGCAAAACTGCAGGTTTATCGTCTGCGAAAGCCCCTTTGGCGCCCCTCAATCCTTCAAGGTCTTTTCCCGCAAGTTCGAGAACATCAATATGATGTCGAGCCATATTATTCGCAATAGAAACAACCGTCCAAGGTTTATTCTTTTCGCATTTGGCAAAGATCTCATCGATTTCTTCAAGCGATCTTCCGGCAGTCTCGGGGTAGAAAAAATAAATAACAGGGGCATTGATAAGAATATTGAACGCAGCAAATATCAGATAAACATACTCTCCAATATTGGCAATTGCTACCGGTGTAATCATAACAACGGTGAAGTTAAGAATCCAATTAGATGCGGTAGATAAGCCGTTTGCCGATGCACGAACACCAAGTGAAGCCACCTCAGCCGGGTACAACCATGGAGTATTAGTCCATCCAAGAGCATCCATAAAAAGGAAGACAAACACAAGAACACAAGCGCCAGTACCAGCTTCCGTGACACCTCGATTGGCATAATGAACAGCGACCGTAACTGCAGCCAGCGTCACTCCCATCATAATAGCAGTCCAGTAAAGCAGTTTTCGGCGGCCAAGTCTTTCAATTGTGAAGTATGGAATGAAGCAAGCAAGCCAATACTCAGTTGTACAAGCAGCAGCCACAATCTTTGCCATGAGGGGGGTAAGACCCATAGAAGCTTCGTAAATTGTAGAGGTATAGGAGACGATGACGTTGATTCCAGCTAGTTGCTGCATAGCTTGAATACTCATTGCAAGTAAAACTCGATGGAAGTTGCGTTCTTTGCCGTTGGAAACTATCATGCGCATGCTTGTCTGCGATTCAAGATTGATCGTTGCTTTAATATCACTGATCTGCTCAGCAATGTAAGGGTTATCAATGCCAATATCAGCAAGCGCGGCAAAGACGCGCGCAGCTTCTTCTTCTTGGTCGGTCTTGACGAGCCAACGAGGCGATTCGGGAAATTCCAAGATCAGCGCAATCAGAATTAGAGCAAAAACGAGTTGGAAGGCAACGGGGAAACGCCAGCTGACTTCTCCACTAGCAAAGTAGAAGCCAAGGTCAATCCTGTAAAAAGGTTAAGTTAGTAAATCATACAAAAATTAGAGCAAACAAATAATAACATACCAGGTAGAGAAAGCAACACCACCACATACCAAGAAGGTAGAAATGACAACAAGAGGGCCACGCATTTCAGGCTTTGCGCACTCGGCTTGCCAAGTAGGAACAGTAGCGGTAATAAAGCCGTTACCAAACCCGGTGACGATACGGCCAACAATAAGCTGAATAAGGGAATAAGAACAAGTCTGAATGACAGCACCAATAGCCAAGACGATTCCACCGCCAAATATAGTCTTAGGACGGCCATACTTGTCGCCGACATAAAGACAGCACAAAGCACCAAACATACATCCGATCTCATACAGCCCAACAACGGCACCCTGAACAGTCGAGTTATGGCTGCGCTGGGCATCGGTGAGGGACGTGGAGACTGTGTCTATTGAGGGGAAGGTGGAAATGAAGGTTGGGAGGGTCAGCAAGCCGCCGGTAACGCCCTGGTCGTACCCGAAGAGGAAGAAGCCCAGACCAGCAACGCAAGCAATTGCGCGGTTGAGGCTCTTTCCTCTGAGGCCAAGATACTGTTTGCGGGCCATAGTGAATATCAGAAGAGAAAGAAGAAAGTAATATAAGTAATTGAGCAATCAGTTAGGGTCTGCAAATTTTGAAAACAGAGGGAATTGAAGATGGTTTATAGTCGAGGAACGCGAATTTGCAAGCCTCGAACTAATTATTATTTTTCTGAGATGCCTGGGCGAGCGTGCTCTCCGCTCCCCGCTTTTTAAAATCTGGACGCCACCCAGCCCGGGTAGGGCACGAGCCTAACTTGGCATCACATTTATACAAAATGCGGGGATTAACTTTGCGAAATTGAAAGTGCCGGCTATTTCGTAAGAGCAGCAGCCAATAGCGGGCGGGCGAGGCGTGGGATACTATCATTCGGACTGGGACGAGTGCAGAATTATTGTTGCGCAGTTAACGATGGCTACTTACCATTTCTCCTGCCTATTATCTGACTAATCACCCGCTACGGCAAGCTTTAATTTTATGGCCATGTGCATACAGCCGCTAGCTAAAGCTCTCTCGTTGGAGGCAAGAAGGCGAAGGACTGCGGCTGCATAGAGTTTCACTGCGCCGCAGTTCGTGTGCTGACTACCAACCCTACACACGATATAGAGCTGTAATCTGTCTGCAATGAACATAGCTAGGAGAATAGGTTCTGAAATATCGGATTTCAGTGTAGATACGCATATAACTATTTGCTGTGTGATGTTATTACGAGGTGGCTACTGCAATTCCAGCATTGTTCCGACAAGATCGCGTATTCGTCTGTGCCTGGACACCGGCTGCATCATCGGAGCTCGAAGCCCATGGCACTGACTAATCCTAGGGTGCGAGGATCTGCAAATTTCCCCTCCTACATGTGCTCTCTGAAAATGGATTTTCGCGAAAAAGATGGGTTAAATATATTTCCCCGCATTTATATTTCTGAACAAGCTGATTAGTGTTCTATCTGTTTGGTTCTAAAACTCTAATCCATGTTACCGCCCGATGTATGTTGATTTATGTCTATGGTTATCGGCAATCAGTTATCATGTTAGAGCTCCCCGAAGACTTCTGACAGGTTTAAGCGTTGCATTCGAAAATGGCTGCGTTTCATAGATCAATTTGGGAGCAGTAGAGTAAAAGTCAAGTCATATCAAATCCTGTTGCCAATCCCATTGCACGCAATCAATACAAATACATTAAAATCTACTGATGTCGCGCGCTGACATTAGATTTGTATAGACATATCCTTGCGGGTCATTTCGCTTTCAAAAAGAAACCATATACCGCGTTGAATTGCTAGCGCATTTGAGGAGTGACTAGCAAGTAATTTTATTGCGCTATAGTAGCTGTGATTAATAGATGAAGTACATTGAACCAAAGCTGAATAGAGGCGATGCTAACAGTATAATATAGCCCCTCCCGTAGCACTATAACTGACACGAGTAATAACTTAGTCTCCACCAGCACATCTCGACTTTTATAACCACACTTCTCCTCTTTTTCTTTGCTGTGCGTTCGAGCTTAGATTTCTTTGTCACGGACTCTGACTGGAATCTGACGGTGCTCTCTCCTCCTTTGCCCCTCCCCCTCTTTACTCCTTACCTTCTTTTACCCTTGCCCTCGCACGCTATTTCTTCCCTCCCCCCCCCCCCCCACTCAAAGATCACTCCAATTAGATACTGAAAATATTCAGTACGCAAATGCTTTTCATTGAACTATATCAATTAACTAAATTTAATTTATTTGACTGGCTGTTAGGGGTAGCGCGTGACAGCTCCCTAGAGTCTGAGACGACACCTGCTTATATCAAATCCACATCTGCGCGGCGGTTTAGCTCACCAACACAAAGCCAAAAAACACAAAAATATCCACCAGACTAAATTAAACTCGCTGACCCCAGATTTAGGTTATTTCGCTGGCGCGTGTCGCGAGCGCAGGAGGAGGTTATATGCTCTCAGTAACATATTCATAGTAGGGCTTATACCCTACTATAACCCTACTGTAACATATTTATTGATCTTGCGTCTTGCCTTGACAGATGTACCGCTATTCTTCAATTTGTTGCGAAACCAACTTTTTTACATGTTGCCCGTGCCTGCTATAAAAGTTGGCGCTGCTCGTGGCGGACACATCGTCAGCGTCCATGTAAAACGTTCTTGGAACCGCAAGGCGGGACCTCGTCGCCGTCTGCACAGTGGTGCTGTTTGAGCAGGAGTGGATGAAGGAGACCGCGCCCACGGCCGCTATCTATAGCGACTTTGACTCCTTCATTACTTTTGGTCTCGATCTCGTGATTATCTGCACACTGACAAAGCTCCACCAGGAGCACGCCCACAAAGCGCTTGAGAACAAGCCCCCTTTTTTTTTGCGAGAAGCCTCTTGGACTGAACGCCGACACCGCCTGAGAGATCTATCATAAAGCCCCGGAATACCCTGACCTCAAAGTTGCGTGCGGTTTCCCGCGTCGGTTTGCTGCTGTTTGTTAGCAGATGGAGAAGCCGGTCAAGAACGGCGAGCTGGGCGAAATCACGAGCGTGAACTCGCAGTCTATGGATCCGTACGATCCCTCTTATTTTTTCACCAACTACATCAAGATCTCGGGTAGCATCTTTGTTGACATGACAATTCACAATATGGAGGTCTGCCTCTACTTGCTTGGAACCGTCGAGACGCCGGTTAGTGTCTACGCGACTGGCAATGCAACCATGTTCCCCCAGTTTGCCGAGTTTGGCGATGTCGACGACGCGTTCGGACTCGTCACCTTTGAAAGCGGTGAGATCATGAGTCTGTATAGGAATTGCGACAGTATGCAAGGCCACCACGCGTCAGCGGAGATTGCTGGTACCAAGTGCCGTATTGTGACCAACGGATCTCCACGCCTGCTCAATGTTTAGATCACTGATTCCACGGGTGCGCGCATGCTCGGCGCAGCATCGCATATAAATCTGTTTGCGGCTGTGTTCAAGGAAGAAGTGCGGGCGATGCAAGACTGGACTTTGTATAACTTTGTATAACAAAGAGGTAGCTAGCTTTCAATCTCAAGGACTCGGCCAAGGCGGTCACGATTGCGAGTGCGCTAATGGAGAGTCTGCAGAAGGGCGAGGCGGTCAAGGTTGGGGCTCCCGTCAGTTTAGCTAGATAAATGGCGTCAAGTATGAATATCATTAGAGTATGACATATACGTAGTTTACACTCAGCACTGACGTAATCAGCAGGATTAAAATACATTAAGCGGTGCTGAATGCTTCTATTTTACGGCCACCGATTGGGCACGGTTTTCTGAGATTATTCTTGCTGCAGGCGGTAATTGTGGAATTTTGAAGAACACGTGGACCCGATTTCATTTGACTACAAGCTCAAGCTGGAAATCCTGGCTGAGAAACTAACTAAACTTCTGAGCGGATATGTCAACGACGCCTGAGCTCCGTTGGACCTTATATTCCAAACGATGGTGTAGTAAAGAAATTAAGGAAGCTAGAGCTGAATAATGTATAAGTAAGGAATCGGCTATGAGGTAATTGAGGCATAACTGTAATGCCATTTGAAGTTTAAGCATTAGCACAACCTTAAAGGGAAAGATTGGTGGGATCTACATCGAGAGATATACTTCTATTATATGTATTGTGTTTAGTGATTTTGTGATATTTTATATGGGATTTTAAGTCATATTTTTGTTATTTATATGGTATGAAAAGGATTTATTGGTTTCTTGCGGACGGCACATGATTTCATATTCATTTTTGGGGAGATTTTGTTCATTTCATACATCAGGGGTATATATACAAGCCACGAGCGTGAGTTGAGTTGTTGATGTTAACATTTCATACAACAGTCACTAATTTCCGGTCTTGAAGCCAGGCGGCCTCCATTTGACTGCAGAGAACCTCGGAGTGGAGTTAGCACTACTTCCGGCTCTACATCATGGCAAGACTCCAGTGAACCAAGCAAGCCTTGAAGATTGATACTGCTTTTTCTCGCTTATGGTATTTTCTTTTTTTCATATTTAAACTATTATGACCCCAGACGTTCTATATAGTATAATGAATTTAAACAGACAAACAATGAGTTGCAAGCAGCAGAGGCCGAAAGTGCAGCAATAGCAGCGATTCGTCTTGAGTTTCGGTCGCTGGTCCTCGTTCCTAGCCTCGTTCATACCCAGCGCATCTCCAGTTCTCGCCTTTGTTTTGTCATCTATGCCTTGCAATTCGCGCTGGCTGTTATTTTGCGTTCTGGTCATATCTGCAATCAAAAGTCCGCCAACTCGCGTGTGACAAGACAATCTGATAGTGATATCTCTCAACGGCAACTTGCGGCTATGTGGCGCGCTTTTGCGGGGATAGCAGCGACCCGGGTCTGCAGGAAATGCGGAGAACTTCCAACCCGCTTTCGAACTGGGTCCAAGGTTCCTGCTTCACGCTTTTCCGCCCTTGAGCTCGCGCCAGTCACTGCTCCTTCCCCACACAGTCTCGTTCAGCACAACTCTCCCTTTCTTTTGGCTTTTCTTTCTCTTCTCTCATCAGAACCACGATGCCCTCCGCCGCGACAAAGGGCATCCGCTCCTCCATCGCTTGCAAGCGCTGCCACACCGCAAAGTGCCGCTGCGACGTCGCCCAGCACGGCTCGCCCTGCTCCCGCTGCCGTAAGCGCAACTTCGCCGACTGTGCCCCCATCGAGAGCCGTCGCGGGACATACGATCGCAAGGAGTGGAGCCGTCGCCGTCGCATGGCCTTGGCCACGAGCGATCAGGCCGTCGCTGAGGAGAAGGCGGCCGCTGCTGCTCAAGTCATTAAAGAAATCGCGATCGTGACCGTGACAAACAAGTCCGAGGACGAGTCAGAGTGCACCAGCTCCTCTGCGAGCAACAGGTCGGAAGACGACGACGCTGAGAACGAGCTCATTTCGCCCTCGACCGCCCCGGACTCCATCGCGTGCGACGCAAGATCTGTCTTGCCGCTCTTGCACGCTCACGCACCTGTCTCCTCCGCGGCCTCGCTCTCCTCCGTCGTCACCCCCGCTACCTCCCACAACCCAGAGTCCAGAATTGACCTCTGCTTCCCGCAGACACCAACCATCTCCAACTTCACGGCTCCTTCACTGCTCAGTTCGCCAGCCCCTGTTACCTCTTCTCTTTGCGGCCTGCTCCAGCGTCTCCCAAGCTCTTCCAACGGCCAGAAATCGAAAGAATGGTCTCGCGTTTTTAGAGCCTTGTTCGATAACATTGCAAATCCTACCAAAAAGCCTCGGCTGTATTTTGGTGAATCGTTCCCTGTCTCGTGGCTGCTGTATAAAGTGCAGAAAGATCAGCGCAGTCAGATCAGATTGCAACGCCCTCGCGCAGTTGTCGAAGGTATACTGTCTGAGGATCCGCCAAAGATTATCCTTGACGGTCACGAGCATCCTGCACACATGACTCCTGCAAAAATCACCTACTTATCTTCCGAAACCTGCTTCACAAAACCGTCAGAGGATGTTTTCCGCGAGCTCCTTGCCACTTATTTTCAAAAAGTTCATCATGTATATCCAATTATCAATCGCTCCGATTTTGCGCGCATGTGGGAAGCCGATACTATTCCTTGGTTGCTCTTTCACTCGATTTGCTTTGCTGCTGCTTCACACTGTCCTATTGGTGTGCTTTGCCGCGAAGGCGGTTACACTACTCGTCGAGAGGCACGCGTGGATTTTTATCGTCGCGCAAAGTCATTGTTTGACTTGTCGTATGAAAAGAATAAAGTCGTGCTTATTCAGTCTGCGCTTTTGCTCTCGTTCTGGGGTGGCCAGCCTGATGATTACTGGAATTCAGTTTCCTGGATTAACATGGCCGTTAATATTGCAGAGTCGTTGGGTATGCACCGCGCTGGTTCGTCCAGTGATTTACCTGATGAGGATAGTGCTTTAAGGAGAAGAATATGGTGGTGTCTTGTTACTCGAGATTCGTTTTGTGCTGCGTTACTTGGAAAACCTTTACGCATTAATACTTCTCAATGCGATGTACATGCACTTACTATTGCTGACTTCAAAAGCGATTCGGACCCTGTGTTTGCTAAATCAATGTGGGGCACTAGAGGAGTCGAATACGGCCTTTATGTTATTGAAAATGCAAAGCTAGGTACAATTTTGAGAATGATTGTTCAAGCTCGTGATCGTCATCAGATTGATACCGCATTTGTGCTAGCTATGCATAGAGCGTTGCAAGATTGGGAGCAGCAAATGCCAGATATGTTACGTGTTCATACTCTTTCGCCTGAATCCCCAATGTATGTTTATGGTGCTGCCTTGAGTTTGATCTATAATCATCATCTTGTATATCTTCATCAAACTGCACCCCCGGATTGTGAGATTTCATTGTCGATTGCACAAGAAGCTGTTTCGAATATCGCAGAATTTGGTAGTACGCTTGTGACTGTGTCTGTTATTCCGTTTATGCCACAAGATACGCTCGCGAGCTTTTTTATGGCGATTGTGATGTTATTCACGCAAATGCAAAGTCAGAATTGTTCGCAGGATAGAATCAGATTGTTTCGGATGCAGCTAAAGGTTTGTGAAATGATTCTGCATCAAGCTCAAGATCATTGGGATCATGCCGATTGGATTCTTGCGATCTCAGATGGATTAAGACAAAGATTGGATTTGGGTTCTGAATCGTCTAATTCTTCGTCGAATCCGTCGTTAGCTAAATTGGATCCTTCTGTTTCGCCAGACGAGTATTCTCTAATGCGACAATCATCTTCATTTCCAGACTTGACGAAAGTAAATACGTCTTGTCTCGCAACTCCTATTTTTCAAGACACTCCGAGTTCACATTATAAACCCAGGTTGACTTCCGGTAATGAATTAGTTGATTTTGATGATTTGGTTCAAAGTCTGGATGCGAGCTTTTCAGAAGGGTATCCTTCTAATATAGTAAGGCTTACCACGAGCAACAACAATAATTCAGAGAGTCATGAGAATGAAGGCGAAGTAACAAACATGCTAAATAGACATGGGCGGTCAAGAAGTAACTCTGCCGAGACGGGGATGAGCATTGATTTTACAAATTTTTTGGCTGCAATTGGGATATCGTCGTAAAGATGCTGTGATGTTATTTGATTTTATTGCTCTATTTGTTGCTGATTTTGAGTACTTTGTTACTGGCGTTTATTTTTGAATGAAGTGTTTGTTTAATATTTATTGTAAATTATATATATTTATATGAAATATCATTCTTTACATAGTTGAGACCTCTACCTGAGGCCAGTTTGATTCTTGGCCTACCAACTGAAGCTTCAGTTACTGTAAGTCACTCTTTCACTACTTGGAAAATCCAAAGTTTTTGACGCCAATAATGATTGCTATTGGGCAAGAACCTGTTCGATGCGCAGATACAGCTGAACAGAAAGATTGGAAATGATGTATAACAAAACACAAACCAAAGCTTGCTAATGGACAAACACAGCATAATTTCTAATCTGGGTACTTTGATATTTATATGTAAATTTATTCAGTGAATTTTTGTGGAGAGTGTTATCAATACCTAGATATTTGCTTTAAATTTTTTGTTTATTTAAATCTATATAGCATCTCCGGGATTATCAAAGACTCGCGGTAGATTTTTGCCAAGTTAATGAATTCTCTCGATATTTTTTTTCCAAGTATTGAAAACTTTCAAATTTTTACCCCTTTCTTCTAAAATAATCTGGAAAAATGGCTAGCTGACAAAAAATATCAAATTTTAGTTCAACTCTACAGCTTGTAAATTTTTTGTCAATTCTTTGTACCCTGTGGCTGATGTGTAATGTTCATTCCGTTCACTATTTGCAAGATTTCATTGCAAATTCCGCATCCGGTTTAATTATTTCTTTTTTTAATTTATCTAAAGTATCAACCGTCGCTTATACTTCACTTTCACTTTCCGTCTGATCCAAAAACTTAGTTGAACAATGATAATGGAAATTTATATTTCAACGACTAAAGCGCATTTGTTGATCTTTATATGAAAAAGCAAGAATAAACGAAAGAATAATGAGAAAAATCAAATCAAAGTCAAAACTACATAATTCAAATGGTGATTCCCTTCTGCTTCTCAATGGAGTATCGCTCACCGAAAATACCAGCCTGCTCAGCTATAATCTGGATAGCAACAATCTTGGAGTTAAATCTAGCCAAAGGCAAAGCACCAACCATGAAATAAACGTGAGGCACACCGCAGTCACGGAAGCAAGAGTTAAGCTCTGCCTCTTCGTCCAATCCCCAGACCTGCTTCAAGGTCTTGGTAGCCTTCTCACCGAGGGTTTCAGCGATAGATTCACGGAAACCAGTCACACCGGTAGCAAGAACAACGACTTCAGGCTCCATTGAAGATCCATCCTTGAAAAAAATCTCTGTCTCAGTGAAATAGTCGATTTCGGCTCCCTTAATCTTGATATCACCGTTGGCAATGTGCTCACAAGCTCCAGAGTCAAAGTAATAGCCACCATTCTTCTCCATCGACAGGTACATGAATCCAGAGTTATCAGGTCCGAGCCAAGTCTTGAAGCCAGCAGAGTGAAGACGATCAAGAAGAGGCTTATCCATCTCGGCAATCATAGGAATAGTATGCTTGAAGTAAGCCTTAGCAACAGATTTGGGAAGAGTTTCTACCATCTCATCCGACTGTTCAAGTGGGGGACCATCGTCTTGAAAAGCGCCCTTGTTGAGGAAATCAATACCATTTTCGAGAGTCATGATGAAGGTAGGCGAGCGCTGGAGAAGAGTAATATCCGCACCGTTGTTGTAAAAATCAAACGCGATATCGTGGCCCGAGGAGCCAGTTCCGACAACAAGAGCCTTCTTTCCCTTGTACGGAGCACCCGATTTGTGGAAGAAAGAGTGGGTAATAACCTTCTTGAACTTCTCCTGACCAGGGAAAGGAGGAGGCAGCTTAGCCTTTCCACCACCAAGACCTGTAGCCATAACAATGTGCGAAACCTGGAACTTGTAGGGAGTGACACCGTTGCGCATGACAGTGACTGACCACAGACCAGTAGCATGATCATAGACAGTATCCTCAGGGACGACCTTAGTCTTCATCCAAATATTCAGACCAAGAGCGGTAGCATAGACCTCGAGCCAGTCAGCCAGCATGCCGGCAGAGAGATACTTGGGGTAGCAAGTAGGAAGAGTCATGTATGGCAAGTTGGCACCCCAGAGAGAGTCGTGAAGAGTCAACGAAGCGTAACGCGATCGCCAGTTGTCTCCAACACGCTCGTTTTTGTCAATGACAAGAGCCTTGACACCGTAGGCCTTGAGACGAGCCGCAGTATCGAGACCATTGTGACCAGCACCGACGATGAGGACCGAAGGCTCAGGGTTCTCAATCTCTCGACGACGGATCTCGGCGTATGTGATCTCAGAATTATGGCCACCCTCGAGACGGTCAGGAGCGGCGAATTCGGGATGACCATGGACTCCGTCAATGCAGGTGAATCCGACGTAGGCTTTGTATTCGCCTGAGGCAACCCTGACTATGCGGGCCATTCCAAAAGCTGGGCCGAGAGCCGTGTTGAAAGTAAACCTTACATTGATGAAGGAATGGCCGGGGAAGGCGCGGACACCAAAAGGTGCAGAGGGCTTTGTGCAGAGAACAGCGTCGGAGGCCTTTGCTGTGGCGAGTGTATCAGATGCGGCCTGGAAGATGTTGGGCTTTGCAATGCCTCTGTAGTCGTTGGTGAAGGCGATAAGGTCGCGCCAGTAGGCCTCGTCGCAAAAAAGGTCGTCAAACGCGGTGGGATCGGCAGCAGAGACTGCTTTGTCAAAAGCAGCAACCCATTTCTGACCAATTTTAAGGCAGACGACTGGATCGTCGAGTTCAGCCGCGGTGAGGAGGTCCTTGGGCAGACCGGCGTCCTTGACAGAAACGTAGGGAGTGGAGACCATTGCGGGCAGAGGAGACTGTGGATGAGAGATGAGTATGGTTTCAGATGAGAAATGGGTAGGTCGAAGTCATCCGCGTGCCATTTAAAGCGCTTCTGTTATTAGGCGGTTATACTGTCATAGCCTTGGTGGCTCTACGTAGTCTAACAGATGGACGGTGCGGCGGCTATGTCCCAGCTGTTCATGAATACCGGCTTTTGACCCCTGAACTCTATTTCCCCACGTTCTTCCACAAATAGCCGCAGTTCCACTAGAACTCTGTCTGCAGAAATGAAAACAGTTTGCCATTACGGGCGCATAGTCTATCGGCTACACCTTCCTGCTGGTGCCTCGTTGTAAGTGCTGCCGGTCTTTTTCTCGCCTCACGCAGGCAGCTGCCTCTTCCCAGGGCGGCTACGCGCGGACGCTAATATGCAGCGGCTCATTGTTTACCTCTAGCCCTACTCGTCTACTGCGTTCAGTGTTTTATAGTCGTGTCAATATTTCATTCCGCTCTCTGCTAACAATCTAAAAAATGGCTACTGCATTAGGCGGAGATGAAACCGCACCCACTGCATTGAATGGCACACTGCTCACAAAAAAGGAATATCGTCCGAGCTTCTTGCACAAGGCCGCCAATGCTTCAAGATCAAACATCTCTCCGATAGGAACTCCCCATCCTGCAAGCAAATGATGATGCTGGTTAAAATCCTTTGACTGAGGCGGGAACACTTCCCAACTGATAGCATCAGACGCAACGGCGACAAAGTGCGAGTTCCACAGCCAGCGCAAAACTTCTTCTGTCTCCTCCAGTCCAGCGTGCAACGGCACTTTTTGCATCTCATACGCCTTTTTCTGCTCCTCAGTGTAACTATCCCACTCCTCAATCAGCCCGATCCTCACGAACAATATATCACCGGGTTTGGTCTCGACCTTGTAGTACTCCATGACCTCTTTCAACTCGCTAAGCTTGATCTCATGCATGGAAAAAGAAGAGTACGAGATTCCCTTGACTTCCTTAGCCCAAGTGGCATAATCAAGAAGAATTCCACGAGCAACGATTCCCTGCTGAGCCCAGTGCTGAATTCCAATGCGCCCATTCATAGGAGTGGTGATTTCTTCTCTCGTCGTTCCACCGTACCAGACACAATCCTCGCCGCCCGCAGCGACAGCCGCTGCGTCCGCAGGATCGTGCGAATGAGTAGTTGGCTGCGAGTGATGGCGGAAACCGTCCCACTGAGATGATTGCTGAGGATTGAAAGTGTACTGATCGTCAAACGCATCGTGCCTAAACAATTATCAGCTAAAGGACCAGAGTCTATCCAATTCGGCTTATCAACATACGCAATAGGGATGACAGTCATCTGATAAGGAACTCTCTTGAACGGCGGGTTCTCTAACTTATGGAATTCCCATCCCAATCCACATCTCTCACCAGTTTTAATCTCTGGTGCAGCAACTTTTGCAACATGTTCTGGTGTGAGCAAATTCATCATCCCAATCCCTTCTTCGTGGGATCCGGATGTTCCCCAGACCCAGAACCGCTCTTTGTTCGGCAAGGAATCGTAATCCGGAAGCTCGTCGAAGGATTTGTAAGGAAGGGGCATTGCACTTGCTGAGATATTCAATAATAACAATTATGAATGCGATATGCGATATGCAATAAATGCTGGTATCCACAAGAAATGCAAATCGTAATCTCAGAATCGTCAGCGCATCCCTTTAGGTTACCTATGTCTGGCATTCGCTCTTTTAATTACTTTTTTTCCTTTTTATTAAAAATGGCCGTCTGCGATATCATCGATTCCGCACTTCGGTTATTCAAACCCGCAATGGCTACATGTGTCACGTGCCATCATACTCCTGTCACCCTAGGAGATAGCAGCTGCAGCAGAATGACGGTATTTTCATGGTACAGTTTGCTGTCTATTATGTAAACAGTTTTTCGTTTATATAATCACGCTCAATTATCTCCACTTACGCTATTCAGTCATATAATCTGTCTTTCCGCCGCACGTATACAATCACAGTTCATAAAACTGACGGGCATTATCGCAGTCATTTGAATCCTTACTCTTCATTCAGGGCCGTGTCAATTATTCGCATTTGCGATACTGTTCGCTGCAATTCCTCGCGAGATTATCGCGCTGGTTGATTTCTGCGATAATATCCTGGCCATACTTTGATGCGATATCATTGCTATAATTGCCGCGATATTATCTCATTATCGCAGATTCTATTGTTAAGAATAACTGCAAAATTACGCTTGGATTACCTTCTTAGCCACCATATCTTCTAAACACGAAGACAGCCATTGGGTTTTAGTAGGGTTTCAATTTTCAGCGTCGCAATATTAACCACCACAACAACATATAATTAAGCAGACACAATAAACTAAGCATAACTTTCTGTTTTATTTAAACATAGTAGAAGTTATTTTTAATATTTTCGCGGTTGATAGCGCTTCGTACGGTTTGAGTATTTTTTTATATAGTTTTACACCATTTTGTGTGTATGGTAATTGACCTCGTAAAGAGTGCAGTTCAATAGGGATGCACCTTACATGTCGTGATAGTTAGCGGAGCACAGTAATTCGGAATTGTAGCACATGCAAAAATACTGCAAACGGAGCCATATATTAATTAAATAAGCAGAAAATATGTCTAATTAAAACTTTTGTTTTCATGATATGTTACAGCTGTAGTACTGAGAGTTAGAAATTTGATATAAAATACTTAGGGCAAACTTAATGAGTCCGCAAGGGATTACGTTGGAAGGCTCGCAACGGACAAAAATCATTGCCAAACAGGTCGAAGACTATGATTGTTGCCAAACAATTTCAAATCTGCAGTGAAAGACTGCAATATTTAGTGCAGCATTGCAAATAGCGAATGAAATTCTGAATAATGGAAAAACATGCGATTATCCCACTCGCAACAACACCAGCTGAATTACTATTAGGATTGTTAATGCATGCGTCTTACTCGTTCAAAAAGTAGGGTTTTCCATTTTGATCTTCTGACGTTGAAGACCACTCTTCACAATAGCATTGAGTGACATAGTGAACACGTATAGAGAGAATAAGTGAACTTAAATGTTTGTGGCGTTTTTGTTCAGTAGACTCAAACAAAATGTTCATTTCCCGCACATGCTGAAGAGGCTTGTTCTTCAGATACTGAGTTGGCGGAGCTTTTCAAGTACGCAATGAAGGCAGGACCCGAGAAAATCTGTCGGCCGGGAAAATACATCAATTCTTCTCAAATAAAAGGTAGATGTCTTTAACAGCTTGGAAAATATCTCAACGAGACTTCCATTGTTGTTTACAGGAAACTTCACGTAATTTAGAAATTCGTTCGTGGTCTCTTAAAGTCTCAACCGCCGCGCGATTGAGTCATCATCTCCCAACCTACTACTGTATTAAAACTGAGTCACAATCTTTACTTCATATCTTGTGTTTATATTACAATCTATCGCTATTTATACGTTATATACTCAATAGTAGCTTGAGCGTGTTTGGCATAATGACCGAAGCAAGCAATGCTGAGTACACTCTTTACTCCTCCCCCTTCTCTCTTTATTCTATGATGGCTCGTCATACTATCCAACTCGGTCCTACCACACTGGGCGCGACTCCACCAGGACTCATTACTCTCCATTTTGTCAATCACCGTAAGGATGGGGCACTTGCAGAATATTATCTGCTTAATATAAACCCCAAAGGTCAAGTGCCTGCAATGGCTGGTAGTTTTCGCGAGACACCCCTTACAGATAGTCTATCCATTTCGCTGCACTTGGCAAAATATCACTACCCATCTATGCTACCACCGGAACGAGCTAAGATCATTACTGATTTGTTGGAGAAGCTACATGCCATATCGGGTCCGGCAATAAGCAACAAGAATCCGACACGGGAGATGATGCAACATAATCCTTCTCCAGCGGAGAAGATACTGAAAAAGGCTGATCTTAGTCCACCTTATCGCGCAGCTCTGGAAGCTAAGGTTGCATTGTAAGTTTTGATTACTTCAAGAAATAACTTGCACTAAATTATTAATATTGGGTTCTATTAGTCATAATGCAAATTACGGTATAGCATTCCAGCCAGCTAATGTCTCTAAAACCTTTGCTGACTTACGTGCCCTATTTGCGGAAATCGTAACGCATCGCAAACAGAGCGGCGTTCATGGAGCTAATAAAGAATGGACGTTTGGTCCTCAGTGTGGTCCGACTGTTCTTGATAGCCATCTCTTGCCATTTATACTGCGGTGTATTGACGCCGGTAATGCTGAGCTCGTTCCCGAGGAGCTGCAGCAATGGGCTATTACTCAGGCTAAGAGCCCAGCATGGGAAAAGGTCATGCATGGTAGATCGACACAGTGGGATGCATCTATGGGACCTATTGAGGATATGCAAGATATGATGTCGCTGTGAAATTTAGGTTGCGATTCGAGCTCTCTGCTTCTCTGAAGAATAGTCTTCTTACGCATCCAAGTGGTAGCTATAGACGCAATGAACTCAGCGGCAAAATAATTTTCATTTTTTATCTGGGATAGTTTGGATATCTGCTTTTGTTGCAGTGATTTCTAGAGAATTATATTTAAAAGTATTCCGTATTGTTCTTTTCCAGGTAATCTTGTATCTGACGATGCCTTTTTATATCAATCTATATACCATAGCTCGCTACAATCTATGGGGTAGTCACCATTCTAAAGCCAGTCCTGCGTCGTTATATTTGCCAGTTTAGAATCTCTTCATGCAGTGGGGCATCTCGACGTGCGCACCATTATACCTTGCACAAAGGTAGCCGCCAACTTCAAGCATCTCAGTCGTAGAGTACGTGTAGTCTTCTCACATTCCAAGCTCTGTCTTTTCTGCTGATCCTCCTCTGACGTATCCTCTACCATCTGCACCTACCACGTCGGGGATTAAAATTTTCGTTCTGGCTGTCTGGGCAAGACGAGTGAGCTCATCCGGATTGGGGATTCTTCGAGTTCCGATATTGCTCACAGACACATAAATGACCTGGTCCACAATTCTATCTCAGTGTATTTCAATGACTCTAAAAGTAGTAGTTTAGTACTCGAGACTGCTGCATTCTCTACACCATGCTATTTATCGATTGCTGTATGAGTCAACGCCTTGTAGGAAATTTTTAGTTTTCCAGCCTGTACACTCGTATTTGCATAGCGCTTAAAAAAATGAAACTGCCATATAAGTATGTTTCTAATTCAACAGACTTTAAGCTATAAATACTCATTTATTTGAGCATCGTAGTAAGAAGTCTTTTTAACAAGGCCAGTCACTTTATTCTGAAAATTGACTGTCTCATGTTGTCTGACCATTCGTTATTGTGCAAGTTTTCTGAGTGTGATGAAGTTCTGTATAAACTGATCTACAGTGCTTCATATATCAGCTAAAGTCTGGCGTTAGCAGAGTCGTTCAGAGTCGCCTGATAAGATCGCGTAAATGGTTAGATTACTGGTTCTCAAGACATCTTTTAGCAGTCGGTTTTGCCGTAAATTTCAGTTAGAGAGGTCGCTCTTTCCAAATATTAGCCAAATTTCTAGGGTCTACTGCAATTTCGGTCGCTTCTGTAACGTTACTTCCGTGATCGGCCACTTTTTGTCTTTTTGACTCCTCTTTCAGCAAAGAACTCGTAATAGGCCGAGTAGGATAGATAGATAGTTACTTATACTACAACTGCCGTAACCACCCTAATGCGATCCCTCAATGTGTCAGTAGAATACGCTAGAAAAAAGAAACAGCAGGCAAGCAGAATATATTTCTAACGGCGGGTTTTCGGGAGCAGAATCCGCAAAAGCCTTGGCTCTATGGCCTGCATTGTATTATGATAGGGCAAACGGAGGCACCACAAAGAACACCGCAAGTAGTCCATTTCTCACGACGGAGACCCAAAGTCTTATGATTTTCCTTTCCATGTGCTGGAATGAAGACTTAGAAGACATATTGGCAGAGTGCGTAATACGCTCACAAGAAGGGGCGTAGGGGGGAAGGAAGGAGAAGTGTTGGCGGATGAGTGCTCTGAAGACCCATCTTAGCCTTGATCAATGCACCTCCAACTGGAGCGCTGGAACTATAAAAAGATTAGTATGATATTAGCATCGGTGTATTTCTGAATCAAGGAACCTATAAATGAGAAACTCTTTTGCTTGGTGCTGTAGTTGGATAGCGCTGGGAGTTGGGGGATAATTAATCTCATCGTTTATTCATCAAGCACACATAACGCCAAAAATCAAAACAGTTTTTGTTGCATGGAACTTAAACAACTTCCAAAGACAATTACTGCATGCATCTTTTTCTGCAATTTTTGCTTGTTGATCGAAACTGTCAATTGGAGTTCAAACTGGGTATCAACAGTACATATGTGGAGACTCTGTCTTGCTTGCTGAATGCACTGTTCTAGTCCGTGCGCTGGCTTTGATGTAAATTAAAACTTAGAGACTGAGCTTTTTCCGCCAAGCAAGAGGACTGATGGATGCAGCTGTAGAGAGCATACTGGCGCTGGGTGTTGATCTACCTCAAGGAATAGCTGAAATAGTGGAATTCATTTTAGTTATTAACACTGCCCAGGATTCATCCTAGAATTAGACCAGTTTAAATATTATTTAGCTCATATATTTTATATTCTCTATCTATGCAGATAGCCTTTAATAGATTGGCAATTTGAAGGCGTTCAGTTCATAGGTGAAACTGTCCACAGATGCTTGGTCATAGACGCAACTGAACTGCGTAGTGTTGAAGCTCTGAGACCACAAAGGACGAGAAGGCCACTTGCAAATTGACGGAATAACTCCTGAACCAGCCAGGGTCTCAGGTGGGACGCCGTTTTCAACCCAGTCAATAACAGTCTGGAGAGTAGTCTGAGGCCAAGGGGCGTTAGGTTGATAACTGTTGACGGCACAGTGACCAACTCCGGGGATCAAAAAGAGACGATAAAAGTCGTCAACAGCAGCTGCACCTTCTGTATATGACATGTTTGGGAACATGATCGATCTTACAGAATCCCAATAACGAACTGATGAAGCTGTCGGGATAGAAAAATCCTGTTCGCCATGCACATGAATCACTTTGCCGCCTGCTGCTTGAAAGTCGCCCAGATCAGGATAAGTTGTCTGCAAGACATCTCCCCACTTCTTCTGCGTGAAGACCATCCACTCCTTGAGAGTGTCGTAAGTAACATTTTGGAGAGTATCAATATTTTGCGCATCTTTAACGAGGTCAATAAATTCAGCAACCCAGATGCCCCCGAGAGAGCTAATACTGAGCTCCCAGCTGTCGCTAGTGCTATTGTATGCAGCGCTAAGATCATCAAACGTTGCGCCAGGTTGATAGCTGAAATAGACGCGGTTGCCATTTGAGTCATGTAGACCGTTCAGATAATTTCGAATGACTTCAATTGCTTCAACCGTAACTTTTCCAGACTCTGCGGGAGATGCTGTTAAACCAGATGTAGCACCGCACATGTAGGGAGCGCCCTTTATCTTATCCCAGTCAATACTGTCTAAGCATAAATCAGACCGAGAGACAACACCATCCGTTTGTCCATCCAAAGGATCACACATCTCGACAGTCAAGTTCATGATCTTCTCAAGTTCGCAGCTGGTAGGGTAGTAGCCGAGCGTCTGCTCAATGACATTTCCAGTCAAGTGATTGACCTGTTGCTGTGCCCAGCGGAATGCAGGGGCGGCAGCCACAACGCCGTCAAACTGTTCAGGGAATCGCTGAATTTGACTCCAGCCTTCGCGACCACCCTCTGAACAGCCTTGGTAGTAGGAGTATACTTTCTCACAATCAGACACGTTGTAGACATTTCTCGTGAGCTGCTTGCCTAAGATGGCGAGTTCGTTATGAGCTTGGTAGCCTATTCATAGATCATTAATTTCTATCTTAAAATCCAGTAGAAGGCTGCTTACCAAACATATGAGCGGCCTGCCAGTTGAGAGTTCCATTAGCGTAGAGAGAAACGGCGCTGAATTGGGTGTCAAAGCTTCCAAATCCTCCGTCGGTTAAGCCACCCACACTATGTTGTGTTAGAATAAATTTGTCTAGTAAGAATAGAGCAAACCTACCCGCCAACAATCAAGGCGGTTGGAATAGACTGACTTCCAGAGTTGATAGCGTAGCCGCCACCGCCAGTAGATACATAGCGGCTCTTGAAATCGCAAGGTGCTGGAAGCCAATATTGAACGTGAACAATATCGTCTTCAATGCCATCATGAGAGTAAGCAAAGGTGACATTGCAGTAGTCAAAGGTAGCGGTAGGATAGAAGATTGAGCTAGCAGTGAAGTTGATAACCATGCTCACTTCGACAGAAGATGAATCGATGATGACGCCATCAATGGCACCAATAGGCAACGCAGCCTTTGCATATGCGGTTGTGCAGATGTCACTTAAGCAAGATGCATATGCTACGGCCGCGTAGGCGAGAGCAATCAGAAGAACGGTAATCATGTTGAGAATTGCTCTGGATGGAATTGACTGATGATGCCAATTCAGATCAAGTGGGCGGCAAACAAGGCATTTTATAGTTGCTGAAGGCTTGAAATTCCATTCAAGACATGCTTTAGACCATTGATTGATTCTACATATGATATGAATAGTGCACCTGTATAGTTAAGGTCGAGGTATACGATACTGAAATGCTACCCCGCAGATAGTGAGGATGGTGGGTGTTCTCGACCTCTCAAAATACGGCATGAGCTAGTAAGTAGACTCAGGGTCAAACGGCAGCAAGCGAGCGCTGTGCGGGGGAGCGCTAATAAGCCTCGATCAGATCAGCGCCGGCAAACTTGCCTCCGATTGTCTGGAGTGCTCTGTCCTGGCTGTAGGGCTTGTTTTCCAGTCACACCCGCCAGCCGTTAGCCGCTAGCCGCTAGCCGTAACCCTTGCCTTGCATTGTAGTGCGCTGAGCTGCCTCGACAGAGCAGCCTGGGCACGGCGATATGGAGCTCTCGTCATTCGGGTATGCAATCAGCAGCTCTTAGGTATACGTTTCATCTGGTTCTGCGGTATGAGAAGAGTAAGCAGAGCTAGAATTAGTTTTGGCGAATCGGAAATGAGAGTGCCGTTGATGCCAATTGTCTAGCAAAACAAGCAACTTGCAAGCATTCAATGTCTTAAAATATTAAGTGCACGGCAGTTAACTCAGTTTAAGTGCAGAATTCGATCTGTGTCTCCAGAATGCAACATAATTATACAATCCTCGGAGTACTGAGTACGCGCTGTCAGTTGCTTTTGGCAAGAATAGTCATAAAAGAGTGCAGTTTACAATTCAGTCAGGTTTTTTCAGACTAAAAGTCGCCGAAGGAACTTAATAGCAGATAGTTAGGCCAGCAAGAGCTCCGATAGTAAAGAGTCATTTGACTTATACGAAGCACTGCGACCTGTATCTATACTTGTAATTTCGTAGGTGCCTCAGCAAAGAGGGGAAAGATCTGCGCAACAGACAGCCCGTAAAGCAGCACGGTTAAAAGCGACTAGACGCACTGCGATGGTACACTGAGATGGTATATCAGCTCAACAATAATATTATATCGATGGAGAGGTCTCACCTGCCGTTCTGCTAATTATTGAAAGATATACTATAATGAGCAAAGGTGACTCGTGGCAGTCAGCAGAGCAAATTTGTTGAGGCAGCTCATCTAAACGAGCAATGCAATTTCCTATAAATAATTTATGGTAATAAAAAAATTATGTGTATAACAAATGTGGAGTCATGATAAAATTCGCCTCGTAGGCTGTTCACAGTCGACCAGAAATAACACTAAACAGCAATACACATACAGCAAAACACAATTTGAAGTGAGACTCCCTGTTTCTTACCAAAATAGCAACTTTAATAATCTTATTAAGATTGCTTGTTGTTTGGGTTTAACCCCAGATTTTACCCGCTTTGTTAAGTTCAAGCCTAATGGTATTTTGAATTTGTCAATATCTCGGCCTCGCATAATTGGTATAGCATCATAATTGCACGCAGCTATTATAGATCAATATAAAGCAAGATGATCTTTGAGTGCCTAGAATGTAGCAGACAGGATGATTTCATTAAATTGATATAGGCAATGGTATGATTTGTGAAAGTGAACCCCATTTCCGTTACTACTGTGATGTAGCAGACTGAATCAGAGAGCGCAGTTTGCAATTCTCACTCGCGCAAGTTCGAAATCAATTTGTCACACAAATTACATGCTTTCAAGGCTGATCTATCGGTCAAGAGAAGCCAGGATAGTTATGCTATCGTGGGAATAAAGAGTCTTGTCGCGACGACTGCGACTGCGTTTTAGTTGGGCTGTCATTCTAAGCAGTTCGCCGTGCAACAGACAAATATAGATCATCAGCATATAACTAGCGATAGAACTTACGGACAGATGGGGAGTTGACAGACAGAAATGGATGTTCTCTTACCGGAGGCAATTCCCTGGTTAGTGTGGGGTCGCAGAGATTGCTCGTTGGGGTTTAGCTCGTCTAGCACTGAACAGGGGTAATATTTGATTGTCTATTTACTAAACCAACTTGAAGTGGATATTTGTCGCTCAATCTGCTCGCTTCAGATAATACTGAACTGGAGATAGATGAATATGATTATGATATATTTAGTAGATATTTATTGAAATGTTTTTAAAAGTGTTACTGGCAACAGGAACTGTGGTTGTGGGCAATGTGAATAATACTTTCGTGTAGTTCGATAAGCAAAAACTAGTCTAATGGATGTATTCAAAGAATATTCATTTTCTAACTATGCAATAGGTTATATAGCTAAATGGTGTGGCTGAGAACAAGTAATATGAATATAAACTGTTGGATGGGATGAATTGGTAGAGTGTGTAACGGCCGGCAAGATGTCGATAGAACCATGGGAAGAGCCCGACCATTTTTTTTTAGAAATTTTTTTTTGGCGTATTTAGCTGATTGGATTTAATTTCCGTATTTATTGTTATTTATTGATGATTTTTCAATTATGTTTTCACGAATAAACGTGTGAAATTACAGAGAATCAGGTAGCACAAACTGTAGGAGATTGGCCAGATACTATAAAATGACGTTGTGTAATAAAGCAGCAATTTGCTGCCTTACATGACAGCTGTAAAGTACACTAAATGCAAGGAAGGAATTGATGTTCTTCCGCGGAGTAGTGTGTATGTATTTGCGGGGACGAGAGAGAGTCCATTTTGGTCTGCCGCTTGTGGGAAATGTGTTGACATTAGAGCAGCAGAAAAACCCTACTATGACGACAACGTCGGGGGGCGCAGCGAATCAATGGATTAAACAAGCACACTGACTGAAGGTGTGTGTTGAAGAAAAGTGGCAATTGTTAGCCAAGTGGGCAAACCAGCGAAGTGAGTTGACCTTGGAGTGTCTAAGCCTATGCCCGCAGTGATTACGTCCAGCAAAAAATATTTGGTCGCTATCGCCGGCTACTCAAATATCGCTACATCAAACAGCACTTAGCTCGTGCAGACGAAGCGGCCAAGCTCGTCAGACCAAGTCCAAAGATGGCAAACAGCGACTTGCGGAGACGATGGCAGAGCACATGACTCGATAAAGCACAAGACACAGGCTACAAAGAAGTTACAAGTCCAGCCAACAAAGAAGACAAAGAATGAGTGTAGCTGCCATAAAACGTGTTTCTAAGAGGATATTGTTGAGAAATATTTTTTAAAGAAGTGCGGGTGCGACGGACGCTGTTGCGGAAGACCGGCGCAGATCAAAAGCGGGCACCGATGGACGATCGCGTCAAGGAGCGCAAGCCGATGGCAGCAATGGCCGGCAAAAGAAGGCAAGCAAGGCTGCACCTTACCGATGGCTTATGAGGAAGAGTGAATAGTGGGAGAAGGGCTGGAACAGAAGCACAGTAAGAATTCAGGCATCACGCAGAAGCCTAGAACCCACCTGTATCCGTTGTCATTGCTGTAGCTTACAGTTGCAGGCACTACAGTCACTAAACATTTATCAAGTAGGGTTTGTATATCTACTTCATTGAGATACAGATGCAGTAGTAGTAGGAGGGCTGCGGCTGCTTTCTTTTATCTTTATGGACTGCGGCTCGCCCCACCAGCCGAAAAAAGCGGGGATTAACTCTTTGTCCGAAGTTACCCAGAACGTTATTTTTACTATGGGAGTGCGGAGTAATTCTGCGGATGCTGTTGCTACTACGCATGCAGATGGTCCTCCATCCATATTATATATATATGTCTCTTGATCCTTTACATGCTACTCGGCACTGCTTTTACTGCTTTGCATGCCGTCATGTCCGCAGTCGCTATGCCTGACTCCATCTCTCAGCCGACCATCGAGGTCGAAAATCCCATAGCCATCGCTCCTCTCGTACGTACCTTCTTCTAACACCTTACTACAGCTTTTCTGACAATTGCATCTTCAGTCAACAGACAGTAACGTCCTTGCAACAACACTCATCGCAATGCTGGTCGTCGCTGTCCTTGGCTATTTCACCCGTAACACTCTCTGGTCAAACGGCTCCGCCAGCCGCTCGTCTGCAAAGAAATCAGGAATTCCTTCCAACGACAGATGTATCATTCAGAAGCTCCAGGAAACTAAAAATGAGTGCGTTTTCTTTTTTGGCTCCCAGACCGGAAATGCGCAAGATTACGCAGAGAAGCTCGCCCGCGAGGCACATGCAAAGTACGGCTTGCACGCCATGGTCGCTGATCTTGAGGAATACGACTACGAAACAATCTGCAACTTCCCCGAGAACAAAATTGCCTTTTTTGTTATGGCATCTTACGGCGAGGGTGAGCCGACAGACAACGCCACTGCGTTTTTCGACTTCATCACCAGCTCTAGCCCGGAATTCGCGCAAGACCAGGAGAAGCCACTCTCAACCTTCCACTTTGGTGCTTTCGGTCTTGGAAACAGCACTTATGAGCATTACAATGCCGTCATCAAAAACGTTGATAAAGCTCTCACTGGTTTAGGTGCCACTCGACTCGGTCCCTGCGGTGAAGGTGACGACGCTCGTGGTTCAATGGAGGAGGATTTTATGGCTTGGAAGGAAGAGATGTGGCCTGCCGTCTGCTCCGCAATGGGCCTTGAGGCTCACGACACAAAGTACAAGTCTTCTTTTACTCTCAGAAAGACCAATTCGGATTCCGACTGCTTGTATCTAGGTGAGCACAGCTTTGACCAGCTCCGCCAAGCTCACTTCACTTCTTACGGCCCGCACAACCCATTCTTGGCCACAGTCAATGAGTCCAAGGAGCTTTTCTCCTCGCCAAATCGTAACTGTTTGCATCTGGAAATTGACATTGGCGGAACTAATATGTCTTATTGCACAGGAGATCATTTGGCTGTGTGGCCGATGAACTCCAGCGAGGAAGTAGACCTTTTCTTGCGTGTATTTGGCCTGGGAGAGCAGCACAATGAGGCTTTCGAACTGGAGCCGATCGATGAAACCGCCAAAATTCCTTTTCCCAGCCCTACTACTTTTGAAGCAGCTGCGCGTTACTACATCGATATCTGTGGACCTGTGTCTCGGCAGTTTATGGCTACTCTCGCAGAGTTTGCGCCTGCTGATAGCCCGGTCAGGACTGAGCTCGTCAAGCTTGCCAATGACAAGGACTACTTTGCCGAGGTTGTCAGCAGCAAATACTTGACGATTGGGCAATTAATGGAGCAAATTACAGACGCTCCTTTGAGCATTCCTTTCACAGCTCTAGTTGAAGGAATTCGTACTCTTCAGCCCAGGTTCTACTCTATCTCCTCGTCGTCGCTTGTTGAGCGCAGCGTCGTTTCCATCACAACTGTTGCCGATGTTGTTGAGGCTGCGGACAACCGCACTTTCTATGGTGTGACCTCAAACTATTTGCTTGCTCTCAAGCAGACCATGAACCACGAGAGAGTCCGCAACGAGCCAACATACACAGTAGCCGGACCGCGCGGCAGATATGAATCGAAAATACCCGTGTACATTCGCCAGTCAAGTTTTAGACTGCCAACAAACACACAGACACCAGTTATTATGATTGGTCCCGGTACTGGGGTAGCACCATTCCGCGGGTTCATGCAAGAGCGTGCGGCACAGGTCAAGGCTGGCTTGGTCAGTGGGCAGATGCTTTTGTTTTTTGGATGCCGGAGATCCACAGAAGACTTTCTCTACAAGGATGAATGGAGGGAGTACAAGTCAATTTTGCAAGACAAGTTTGAGATGTGCACTGCATTTTCACGGGAGGGTCCAAAGAAAGTATATGTCCAGCATCGCCTCGCTGACTATGCCACGGAGATTACCGGCATGCTTGAGAAAGGTGGATATTTGTATGTATGTGGAGATGTGCGGATGGCTCGCGAAGTACAAGCTTCGTTGATTGCTCTTATTGGAGCGGACGGAGAGGAAATGGTTAAGGAACTTAGAAGAACTGGACGATTCCAGGAGGATGTATGGTAATTTACGATCTTACTATAAATTATTCAAATGATATCGTGAAATGCACAAGGTGCCAAAAGAGGGACATAGTTACCAAAAGCTATTCTCCGCAAGTATGAGCCGGTGGATCTAAGCACCGAAGCAGAAAGCGGAAATGTTGAAAACCGCTGCTGGAGCGGTGAAGACGATACTCCACCGGAGCGCTCACTCGCCTTTGTCGCAACAGCGGTGAGCGCGGAATAGAGAGTCTGCCTGAACACAACTACGAGCTAATTGTGGGAAATAGAACCCAGCTGTAAATTTTTTGCACATATGCACGTCATTTAGCTCACTCTTGTTTCTATATAAGAATAACGTGCTCTCTACAATGCTTCGTGCGTCGCAGTCTATGGCCTAAACAAGCTACTCCGCGTAGGACGACGCGATCCTCGACTATTCGCTTCTGTTCCTGTCCTGAAAATGCTTACATGATCCTTACCAGCGGAATAGGTTTGAAACGTAAGAAAAATCTCAGCTTAACTCTGTAAGTGTTGACTGTATCCGTTCCATCGGGCAAAGGATACGCTGAGGTCTTCTCTCTCAGTGATGCCTCTGCAGTGATCTCTGACCCTCGGTGATCTTCTAGAAAAGCGCAGAGCTATCTACTCTAAGCGCGGATTTAATACTGTTGCTTTTAATATTACTAAAGGAAGCGTTTCTTCTGATTGCATTAGGAATATGCCGTTTTGAGTAACCGGTTACCTAATGTAATGGAAGTGTATGCGGCGCATGGCGTTAGAAGCGGTCCGAGAGTCGAAAGTGGTACGCACAACGAGAACCGTTAGAATGACGAATTGAATCTGTTGCCACTGATAGGTCTTGCTTAGTGAGGGGGGATTGTGAAAGCATTTGAAGGAAAATATGCAGCTAAAAGGAGGTTGAATCGTGTTGTGTTGTTGACTGAGCTTAACACTGATCAAGCGCTACTGGCAGTTTGCCCTGAGGTAAGTTACTCTATTTTCTGTCGAAAGATTTTGACTTCGACTACTGCTAAGTTCGGCTTAGAAGAAAAACAAGCGGGGAGATACGAAGTTTGTTGCGGAAAAGTAGATGTATCGAGTAATCACGGAGCATGTATTTGATATAGCATAGTATGTTTGTTTTGCTAATTTGGTGCAAATTCGATTTCGCGCGGGTTTTGATGGCGCCCATAACTCAGGGTCCATGGGATAGAGTTTTCGGTGAGAAAGCGAGCATATCGTCTTTGCCCGGTGTCATTGTAGTATGTTGTTATATCTTACTCTGTACGACAATAGCAGTGGAAAGAATTAGAGTATACTAGACAAATGTATAATAAATAATAAATAATTAGTAATAATTAAGGTAATATGAGATCTCCTCGTGATGCAGTGCAGGGTGAGTGTAAAGTTTGTAAGGATCGGCGGGCTGGCTGTTTCAGAGGCAGCGTAACATATTGTGATATAACTGACTGACTATGGCTGGAATTGCTTAGATGTCACATTATATCGCAGACGATGGTGCTCGGCAAGTTGCAACAGCCGACAATAAATGCAATACACGCAATAAACGCAGAGAACAAAAACAGAATAAACACGCAATGAAAAATAATGAATAATAAAGCGTTTGGCTTTAATGTACCGGCCGAGGTATGCGACAGTGGAGTTCGGGCACAAGATGGGCCGGAGTGAGAGAACAGGTGTGGAGTTGTGGGGGCAGCGAGAGATGCCCCCACGACATCGGACTGTTGTTGAGCTGCTTCTCCGCATTTAATTAATGTGGGTCTCCGGAAATCTATTAAAATTATTGCGAGTGTCTCGGCAGGGTTTTCGAGTGAGCTAGCGACTTAATTTCATCAGAGTAGGGTTTTAATAGGGTTTTATATTTTGTCTAAACTAAATGTAGAATCGGAGGAATTCGGTGAGGGCCATCATCGCCATTGCCTGTCCGTACGGCATCGACGTGAGCTTGATATCCTTATAGAACTGCAGATTGTCGCCCATGCCGGTGCCAAACGAGGTCTGCAGAAGCTCGCCTTCGGGACTGATGTTGGCCAGCACGCCCGCGATGGCCTTGAATGCAACGCCTAGGTACTTTTCACGCGAGATGTAGCGCTTGCGGATGGCTTTGAGGATACCGTAGGCAAAGCCTGCTGTAGCACTGGCTTCTAGATACGCTGAAGGATCGTCGAGGAGAGTGTGCCACAGCCCAGTCTCGGGATCCTGAGTGGTCGCGAGAGCAGCGACCTGTGCTTCCAGAGTCTCGATGAGGAACACTCGTAAATAGTCACCTTCAGGGAGCTCCACGAGCTCGATGAACTCCGGGATGACGATTGTGATCCACGAGTTGCCGCGCGCCCACCGCGCGTTGGCAAAGTTGTGTCCGCCGTCTTCGAACGTCCAGCCGTGGAAAAACAGTCCTGTGCCGCGGTCAAAGAGGTATTTAATGTGCGTGAGGAACTGGCGCTTGGCCTCGTTGACGTACTCTGGCCGGTTGAGGACGAGGCCGATCTTGGCCAGAGGCATGACGGACATCATGAGCGTGTCGTCCCAGAGCTGGTTGTAGTTGAAGGTGAGGTATGTGACGTGCTGGATGCCGCCAAAGGGCGTGCGCTCGAGATCGTGCATTGCCCACTCTGCCCAGGAGTCCAGGTACTCGCGATATGTCGGATCCGAGGTCGCAGGAGTATCGTACATGTACGCAAGGGTGAGGAACGGAGCAAAGGTGTTTACGTTCTTTGACGTTGTTCCCTCGGCGAAGCGTCTCGTGAACCAGTCGACGATGGTCTCCAGCACGTCTTTGTCTGCCGTGAGCGTGTAGTAATGCCACATCCCGTAGAGGCCGATTCCGTGAGTCCATTCCCAGTCCTGCCAGCCTTTGGTGTCGATGACGCGTCCGCCGGGGATTGTCATGAGAAACTCGCCCGTCGTGTCTTTGATCTCGACGAGATTTTTGATGAGCAGTTTGATGCTCTCATGGACGGACGCCGAGGAGATGTTGTTGATAGTCGAAGGCATATTGCTGGCAGTGATGCTGCTTCTGAAGGGCACGCGAGCGCATTATCAGCTTGGCTCGCAGCAGCAGCAGCTTGCACAGCAAATAGCCGCAACCCTCAGCCCTCGGCCTCGGCGCAAGAGCTCGACCGGGGTGCGACTGGCCCTAGCCCGCACTCCGCACAGGCCAGTGCAGACTCAGGGGTAAAAGCGCGGATTGCGGGGTCGATGCCACGCGGGACTGATTCTGGATCATTGCTACCGCGAGCTCAGATGTTCAAATACAACACCTTTCTTCTTCTTCCTCTCGTCATCCCATTACTCATCTTCCACCAGCACCACCCACCCAGCAAGTACCAGGTACAATGACTACTCTCTCAACAACTGACGTCGAGCAGCAGAAACGCAATGTCGCGCACATGGAGGAGTTCGACCACGTCGACGCAAAGCGCGTAGACACTGAAATCCTCCAGTATGCCGGCGAGCACTCGATCGTCATCGACGAGCAGACAAACCTGCGTCTCAAGCGCAGAATTGACCGCAGAGTGCTGCCCATCATGATCATTACGTACTTCCTCCAGGCCCTCGACAAGGGCACCCTCTCCTTCGCCTCCATCATGGGCATCAAGCAGGAAACCAACCTCGTCGGACAAGAGTACCAGTGGCTGACCACCTGCACCTACCTCGCCGTCCTCATCTGGGAGTTCCCTACAAACTGGATCGTCCAACGCGTGCCCATTGGCAAGTACCTCGCCTTGAACATCGTCTGCTGGTCCGTCTCGCTCGCTGCGACTGCCGCATGCAAAAACTTCACGCACCTCGTCGTCGTCCGCACTCTACTCGGCGTCTTTGAGTGCTCCTGCCAGCCCATCTTTGTCGTTCTTTCGTCAATGTGGTACCGCCGTGAAGAGCAGGCCGCCACCGTTGCCTTCTGGTACATGATGAACGGCGGCCAGCAGATCGTTGGTGGTCTCCTGGCTTACTGCTTCACCCTGATCCAAAACGCTCGTCTCTACAACTGGCAGATCCTCTTTTTGACTTATGGCTGCATCTCCGTTGTCTGGGGAATCTTTGTCGGCTGGTTCATGCCCGACTCGCCCATGCGAGCCAAGTGCTTCACTGAGGAGGAGAAAAAGCTCATGGTCGAGCGTGTCCGCTCCAACCAGACCGGTCTACAAAACAAGGTCTTCCGCCGTGAACATCTCTACGAAGCTCTTAAGGATCCTCAGTGCTGGGCGTACCCACTTGTGCAGTTCTTCACTGCCCTGCCTACTTCCGGTCTCGGAGCCTTTGCCAACATCATCATCTCTTCCTTTGGCTTCACCGTCTTGCAGACCCAGCTGCTTGCCATGGTTCTGGGAGCGTATCTGATTGTCATCTTACTCAGCTCTGCATGGTTGTCCAAGAAGCTCCAGCAAAACATCATCCTCATGATCGTCTTTGTGATCCCGTCCATCATCGGCACCATCGTTCTCATGACTGTCGTCAACGACAACTCCACCTCACGCCGAGCCGCCCTTCTTTTCTGCTACTACCTGACTCTCTCGTTCTGGGCCGCCGCTACTCTCGGTCTTTCGATGCTTTCACGAAACGTGGCCGGTCAGACAAAGAAGACTTGCGCCATCGCCATGAACTTTGTCGGCTGGGCCGTCGGCAACACCGTCGGCCCACAAGTCTTCCGCACCACAGACGCGCCCCGCTACCTCAACGCCTTTGCAGTGCACATGGGCTGTTACGGCCTTCTCATCATCATGCTCGTCTTCCTCCGCATCTGGCTCAAACGCCAAAACACGCTTAAAGACCGCAAATTCCTCGCCGGCGACGCCATCCCCGATGTCGATCTCACACACGCCTTTGAGGATCTGACTGACTGGGAAAACCCAAATTTCCGCTACCAGTACTAGCGTTCTTGGGCTTCACTTGTTTTGTTATAGTATTTGAATGGAGAAACTCGGTGTTGGAAAATTGTTTTGACTTATCTTTAGCGTCATGTTCTGGTTATTTGTTGTTATTCGCCTCAGCAGTATATTCAATGCTAGCATACTCACTCAAATCAAACAACGTAAACTTTGCTGATCCGAATGTTATATCTGACAACCGGTCTTTTCACTAACCAATAAGCAATCTAATACATATCTCTCAGTTATGTATTCCTTCTGAGCCAAAATCGTCACTGATGAGCTGGACCAGTCTGAACAAAAAGACGCGCAACAAGCAACGATAGAAGATAAAAATATCAGTTCCGTACAGCGTCTGTTTCCTACTCTCGAATGAAACTAATGCGATAAAGCTACATCATAACAAGGTTTTGACTGTATCCTCTTTACCTGACTCGGAGACTCCACACATCTTACAGTTTAATTTTAGCGGCAAAGCAAAACCCTGGATACAATACAGTTCAAGACTTGACATGTTTCAATCTAGAGAGAATAGATATATTCACAGGGCTAAATACATACACTACGACTGCGCCTCCTCTTCTTTCTTCTCAGACCCCTCCTCTAAACTATGTTTTCGCTCATGATGAAAGAGATGTTCCGGTATATGTGGCGGATGAATTGTAATCTTATGGATCCTCTTCGTATTCTTCGGAACTCTAAAGATCCAATACGCAACAAATGCCATGCATATGTTGAAAAGGATATACGCCCACATCAGCCCAAAGTTCCGCCATCGAAGGCTATACGATGAATGCACGCTCGTGAGAAACTCGTTGGTGCTACTCGCGGTGCAATACGTGCATTCGCCGGTAGATTCAGGCTCGAGAAGATATCCCCCGGCAACTTCAATGTATCCAGACATGTAATCTGCACATGTCATGTTATCCTGGCTAGGAAAGTGAAGATATTCAATGTCTGAGCAAGTAAGCTTGGCGTTCGCAACTCCAACCGACAACATCGCATTAACCAAATACGACAACGGCGACACTCTATACATGAAAATCCAGAATCCAGGCATTTGATCAGGAGACACCAACACGCCACAAAACATTAACGACATTGAAAGGCAGAACGACGCAAGATGCGCTGCCGTCGTTGGGTTTTCGATACCCGCAATCATCATATGCGCAAATGTCGAAGCAAACATAAGAAACTCCTCAACCAACATAAACATCAAAAATCCTCGTTCACCAACTTGATGGGTCGGCTTTGCGTTTTCGTAGAATCCAATTGGATAATACCACACCAAAAACGCACCAAGCCCACATATAAGCTGCCATGGAATCTCAGCGATAATATTCGCAGCCATAAAAGTCTGCCATGAGTACGTCCGAGACGGTCGTTCTCTGGTTTCATACAACGATCTCTGAGTCACGAAATTTGGCATCAACTGCGATGAGATATTTCCAAAAATAGTATATAGCATGAACGTCGCAAACATCTGGTTCTGCAATCCTTGTAAACTGAGATCTGATTTCCAAAATGAAAATCCAATCAAGATTCCAGAACAAAGACACAGCAAGATCTTGGACCAGATATACGACGGTGTGCGATAAAACTGCTGCGATACTCGAAAAATCACTTCTCTGAACTGCACCCACGTCGACACCGCAAATTCATCATGCGAATACGCATCTTCTTTCATTGGGAGTTTTCCCAGTTCAATCCTCATCTGGTCAAGTTCCTCGCGAACAGCAGCTCGTTCGGGGCTATCAACCCAGACTTGTGCCCAATCTTTCAACATAACGCTTCCTGGTGCAGCACCAACAACTTGAAGAATCCACTCCGCAGGATTCACGCTCTCTCCACAAGCTTGCGACCCATTCCGTTCAAAATAATCAATCAAAGTTTTCGAATTCGGACCAATCTCTCCGAAATACACCGGCTTGCCGCCAGGCACTAAAAACAATAGACGATCAAATTCTTGGAATAAAACAGCAGAAGGCTGATGAATAGTACACAAAATAGCTTGCCCAAGATTTGTCAATTTGCGAAGAAGAGCCAGAATTGACCATGCAGTCTGCGAATCAAGACCAGAAGTAGGTTCATCAAGGAACAGCAACAGCTGCGGTTTTGCCGCAAGTTCGACTCCGATCGTGAGACGTTTTCGTTGTTCGACGTTGAGACCTTCACCGAGAACACCGACGACAGCGTCGGCATATGCTTCCATATCCAAAATCTTGATAACTTCGTCGACGTAGGCAATCCGCTCTGCCATCGGGACAGATGCTGGTTGTCTTAGCACGGCCGAGAATCTCAGGGCCTCGCGTACCGTCGACGTTTGGAGATGCAAATCTTGCTGTTGTACGTATCCGGTTTTGCGCTGAAACGAATTGTCGCGCTGGTGTCCGTTCACAAGCATATCGCCGGTCACTACTCCAAAAGTCACTCGAGAAGCCAAGACATCAAGAAGAGTCGTCTTTCCAGCTCCAGAGGCACCCTACGTCGTTAGCATTACTCTTTTGAAACGTCTCACGATACATACCATCAAAGCAGTCAAACTACCAGGTTTCACATAACCGTCAACGTTCGTCAACAATCTTTTCGTATATCCACCTTTAAGCGGAATATCATAGCACACGTCTTTCCAGAAAAATACATCAGTCTGCTGCTGTAAATGGATATCCTGATCATTTTTTTCCGGCGTCGAGTCATCTTCAGCGACGATCTTTTCGTGTTTATTTGCGCTCTCTTCATCGTCTAGCTCGATGGTCGCGGCTGTAGGACTCCAATTCCAATGATGTTTTCTCTGGTTGAAGTGACTACGCGGAAAGACTAAAACTTCACCTTTTGTGCGAGCTGATTTAATGAATTCGGTGCAAAGGAGATAGGTTAAGTTGAAGAAAATCAAAAATCCGCAGAGAATTCCAAAGTTTCTAAATTCAATCAGCATTTATCCCGTAAAATATTCTTAATAACTGTACCTCCAGAGATGCGACGGGTCGTATTCAAAACTGGACTCAATGTATAAAGTGCCCTGTACATAATCCTCACCGAGAACGGCGCCAGTTGACGAGCATATTCGCTGAGAGGTTGGGATAAGTTCGTACAAGCCGCCCTGAGGAACCATATTTGAGCATGTATAATTTCGATTATGAAACTCGTTGATTAAGAAAGATTCAAACACATAAGCGACAGGATCAAGGTAATTGATCCATCTGAACCATCCATGCATATCTCTAGTCGGGATCGCAAAGCCGGTATAGATTGCGATAATAAGCATTAACACTCCTGCGGGCGCCATTGCCTGAGAGATAGACTTGGAGACTGAAGCCACAGTGCGGAACATTGCAGACATTGTAAGCGTACAAGTGAATGCAAATAGCAAGAAGGTGAAAAACGCACCGGCTTCGCGACGAAGGTCTGTCATGAAATATAAAGTGGTATTAAAAGCGATACTGGTGATGATCTTCACTGGAAGTTCGCAAATCATGCTGGCAAGAGCTTCGGCTGATGGGTGATAGAACGCGTATCGACTATGTTTTTCGACGATTGGCCGTTGACTGTAAAGTTGCAAAATCTCAATTACACAGGTGAATGCTGACATGAGAACCGCAAAAAAGAGCAGAGATCCGCGATAGTAAAATGAGGCAGTTGTATCTTGCAGATTGAAAAACACAGAAGAAATGATAAGAGACAGCGCGAAGTTTGAACCAGCGTTGGCGATCGATGCGGTGATATCATTGCGCACTCTTTGGAAACCTCTGGTAATACAAAGGCGGGCTTGCATAGCATACGAAATGGTATACGGAGACTTTCGAGAGATATGGTTAGACTGAGAGGCTTTGTGAGATGCTTCAAAGACTTTGAATGTCTGACCGAGGAGAGGATACTGCGTGTTATAGTTGTCGATATCTTTGATCAGTTGAGTATATTCATTACTCTGCTTCCATCTCTGAGCAAATTCCTCGGCAGTTTTCGGCACGGTATTCTCAAATCCAGGTTTAATGAGTCGTTCAGTAGGATTGGTGAGAGATGTGAGGAAATCACCGGTTGTCTGGCGAGGTCTAGGCATAAATCCGATGTCTTCGAAGAATTTTTTGGCAGTTGTTGTTAATCCAAAATAAATCATGCGACCTTCGTAGAGAAGAATGACTTTATCGAATGCGTCGTAAGCGTCCTGAGATGGCTGGTAAGCAGAGACTAAGGAAGTAGTCTTTGTAGTTTTTGCAAACATTTTCAAGTTCTGGATAAACGACATGGCAGTAGCAGCATCAAGGCCTCTAGTAGAATTGTCCCAGCATTGAAGGGGTGACCCGCCGATCATAGCTTCAGCGATTGAGACTCGTTTTCTTTCGCCACCAGATACACCGCGGATGTATTCGTCGCCTACTTTGGTGTCGACGGTGTGCGAGAGTCCGAGCATTGACATGACAACGTTACGCATTGTAGTCGCGTACATCAGTCTGGAAATGCCCGCGATTCTGTTTTTTGGAGTGCGTGCAAGGGAGGCGAAGAGGAGGGTCTGGCCGACGGTGAGATGCGGGAAATGAGTGTCTACTTCTGCGTTGTAGATGATCTCGCCGCGGAACTGCGATTCCATGAGTTCTTTTGAGATGCCTGTATACGTTAGCTTGTTTATATAGTAAAATAAATTAAAAGTACCTTGATAGTTTAGTTCTGTTCCGGAGCCATAGTGAAATCCGTGGGTATCAACGGCAATGGACTTTAGGAAGGTTGTGCACCCTCTGTGCAAGTCAGCATACGTACATAAATAATAACAAGAAACATACGATCCAGGTCGCCCAAGCACAATGAGCATCTCTCCCGGGAGAATCAAGCCATCGAAGTCAGTCAAGATATCTATCCGAGCGTCTTTGCGGCGAGTGACAAAGGCGAGGAGTCGATCCGCAATGTGGTGCACTGAGTTGAGGACAGTCTTTTGGTAGTCAGTCGCAGTGCCGAAGCCGTAAGCCGACAGATTTTTGAAGGATATTCCTGCTGTTCTGACGGGATAAGTCTGCGGATCACGCTTCTGGATGTTGAGCATCGACTCGACGAACAACGCTGCTGAGAACCGTGGCGAGTTTGGATCAAACCGCGGATCCGAAGACCCATCCAAAAACGGATTCACATCTCGCTTTTCAGACGAAGAAGAGGAGTGCGACGAGTACGTCGACAGCTGCGAGGCCTGTCTAGCAAGGTGCAGAACCTGTTCTTCAATCTCGTTGTCGGCTTCGCTGAACGCGTTTGCTGTCTCGCTGCCCTGTTCCAGTTCGTGCGGCGCCGAGACAGGCACTGCGACGTCCGGGGCGTCTTCTGGCATTGCTGTGTAGAGCAGGCGTGTAATGTCCCGTAGAGAAGAGTGAGCAGTGCAAGAAGAGAAGATGCAAGAGTTAAGAGTAAGATTTGAGTAGGCTGCTGTGCCTCGGCTGAAGAAGGAGTTTTGTCAGCTGTGGAGCGGTCTGGTTTTTATCAGGTGAGATGGTGCGCACACTAATTCGCATTAACTCGTTGCCGCCGTTTGTTTACACTGTGCTCATTTGTTGCTGTAACAGTTGGTATCGCTGTTTCGTTAACTAAACAGGTTATATCCGTTTACTAATTATATCTCACTATCAAATCCTGCATAATCCAGGACATCTTTCATTCATGCCAGTGCCGCTAATTATGCAGCTTCTTCGCCCGAGAACTTTCCTCTAAACACACTGTAGACACTCTGTTATCTGCTTCGTGTACTCTTCTCTACACTACTCTTTTGCCATACACTGCTCACCACTTTTTACACTGCCATTCTACAGTCTCGGAGCTACTCTAACCCGCTCTCAATCAGCCCACTCATCAGCTCATCAATTCATATAACTAACTCTGCTTGTGCTCACTCTTTCCCTTCCCGTAACGTCATTTCGGCGTTTCGGCATTTCGGCGTTTTACCGGCTGTCTCCACACCGAGTCAGCGTCATCATTCTCGGTAGCTCAGCCTCGAAACACGTCTCATTAAGCATTGCTTTGGCCTGTTATCAGCCTTTTATAGGCAGTATCTGCCTCTAATATTAGGAATGAATATGTATTCAGACACTAAAATATACGTTAACGAGACGAGAGTATATATAAGATATTCACAAACAAAGTTCCAAAAAGCAACCTCTAAGTCCATATGCAGTCCCAACATCAAAACATTATCTTTCAATTCTTAAAATATAATAAAAAAACATTAGTCTAGTAGAATATGTAAAAAATACTTAGTCGGCTTTCTTTCTTATTGACTTCTTGGGAACCCGTAGGAGCCAATAAAAGAAAATTGCTCCAAACACGTTGAACGTGACATACACCCACATCAGTCCAAAGTTTCTCCATCGGTGATGATAGTAACTGCTCACACTCGCCAAAAACACGTTGGTCGACTTGATTGTGCAGAATGCGCAGTCCGTCGTCGCGTTCGGGTCTTGCAATTCACCGCCGGCAAGCGCGATGTATGAAGCCATGTAGCTCCCGCAAGTCATGCCTGAAGGAGGGTCAAAGTGCTTCAGCTCAATAGACGAACACACGACATCCGTATTCGCAACACCAACCGACAACATACTATCGACCAAATATGTAAACGGCGACACACGGTACATAAAGATCCAGAATCTAGGCATAGCCTGAGGCGAAGCCAACACACCGCAGAAAATAAGCGTCAGCGAGAAACACAAGTTTGACAAGTTAGCCGCCGTATCAGCCAAGTCAATGCCGGCCACAACCATATGCGCAAACGTCGATGTAAAGAGCATGAACATGAAAATAAGCAAAAACATCAGTCCACCGCGCTCGGTAACTGCATTAGTGGGCTCAGCGTTATTGTACAATCCAATAGGGTAGTACCAGCAGAAATACATAAGAACAGCCGAAAACGTCTGCCACGGGAGCTCAGCGCAGATGTTTGACAACATAAACGCCTGCCACGAATAAGCCTTGGACGGTCGCTCACGCACTTCGTAAAGCGAACGCTGCGTGACAAAGTTCGGCATCAACTGAGCGCAAATATTGCCGAAAATAGTAAACAGCATGAAAATCGAAAACATCTGGTTCTGAAGACCTTGCAACGAAGTATCGGCTTTGAAAAACGAGAAACCAACAAACAGAGCGCACGCGCCGGACAATCCAAGCTTGGACCACAGATACGAGGGAGTACGGTAGTACTGCTGGCAAACACGAATAAACACTTCTCTAAATTGCTGGCCAAATCCGACCGCAAATTCCTTTGATGCATGCGCGTCTTCGGATTTGGGAAGCTGGGAAAGCTCCACGCGCATAGAATCGATCTCGTCACGAATAGCTTGACGCTCGGGTGACTCCATCCATACATCGAACCAGTTCTTGACCGCAACCGAACCAGGAGCAGCTCCAACAACCTCCAGCATCCACTCGGCAGGGTTAGCCTGAGGAGGACACGGGTGCGAACCATTGCGCTCAAAGTACGAAGTTAAGGTCGATGAGTTCTTTCCGATTTCACCAAAGTACACAGTCTCTCCACCACGCTGCAAAAACAGTAGACGATCAAACTCCTGGAAGAGAATAGCAGAGGGCTGATGGATAGTGCAAAGAATAGCCTGACCGCTGTTTGCAAGTTTACGCATAAGCGAGCAAATCGACCATGCAGTCTGCGAATCAAGACCAGAAGTAGGCTCATCGAGGAAAAGAAGCAAAGCTGGTTTAGCGGCAAGTTCGACTCCAATAGTGAGACGCTTGCGCTGTTCGACATTGAGGCCTTCACCGGGCACACCGACGACGGCATCAGCGTAGGTTTCCATCTCAAGAATCTTGATAACCTCGTCAACATAAGCAATCTTCTCCGAGCGAGGAGTCGTAGACGGCTGACGAAGAAGAGCAGAAAAAGTAAGAGCCTCGCGCACAGTACTAGTAGACAAATGCAAATCCTGCTGCTGGACATATCCAGTCTGTCGCTGGAATGAGGAGTCACGCTGGTGACCGTTCACAAGCATATCACCGGTGACGACACCCATAGTAACACGAGAGGCGAGCACATCAAGAAGCGTGGTCTTACCAGCACCAGAGGATCCCTAAAACATTAGTGCTCATTCCTTTATTAGTACAAACAATATACACACCATAAGAGCGGTCAAAGTACCAGGCTTGACGAAACCATCAACAAAGTTAAGCAAACGACGAGGCTCTCCCTTAATCTTAATATCGTAGCACACATCCTTCCAAAAGAAGATATCAGTCTGCTTCTGAATGTTGATCTCCTCAGAAGAAGAGTTCGAGTTAGTTCCAAGCTGGGCCTTCTCGTGAGTGTTGTTGCTCTCAAGATCGTCGGGAATAGCGGTGATGGCAGGGAGTTGTCCACGCTTGAAGACAAGGACTTCACCCTTTGAACGAGCAGCGGAGATGTACTCGGTCGCGAGCAAATAAACACCGCAGAAAAAGACAACGAAACCCCAGGTGATTCCCAAGTTACGCCACAGATGGCCCGAGGTGTACTTGAAACTCTCACGGATGTAGTCACTACCTTGAACATAATCAAGGCCAGCAACACCGCCAACAACACTACATACCCTTGAAGTGCTAGGAGCATCATCGTATGCACCCCCGCTAGGAATCAAAGTCGAGCAAGGGAACTCGCGGTGACGGAACTCGTTGATCATCAAAGCCTCGAAACCATAAGCAATAGGATCAAGGTAGTTAAGCCAGCGCGCCCATCCGTGCATGTTTGTAACTGGAATTGTGAAACCGGTATAAATAACAAGGATAAGAATGAGTACACCAGCGGGCGCCATAGCCTGGGAAATAGAACGCGAGCAAGCACCGATAGTTCTGAAAATCATAGACATTGACATGACGACCGAGAACGAGAAAAGCAAGAAGACGAAGAACGGGCCCGGTGCGCGACGCAAATTTGTCATGAAATAGACCGTTAAGTTGAATACGATACAGACCAGGATTTTGAGAGGCAAGTCGCAAAGCATCGATGAGACTGCTTCTGTAAACGGATGGTAGAACGCATAACGAGTGTGTTTTTCGACAATCGGACGCTGAGCGTACAATGACAAAATTTCAAGAGCAGACGAGAAGGCATTCAGCAAAATAGCAAAGAACAGTAAGGCACCACGCGAGTAAAACGACCCGGTATTATTTTCAAGATTATAAAACACGGAAGAAACGACGAGGCCCAGGACGACATTGGAAAAGATGGTAGTAAAAAAAAGAGTCAGATCACCGTTCAAGCGCTGGAAACCACGCATGACGCAGAGTTTGATTTGCATAGCCACTGAGATAGTGTAGGGAGACTTGATGGAGATGTGATCCGACTGGTTAGCCATACGCGAGGCAATGAATGACTCGAGAGTTGAGCCGTTCATGGGGTACTCAGACTCGAACTCATCGATCTCGCCAATAAGAGCACGGTAAGCAGTGCTCTCTTTGAATTTAGCGGCGAACTCGTCAGGGGTACGAGGCACGCGGTTTTCGAATCCGGGACGAACGATACGCTCAGCGGGATTGGTGAGCGAGGTCAAGAAGTCACCGGTGGTCTGGCGAGCCGGGCAGTCAAATCCCATGTCGAGGAAAAACTGCTTCGCGGTGAGGGTAGAGCCAAAGTAAATCTGGCGACCTTCGTAGAGGACAACGACTTTGTCAAACTCGTCGTAGGCGTCCTGAGACGCCTGGTAAAGAGAGACAAGCGACGTAGTCTTTGTGGTGCGGGCAAAGAGCTTGAGGTTGCGGATAAAAGTCAAGGCAGTAGCGGAGTCAAGACCACGGGTGGAATTATCCCAGCATTGGAGAGGGGCGCCACCAAGCATGGCCTCTGCAATGGAGACACGCTTACGCTCACCACCGGAGACACCACGAACAAAGTCGTCACCGACCTTTGTGTTGATGGTGTGGGAGAGACCTAGCATAGCCATGACAACGTCACGCAAGTGCTCAGCGTAGAGGTCGCGGGAGACGCCGGGAATACGATTTGAGGGAGTTCTAGCAAGGGCAGCAAACTTGAGGGTCTGGCCGACGGTGAGATGGGGAAAGTGGACGTCAGTCTCAGCGTTGTAGAGGACTTCACCGCGGAATTGGGAGCGCATGAGATTGTATGGGACACCTGAAAACATTAGTGGGATTCCGGTAGATAGAGAAGAGATACGTACCCTGATAGTTGAGGTAGCTTTTGTCATCGAGATGGAAGCCGTGGGTATCACCGGCGATTGTTTTCAGGAAGGTAGAGCAGCCACTAGGAGAGTCAATAGAGAACTGAAGAGTGAAGTTTAGGGAGGTCTTACGATCCGGGACGGCCAAGGACCATCAACATCTCACCAGGATGCAAGACACCGTCGAAGTTGCGCAAAATATCGATTCTCTGTCGGTGACTGGGCATGAAAGAGTCGACGATTGCCGAGGAGATCTTGAGGGCGGCGTTGACGAAGGTCATTTGGTAGTCTGAGCCGGTGCCGAAGCCGTGGGCGGAGAGGTTCCGGAAGCAGACACCAGCTGTGCGGATGGGGTATGCTTGGGGGTCACGACGGGCGATGTCGAGCATGGCTTCGACGAAGAAGGCCGGGGAGAACTTCTCGGAGAATGGGTCGAGACGGGGGTCTGCGGAGGAGTCGAGGAAGGGATTGAGGCCCTCTGCGAGGCCATTGGCTTGGTGGTCTGAGTAGGTTGAGAGGTGAGATATCTGGCGGGCGAGCTCAGTGACGCGCTGGTCGAAGTTCTCTTCGTAGTCGAGATCGTCGTTGGGGGCGTCATAGGGGTGCACAGCTGCGGGCACGGTGGCCGGGACGAAGCCCTCGGAGGCAAGAGTATCCTTCTCTTCCATGATGGGTATCGAGTGATACTGGGAGGATATCAGCAAGAGGGAGGATGATGGGGATGATGTAGGCGAGGAAGAAACAGCGCGTCGAGTGACGGCGGACAGGCGCGTATTTGAATGTTTTGAGTATTTGGTGTGATTGGAGTTGCAGTGGACGAGGATTGCGAAGAGAGTCGTTCGACAGTCTGTCGAGTGTATGTGCGCATAAAAAAAGTTTATATCAACTCGGGACAGACAATAGATGAGTGTGCCGCAGAAGATGCGGCCACCACAATACTGGGCGCAGCCTAGAGATTATTTGATCAGTATAATAGCAGAATATTAGTATATTATTAAAATAGTATATGAATAGTAATAATAACAGTATAAGAGTAGTGTAAAGGAGGTTCAATGGCAGCGAGCTCATCAGCATAGGGTTTTTCTGTAGTAGGGTGTAGAAAATGAAAAGGGCTGTGTGCTGACCAATTGACTCATTGTCCAAAAGAGAAAGAAAGCAAGCAGAGGAATCCGAAAACTGGAGAGTTCGGCTCGGTTGGCGGACTGGCACTGTGCCGGTGTTTGTGTGGGCGTGCAATGGAGTGTGCGGCGCGGGGCCGGAGTCTGCGGCTTCCGGCTGCTTTGTTCATACTGCTGCTGCTGCAAAGGAGCGATAGCGTATATTGTAGTATAGAATATTATAGAGCAGTATGATAGTATGGAACAGATTAGCATAGTAACGTAGTATAGTAGTAGTATAGCAGTTAGTAGAGTATGGAAGTGGCAAAGACAATAGCGGAATACAAGTGCTGTCGCACAATTATCATGTCGCGCGACCCGAATACGATCCGAGGCTGTGTCGCACAGCACAGCAATATATCGCCAAGATTTAATCGCACTGTGGACGATCTCCTCGGCGATCCGCACTTGTTTCGCCGGTGGCCACTCTTGCTGCTTCCGAGGAGTGTATTTTACTTGTTGTTCTACTATACTATTCTACTATTCTATTACTCCAATAGAATAGCAGTACAATTGCACAATTATCTTAGTACTAGCTGTTAGTTACACTTATAGTAGGGTATCAGTATAACATAATATTGTGCTGACTGCGTTGTCAGCAGTCTCGGATTCCGCTATTCTCACTCCCGAAAACAAAACTCTATTTACATACTAATCCATCTCCGTGGCACTCCTCGGCTGCGCATGCTTTGTTGATTCTTACTTTATTGCTTAGTCATTGTTTCTCGGAGCTACTACTCTCCGCGCTCCGCTGTGAGAATGTCACGTGTACTCTTTTATCTGTGATTAATTGCTTACCACACACCACTGCGTCTGCTCTGCGCTCTCTTCGCGTGCTTCCTGCCTGCCGAATTCCTCATCAAACCCTATCTAACTCTCACTCGTCTTCTATTCTTTCTCTGTCCCTCTTCTATCTGTCTTATGCTCCTCTGTAATACCCACTTTGTCTCTCTTCTTCTTTGATCCTGTTTATACCACTTATGTCGTACCTCATCGGCGGCCTGAAAAGTTTGTGTCACAATTCAACTCGATATCGCTGGCACTGACGAGCTGTCTGCGAAACTCCGGAACCCGAGCTTTTTTTATATTCTATTCCTTCTGCGCTCTACAAATTCCTCCGCACTCTTTTCTTCTTCATACTGTCCGTCTTTCTCGTTTTGACCTGCGATCATGAACAACCTCACTGAGAAATTGCCCTTCGAGCCAGACTTTGCCAGAAACAATGATCTTCCAATCGTGTCCCCCCGGACTCAGAAGACGTGAACAACAAGGTCCTCTTTCTCGCGCGTCAGTGATCGTACCTCTCCGCCTACTGTAAACCCTACATACTCGTGGCAGACATTCATGGCGGCGAATATTGTTTTTAAGGGATTCCATGGCAGGTTCTTGGTGCCGTTCTTGCGTTTATGGTAGGGTTCCTACTGGGTATCTACGAGGCGACTTTTTGGCGGCAACCTTCTGAACCCGAACTCTACAAGCTACTTCGAATTCTGCTGGGTAAAGAGCATCCAACACCTTCTATTTCTCGTCTCATCCAGTTACGCTCATTGGGAAAGAAGCGTCGGATCATTGCTGTGTTGTTCTTTTATTGTTTGGAGAGAGCTGCTAAGAAGACGCGTAACAATAAAGAGTAATTGTGAGATAGTAGGGTTTAGTTAAGTATTGAGGGTTGTATATTGTGAAGGGGGTGGTAGGGTTTGTATATAGTCGTTGAAATTCGTTAGGTTGATAGAATATAGATATTTGTTTGAGAATGAATGGCATTCATTTATTTTTGTTTGTAGAATACTTGCATTGTTGATATTAAACAGTATAGTAAGAGTAATTGTGGGACATAAAGCCCGGTGTTTGCAGAGGCTGTTGTCATCCATGCCGATCAGCAGATTGTCATCCACGTCGATCTCCGTATCACGAGAAACACTAGACGACGGTCAGCGCACCGTACGGCTAGTCAGATCGCCGTATCGTCATCGTTATTGTCATTTTCAACGTCATCAATGTTCAAATTCCGCATCCGGGATATTAAAGGCGAGGATAAGCTGAAACAAGCGGTTGCGAAACGGAGCCGGAACACACTGGCTCCGAGGTTCGATGTATTCGGGTTAGTGTGTCGTGTTTGAGGAGGAGAAGCAGAGAGGCAAATGTTATGTAGCAGTTTTATAATTCAGTTTATTTATTTATTGGAAGCCTTTTCCAAATATAAGAATAGAAAAAAGATCTTGAAGCAGGGATTACTGGCTATGTGGAGCCCTACGCATTCTGGATCGTTATAATGAAACTGCCGGAATTCTTGCAGTTGTTATCGATTACTAATATTTTTGATGATATCAATAAATATTTATTTTCTCGTCTTTTTTTTTTCGATTTACTGTGTTTTAAATGAATATATGTTGAGAATTGTCTGTACTGTGATAATTCTGTTAATGAAACGTGAAATGAATCGAAATCAGTCTACGTTATCCCATTCTGGCACATTCTGGCTCTCTGGTTTTATATCATAATTTGAGCCACATTACTAAAAATACAATTGCAGAAAGGAAATTTGTCTTTGAATGTAGTTCATAGGAATAAATTACTCAATACTCGGACAATGCGCTAACGCAAAAGTTAATAATCAAATGAATTAATGTCTATATAATCTACTGCCATATCAAACCAAATTACCGTCTATTCAAGCCAATCAACGAAAACTCATCGTCGTCAGGCTCATATCCATGCTGATACGTTCCATCTTGTGGACCTGTTGCAAAGGAAATGCCCATAACCATATCTTCGTCTAGGTCAGGTTCGTAGGGGTTTCCGTGGTCACTTGTGTCGTCTTCGGTAAATTCTGACGCTTGTGTGCCCTGAGTATCGCGAGATGAGGGTGTGTGGAACCGCGAAGAGGAGAACGGGTTCGAAAAGGACTGCATAAACGTCTCGTCTGAAGTCAAGCTATCCTTGTCAGGCTCTGATTCATCTCTAGACTCTGATACTAGCTCAGGCTTATCAGAAGGCAAGAAATTTGAATCGTTTTGATAGTTGACGATATCGAGTTCTTCTTCATCCACCACTTCAAACGCACCATCAATTTTCGAATGATGATTCGCCATACTCTCCTGTGTACTATCTCCTGAATACAATCCGGTCAAGATTTGTTCCAAAAATGCACCGGCTTCTTTCTTCACCATCGGCACAATCATCTTTCGGTATAACGCTGGATTTCCAAACTCAGCTCGAAGATCATAATTTTCGGAGCTCACACGGCCGTGTTCAAGATTGACTATCGTATCGTCATCTTCTAGTTCGGGTGGAGTTGATGTGCTAATATCGTACTTCATCGGCAACGAGAACTTGTAATACGAATAAATCTTGAACGCGATCAGCGCCGGAAACAGCGGGATCATGCCCATCGCGACCTTCCAACCGCCTTGAACCCAAGTGACCAAAAGCATAACCAAATTTCCGAATCCCACACTAAACAGGATCCTGTTATACAGATCCTTCCAGCATGCACCGTCACTTTCGACGCGTGGGACAAATACGTAGATGAGCGAGTACTTCTTCAAAAACGAGTCGATCGTAAAGTAAAAACACGTCACTACCAAGATAATCGGTTGGATAGTCGTGAAGGTTAACGCAATCGTAGCGTAAAACAACACCCAGTTCGAATGAGACGCATAGTCAAATTCCGGCGGGGCAGTCCATTTGATTAGTTTTCGCGGGGTAGGAGACATACACCGACGCGCAAGCGAACGCACAATAAGACCCCAAATCTGGATTAAATCGAGCATTGCGCCGATATTCAAGCGCACGATATACATAATCCAGAAAGACGAGACACCAATGATAGAACTCGAAATTTGTTGGGCAAGTTCGAGAGAGTCGTAAACTTCTCTGGCGGACATGTCAGGGTCTGACTTTGATAGCTGGATCACCTGTGAAATAGCAGACCAGGCTACACCAAAGATTGTAAACACAAACAAATTGTTAAACACAAAGAAGATGTATAACTTTCGTAACGTGTTTCGCTCGCGAGTTGATTTAGTCAATGTGCCTTGAAATGAGGAGATTCGACGCATTATTATCGGAAAGATCAAGAAAATAGCTGATGTCAAAGCCGGTGCGACGAAACCTTGCAAAAAGGAGAGAAATGATTGATGGTTTGTCATGAAGACACCAAAGTCGTCCCAAAGCACTCCAATTCTAGAAATCTGCGAAAGGAAAGTACCAATAAACGCATTCGGCACGATCCATCCGATGCAAAAGAATGCAAAAAGTGCGTTTCCCCAAATTCGTTGCTGCAATCGCTCTTTCCGCGTCAACTCGAGGTTTTCCCATAGAATATCATCGCGTCGCGGTGCCAGTCTTATTCTCGCTGCTCCTAAAATACGATGTCCTGAGCTCGCTTTAGCGACGAAGTTTGCTTCGGTAGCGGTCGGATATGACGCGAATCCGTATGGCATCTCGCGTCTGCTATCAACGCTCTTTCGCGCTGCCGCGATCTTTGAATCCGAGTCGCGGATCTTCGTAACAAGATAATCGATTGCGTCAACTTTTCCGCGACGGCCGTCAGCAAATGTATCGCCTTTTTGAAGTTTCATAAGTGGGCGAGAATCTGGGAGATTATTGACGTCTTTGAGGTACTTTGCCAGGACTTTTTCGAGTTTTAGTACGCATTCTTCGCGATATTTGACGAGTTTCCCAAGACCTTTGACACTTCTTCCGATGAGGATTTGGTCTACTTTGGTGTGTCTAATAACATGAGAGAGGATCTCAAGGATTCCCTCGTCAGATCGATATTTCTTTGCTAACTCTGTGACCAAGACTGACCTCGCATGAATACTCGACTGGTACTCATGCGAACTATAATACGTCCTTTGGAGCTGCAATACCTCACCGTACGACTTCCACAAAAAGAAACACACAATCACGTCAAAGACATACGCGAGAACGACGTGAGCGGCCATTGCCCCTCCCGAGATCAGGGTCGGAGTCATCAAAATGAAGGCGTCTGATCCGGACGTTGCTTTTGCGCGTGAGTCTCTGAGCGAGAAGGCAACATTGACGGGGATCGCAATAGCAACTCCCAAAACAGCGAGACAGAGGAATATCCGCGAGTTCATCTTCATGAACTTGAGATAGACGACTGAATCAAGGCCCAGAAGAAAGAGCAGATCCGCTTCCTGGAGCTTGAAAACCTGCCACATCCACCTAAAATATCCATCCCTTAACCGCGGTAATGGCGGCAACACAGAATTTGCCGAAGGCGAGAGGTTTATCCGTGTTTTCGGGGCGTAGATGATTGTATTTTTCGGACGCAGAAGACAGAAGACCGCAAAGATGATGGCTGACGAGCCCAGCGAGATAAGCAGACCGACCCAGACTGCTCGGCCGGTGAATTTCGCACTGGTGTTGTTAGCTCAAATCACGCTTATGAATAAGAAATACATACAATGCGAAGGAGTTTTGGAGTAAGTCCTGAAAAGTGTTAGCAGAGCACAGCTATCGATAACATGATACTCACTAGCAACAGCTGGCTTTTGTCTTCTTGACGAGTCTGAAGCTTCTCCATTCTAGCACAAACAAGCACTGCCTTCTATAAACACACGGACACTCTAATTCAGCCTTCTCAGACTGCGTGAACAAACCACTTTGGACTTCGAGGAGGAGGCCTTTGGTAGTCGCGATGGCGCCCCTGCGCTGCACCAGAGCCGCAACTGAGTGACGTAACTGTCTACTACTACGCTGTTTGCACACAACCGCCCATAGTAAAGTACTATAAGTAGACACTTTCGGCAGATGCGGCAGAATCAGGGGCTGTCTCCCTTAATTGTTCGTGATCCGTATCCCAAAATAGTCTCGCTAAGAAACCTACATTAAACCTTATTTCCTCTGCTTCTGCCTGTTACTACTCCTCAGCCTTGATCTTGCGTGTTACAAAATGATCGTGTAGGAACTGACTATTGAAGTTTTGATGGATCAAAGAATGAATCTTGTATAACTGAATACTGAAAGACTGCTGAGTTGTTTTTCAAAGCGAGAAGTCATCAAATGAGTGCAGTGCACAATTATATTCTTTTGTATATCAAAGTACTCAATAAAATACAAAACACAAAACACCTAGCCAAAGCGACCTCTTCAAAAAAAATAATTCAAACCAGTCGAAAAAATATATCGCTATTAGCTGTTTGCTTTGAATAACTAGTCCTGGATAGTACGGGACTCCTGTGGTACGTTTTCTACTCTCAAGCAGTATGCGATAATGTGCGACACTGTGCGTCAATCAACTCACCAACACAAAGAGCAAAAAGAAGACCTGCGTCATAGTCAGTATCAACTCCAGAAAATGCACAAAGAAAACTCACAATTATAATACCAAATACTTTGACCATTAACCATCGGTTACTAGAAACAGTCGCAAAGTACTTCAACAGCTCTCTCTGTGCTCCTGAGATATTGATCGATATATCCTCGGTGTCAGCGTCAATTCTAGATTTCAATTAGCATCTGAACATAAATACAGTCTTATAATCAATCGTACCGTTGCACAACTTCTCTTTGCTCAGACACCATTGTAGCCAATTGCGAAAAAATACCACCAAGCTCATTAATAGTACTTTCGATCGCTTCGATAGCAGTATTTCGCTCGTTGATATAAGTATTTTGCTGCTCCTCTAGTAACATAAGGCTCTGTTGCTGATCTGGCAATGTGAGGTATTCGCCTTCGCTGTTTTTGGAACCATAGGGATTCTCGGGATCACCAGTCTGACCATAAGGATTTTCCAGGCTGCTTGTGCCACCTTTACCTTGAGCGTAGAGAGGAGATGCGGATTGAAAGTTGGCTATACTTGTTAGCGGACCTCGCGGCTGATAGAAGAGCAACTCACGATCTTTGACAGATGCTGAACTGGATGATATAAACTGTTCTGTCCGTGTCTTCGAAGCTTGTATATTCTATAACTATTAGTGGCTGCTCATAGTCTATGCTGCTCAGTCTTACCTTAGTCCGGACCTCCAGAACCTCACGGAATCCCGCAGTAACGTCAGTTAACTTTCCCTGCAACAAGACCACAACATTTTCAGAATGCTCGTCGACTTGGCTCTCGCCTTTTCGGCCCCAGTGCTTTTTGCCGGTTTTGACGTATGTCTGTAGATCCGATATGCTCGAGTTGATCTTTGCAAGGTCTTGTTTGATTACGTATGTGAGTTGCGCAATTTCCACCGGCTTGTCGTCAAACAGTGTTTTTCGTTTGGCCACTATGATCAATAAATTAGCACTGCTTAAGATAATAACTAAAAGATAATACGCACACTGAGCCAGTCGCTGTAGCTTGTCCATAGCACTGTTGATATCCTTGCTGATACTGGCAGCTCTCATCGCAAATTCAGTCCGCTGTCCTTTTGTCTGAATCGCATTCCCGTTTGATGGCATAGCCGGTGAATATGGATTCAGCAGCTGGCTTCTTGCTGCTGAAGCAGTCGAGCTGCTTATCCGTGAGATGGCCGCCACACAGGACCTGAACTCTGCGGTGCGGTCTTGGATCGCGACTACCATGTTTGCTGATTTATGATATGTCTGCTGTGTGTTTCTGCTGCTACTTCAGTACTGGTGAATGCAATAGCAGGGTGTGAGAAGATTGTGGTGATGCTGCGTGGTTCACAGCCGAGGCGTTGCGCAGCACTGAACGACGTGGCCGAAACAGTAAACAACAGCGCAATAACTGTGATTTGCTCTAGTAATTTTGCTTTAATTACCACAAATATCAGCACACAAGCAGCCAATTAATTCTCTCAGTCAGCCTTGTTTCTCTCGCTATTCTTCACTCAAAGTGCTTCCTGCGCTGCTCCTTCGGACTGACTAGAATTGAACAAGGATGCCAATCTAAAGATAAACCCTGACCCTGTCCTAATGCAGCTCTTCAGTTCAACAAACACAGTAAGCAGGTGTTTTAAAGTGTGCTTTTTGGCTTGAATTGAGCTGGAATCTATTTGTGGATTTAGAAGATTCTGTGTGCCGAAAGACAGGGATTTGTATTTAGTATCTTTTTGCTGTTGTTGTGTGTCATAGACAACGATGGACGCTTCTTCAAGCGATTCAGATTGCACCAGTAAGTGATCCCCGGAAGCGCTGCAGTCCTGCAAATATCAGTGCTATTTGCGAGTGTAAGAGGCCTGTTGATTAATGATTTCTAGCAGAGTATTGGATAGATTGGTTTCTGGGTGCGCAGGGCAATGAGTTTTTCTGCGAGATCGACGATGAGTTTCTCAGTGACAGATTCAACATGACTGGCTTGAACACCGAAGTGGTTTATTATCAGTACGCTATGGATCTTATTATGGATGCTTTTGGTATGTCTCTGAATATTTTGAAGTAGTTATGGTTTTGGAATAATTGACTAATTCAATTGTGTTGTGTAGAATACGACTGTGATGATGCCACACGAGAGCAGATTGAGCGTTCAGCACGACACTTGTATGGACTCATTCACGCGCGGTACATTTTAACACAGAGAGGTCTTCAAAAAATGGTAATCCCCTATTTCTCTTATCTTTTTATGTTCTGCGCTAATGAAATGCAGCTCGACAAATACAAAAACGGCGACTTTGGCGTCTGCCCGCGTGTCCAGTGCCAGCGTCACGCCGTGCTTCCCATCGGCCTCAGCGACGTCTCCCACTCTGCTCCCGTCAAGACCTTCTGCATGAAATGCGAAGATGTATACAACCCCCCATTAGCTCGCTTTGCTACAATCGATGGTGCATATTTCGGTACTAGCTTCCCTTTCTTGCTCTTCCAAGCGTATCCACATCTCATCCCAAACAAAAACGCTCCCGAACGATTCGTGCCGGCTATATTTGGATTCAAAATTCACGAGCATGCACGTCTTTCCCGTTGGCAGAATGTCAAGAGATTAGAAATGACAAAAAGATTGGAGCAATATGAAGAAGAGGAGCGGCGGCGTCGGAGGTTACTGTAGATTCTTTTCTCCATTCTGTCTCGCTTTGCTTTTGTTTTTTAGATCTTTAGCTATGTTCATGTTAAACGGCGTTTTTGTTCGATTTTTATAGTTTGTGCTGCTACTGTTTGTGATTTTGCAGATCAACAATTTCGCAGATTGCTACAATCAGTTTTGTAACATATTTGATACTGCTACTAATCCATCATATACCAAGATGGCAGAAAAATTTATAATAAAAAAGACTGTTTGACTTTAACTGTGAATTTGAGTTGTAATTAGAGACGGGGAATAATACATCCAAAAGGAGCTGCAGCTGCGACACAAGAGCTTACTCTTTCTTGGTCTCCTTAGCAGCCTTTGAGTCCTTCACCTGGTTGAAAATGTTCATACCACCGGCGATCCAGCTTCCAAAATCGCCCATTTGCGAAGGCAACAAGACGGTGGTTGACTCCTTTGCGACATTGGCAAAGGCATCCACGTACTTGTCAGCGACCTGTAAAGCAACAGCGTCTCCGCTCTTCTCGTCAGCCAGCGCTGCAGCGACTTTCTTGATACCCTCAGCAGTAGCCTCGGCTTTCAAGCGGATAGCCTCGGCTTCACCAGCAGCTCTGTTGATCGCCTCAGCTTTCTCAGCTTCGGAAGCGAGGATGACGGACGCACGCTGACCTTCGGCGATGTTGATAGCCGCCTGGCGTTGACCTTCTGATTCCAAGATTTCGGCGCGCTTTGATCGTTCAGCTGAGACCTGTCTGTGCATTGCGTCGAGGACATTTGATGGCGGGTGGATATCGCGGATCTCGTAGCGAAGGCATTTGACACCCCAGTCATCGGCGGCCTCGTTGAGAGCCTGAGTGATGTGCGCGTTTAGGGATTGTCTATAAGCAGAGTTAAAACAAGCAGCAGGTGAAGAAAGAAAGTTGGCTTACCTCTCCTTGAGAACATGATCTAGTGTCATCTGGCCGATTTCACTGCGCATCGTTGTCTGCGCCAACTGTGTCACAGCATACTCCGCATCCTCTACTCCGTAGCTGGCCTTATAAGCATCGAAGACTCTGATATACAGCACTCCCTATGAACACATTAGTCGTTGGTATAATTACAGCAATGACAAAACATACATCAATATCTAGAGTGACGTTGTCAGCGGTAATCGCACTCTGACTGGGAATCTCAATGGCGGATTCCTTTAATGATCTGACGTATTGAATCTTATCAATGAACGGGATCAAGAACGCTAAGCCAGGCTCTAATATTCTGCTGAACTTGCCCATTCGCTCGACTACCCACGCGGTCTGCTGAGGCACGAATCTGGTGATCTTGGTGTTAGCTACCTGCTTCTACTCCAGTCTTCCTTGCACTCAGTGGCAAGCAGACAATAACAATTCCTTTAACATACCGGATGATTGTGTTCGCCGGAAGACGAGGCTCCGAAAAGAAATTTAAGCCAGAGTTACTGGAAGCATGACGAACCGCGTAGCTCAAGATGGAAGTTGCTGGTAGTTGTTTCGCCGCCCGTCCGCCATTTGTGAGGATTGAGCTGCCTGTCTTCCCAGCCAGACGTAGCCTTGGTACAGCCATTTTATACGCAAAAATAAAACGATCTCCGGGAACTGATTTTTACAATTTGGTGTGAGTAGGATGCTGAAGTGCGCGTGTCGGGGAGTTGTGGTTTGGTGTCACAAGAGTGAAGCACTCTCTTTCGCTTTAACTCGAAGTGTTCTCCGGAATCAGCGAGGTCAAAATCTTAATCGACCAGCTTCCACCGTTCAGAATGAGAGCAGAAAGACTACGAGAAAGCGTTAATTGCGACCTTTAAAATTGGTTTAAGTGTGTTTCTAGTATTAATAATTAGCTGGTATGATCTTCTTCATATGGACTAGATCGCAAAAAATCAACGCCATCAATAATGTGAAGAAACCAAACAATTCTCCAAAAATTCACACAAAATAGTATCAATATTTATTTTACTTGCAATTGCTTGAAAAAAGCCACAGAGACACTTCTACAGAAAAAAATCTTCATTAAACCCCCAAATAAAGCTATTATATATAGCGCAAGTTTGATCACGTTTTTACCCTATATAATGACCATCACCATAATTGTGGTAAGTTGAGCTTGAATGGCACAATGGCAGCGCGTAGGATTGCAGATCCCGAGGTTCCTGGTTCGAATCCGGGTTCAAGCTCTAATTTTTTTTGCCTTTTTTTACTGAGAATATATTGAATGGGATTCTTATTTGTTTATTTCTTAAATTATATAGTAATTACAGAATGTGGAGCTGCTAACTTTCATTCAAAACTACTCAAAATCACAACTATGGTACAAATTACAAACACGCACTGAAAAGAAAAAAATGAATACAAGCTCTATAACTACAAAAGTTTACTCTTGATCGCCGTTCTGTTTGCCGTTATCAACAGTCAATACAAAGCTCTTTTCGAACGGAGACTCGGTGTCGTTGACTAATTTCATGCTCTTGAGGGCTTGGCGAAGAGTGTTGCCCGAGTCGTCGAGAGCAGTCAAGAATCTAGCGAGTTCTTTGCAAAGATCCCAGTCCTTTCTGTCTATCGCTGCTAAGAATAATCGAATCATGTCAGATGAAGAGTCTGATAGACGTTCAAGGTTATGCAAGATAAGCAAATATGCACCGGCGGTCTTGAGTCGACCCTGCGCCATGCACTGTTCAAACAGATCTTTCGGAGATCCGACTACATCGAACAGCGCATTCCACGATGCAACCTCAGTCTTTCGCGTACATCCGACAATAACATCGAGCATCTCCGGGAAATTTCGCAAAAACTCAATGACTCGTGGTAAAAGAGCTTGATCGGCTGGTGGCGGTTTGTCTGCTTCTTCATCAAGTACATCGTGTAACATCATTTCAAGAGCGTGGCCGAAATATTGCAAATGCTTAAATGATTTGGCTATTCTTAGAGCCTCGCTTTCCTGTGAGCTGGCCAGATAGTATCGCAAAATCTGATGGATGAATAAATGCGTCTAAAAACTGTCAGAAATATGTCACGTCAATAAGGCACAATAAATTTACCATGGTAGTATTTGTCGAGTAGGAGAATGAAACATTTCTTCTGTGAATCAAATTAGATTCAACCCCAATAATAATGCCCTTGTCAAAGAGGAAAGACAGCGGATAGAAATCGACAACGATGCGGATGGGTTCCGGAATAGTTTCCATTTTTGATATGTTAAACATCTCTTCAAGCCACAAAACTACATCCGTCCCATCAAAAGCCCATATACTATTCTTCAATAGCCCTTTTGTTGCAATTGTGTAGTACTCAACGTTCTGAAGAAGCACTTTCATGTCGTATTTCAAATCACCACCTTGTTGCATCGGATGCAGAACAACAAGCTTTCCATCAATTAAAAATACAATAGTTGCCTGTGAGATATCATTTATCGGATTACCATTCCGGATCTGGTTGTCGGGAAGAATCCAGTTGATTGCGCGTACACGGGCGGGTGCATGCACTATTCCAGCGAATGAGACTTGTCCTACCAGTTCTAAGCGGAAACTGAAAGCATTCGAGGTAATCACAAATTGATACAGTGTGTTGCTATACGTGTACACAAGTAAAGAATCTCCCACTAGTGACATCAAAATTATTGAGGATGGCACAACTTGACTGTGGAGTACTAGAGAGTCATCTAGTTCGTTTTCACGTGAATATGCTCGGATCTTTGCAGTTCAGTCAGGCACAGCTCACATCCATTTAAAAAGATTACTTACCTCATGAGTTCCGCGTGTCGTCGTAACACAAACAATCAAGATGTGCTCGAACCAAATCATACCACCATGAGCTGTAAAATCACCTTCCATTCGCTCATCAGCAAAAAACTTCCATCGACCAGAATATACACTGTAATGGCCCAATCCCTTTCGTCCAGCAACCGCAACATATCGGCCGTCACCAGATACGCAAGCTTGCTGAATAGGCCAGTGTTGAGAAAGATAAGAGTATGGGATTGCCACTTCTTGCCATAAAATGGCCTCGTGTGAGATTGTTGTCAAGTCTGATTGGTCGTGACCGCGGTAAAGCATCAATTTCTCGTTGGTAAATAGTAGCGTGCGGGTCAAATTATCCTAAAGCACGTCAGAACAACACAAAACGCTAGCAAGAGAGGAAACATACTGTGCAGTAGGTACCAGTCAGACTCCATTTGGAGAGTTCTATTGTCCAGATTTGTGAGCTGTTAAAGGGGATTAGAAGCAGTTCTCCCCCATTAGACGACCATATAGCATCTCTGGCGCCTGCTAACCACTCCTCTTTCTGAAATTTACTGTCTTCAGAGAGCATAGAGTGTGCTTGTATTTTTCCGTATACAGAAAACAGAGCCCAGCCGTGCTCATATCCGGCAAATAGAGAATATCCATCAGGAGACCATGTTATCACAGTAACGCTGCCAAAAGATGGGAATGGTGATTTGATTTCACGCAAAAGCGGAATATGTCCAGAGTAGTCTTTGACATTGTAAATAGTGATTGTGCCTCTGTGAAAAGTTAGCGTCATTGTCAGTCAGATAGATCGATTTATATTGTGCATACTCGCGGGCTCCAACTCCTATTAAACTAAAGCGGGAGTTAATAGCTATTTTACGAACAAAATATGAATTATCGGCTGGATTCCCGTTTCTGCTTTCAGAGCTGGACTGCTCTGATGGGCTGGCTAGTCCAAATCCAGAAAACAATTTCACTTTAGTGGATGGGGTAGGTATTTCTGTGGAATTCTAAAAAATGAGTCAGTTTGATGATGAGGGAACAGCGTGTGGGGTGGGCGTACGGCTGAGGAGTTGGCTTGCTTTACGACAGCCCAGCCTTTTCCGTTGCTGCTAATCCAGCCAAATAAACCCATAGCTCGTTCGTACACAATAGAAGTGATCCGCTCCCTGTATTGAAACCATTCCATATGCGAGAGTAGCTCTGTTCGGGTTTGGGGGCCACCTCTAGCATCTGGTGACCATCTGATAAGCTGTGCTGCTGCTGGTGCGGTTGTCAACACTAAGAGTTCGTCTTCTAAAGCAACCGCGCTGTGAAAATAAGTTAGATCTGGTCATAGGATTAATTACGCACACGGATGTATTACCACTCAATTCCAGCGTCGACTTTGATGACCATTCGAAAGCGAATGTTTTCTTCAAGTGCCCCACGATCTTCGCCAGGACCAGGGAGAATGTACGGGATAGCATTTGAAGTGTCAAATGTCAACTTTGCAACACGATTTTCTGGATTCTGGGTCAAATTGTACGTGAGAAAGCAACCGGCGGAGGTCTGAACAACGAACAGTTGACTGTCAGGTCTGATTAAAAGATTAACGTTTTCTCCGTAGGTCTTGATGGACGAGTCAGAGCGGGTAGCTACTGCGACAGGTAGGAAAGGCTAGAATAACGAAACGTATTGGTAACAAAGCCAGGATGGGAACAAAGGAATGAAGGAGAAACATACGCGGTTCTGATATACATAGAGAGCTGAGCGAGTAATGAGTCCGATCAGGTATCCGTTGCGAGCCAGCTTTATGGCCAATATGGCCTCATCTATTGGCAGATGCTCAGACGAGACCCCAGCTGGCGTGCGCGAGTCGCTGGACCGCCCACTCGGGGGAGGGAGTCGGGGAAGGGTGAAAACTCTCGGGGTCGAGACTGGCCAATACATGAGGCTAACAACAGGTGGCAACCGGGGACAGGGCTTTCTGGTGACAAAGCACCACAAAGAAAGGCGCGATAATTAGGTGCAGTTGTTCAGAAATGCATTTCACAGAGAATGCTGAGCGAAAACGGGGGCTTGGGGGAGGACGTGGAGAGGAAATAAGGAGGAAGCTGGAGCAGGTTGACTGATTTGTGTAGCGAGCTTGAACGAGCAGTGTCCAACCGAGCTGGAGCACCAGCCGCACCCTTACTATGGAGAAAGGAGCGCTTGTGAGGGCTTTCGGGGCGCAATTGAGGGAATTGGTTATTGAGTGAATGTACTATAGAATATTTCTTTAAGTATTTATCAGAGTGTGTTTGGAGTGACTTTGAGTGATACGGGATGATTTGGGGGTGATTTGGGGGTGATTTGAGATTGGCTGTAGACAGCATTGTATTGACACATGCATAGCTACAAAAACTGCAACATTTCAGTTACTTGAAGTGCTGAATAATTATAGTCCAATAAAAAATAATCATAAATGGATTGAGTAGTTGTTTAGTTATTATATTTATATACACGAGTCTAGATATTGTACAGTCCTGTAAATATGTTTGCACTCATCGCTCGAGGTTGATAGCATTTCCAAACTTGGAATATAAAGCAGTCTTCAGACCTTCCATTTCTTCCTTTATTTCTTGGACCTTTTCCTCGACTGACGAGAGACTTTCGTCGGTTTTCTCTGCGCGGAGAGTTAGTTGAGATCAATTCATATGCTTGAATACGCTTCAGACAAAAGACCAACCTGTATCCTTTTCTAAGCGCTCAACAACTTCCTCTTGTTTAATCCAGTAAAACGTATCTCCAACTTTGTACCTATTATCTCTTTGTCAATAACAGTTGAATATATTCGATATTACCGTGCAGAAACGTACTGCACCAGCTCATCCTCATCAATCAACTCGATCTCAGTGCTGACATCCTCCAAGTACTCCTTTTCATCCGCAAGAGTCTTATATTCATCTTCGAGGTTTGATAAGCGCGAATTGAGCTTGGAGAAGGTATTGATTTTTGTTTGATCTTCCCATGAGACTTGGACGTCTGGGGTCTCCTGGCCATCCGGGAGCTATACGACCAGTTAGTTCCATTACTATCACAATTATACCATCACTATCACAGTATAACTACTAAAAATACAAACCATTTGCAAACTCATTGTATGTGTCCTCTTTAAGTATTCTGTGTAGCAGCAATTCTTAACTCTTTAACACTACAAATAACTGAATACTCCACAAACCCCAGCCCAACCCTAATCAACATGAAACCTTATTCCAGGATCGAATTAACAAACACCCTGCGTTCTAGAGAGATATCCGGGCAAGGCGCTTCACACTTGGCCGGACGCGATCAACTCCCAACCAACCTCCACCACTGCCTTCCTTTCACCGACTTATTTCGTCTTCCTCGACAGCAATCTCTCTGATGTCCCCTCCGGTCTCATGGTAAACCCTTTATCGGCCGTTCAGTCAACGCCTGGCGCTTCCATTCGCGCGGCATCGCCCGTCAGGCCGGCGCGTCCGGCGATAGCTGCTCTGTCAAACGTCACCGCATCTGCCACTCCACACCCTATTCGCACCCTGCTTGAGTCCCTCAACAGCGATGACGAGTTTGTATTTAGGCTGCACAATCTCTACGAGCTGCAGAGAAATCTCGTGGAGTCTCCTGAAGCAAAGGACGTCTTTCGGCTCTCAGGGGGTTTCGAGACTGTGTTTGACGCGCTCAAGTCAATCTCTCTGCAACAAGACGACAGCGACTTTTCTGAACCCGTTGAGCTCCTCAAATGCGTCTTCAATATCTTTTCCGATGCATTTCTGGGCTCGTCTCTGAATCAGCGCTATTTTGTGGAGAAAATCGGCATCGAGAGACTCAAAGAGACAGTTAGACAGACAAAGTTGATTCAGCACAGCTGCAAGCAAGTTCTAGGAATTATCTTTGCGTTCTCCATTTCTGATTTCTCCTTGTCTGCTATATTCCTCTCACTATCGCGCGGAATCTCGACCCTTGCTCAAAGCGCTACCGAAATCGACACCGTCCAGTTCCTATCGGATCGGGTCATAAACTCATTCTCACGCGAAATCATACACAATTCCTTCACAATTCCTTTTATTCTTGACATAATCCTAGATCTCTCGGAATCTGAAGTTTACACAGCCGTTGCATCAGTTATTGGTCTTACTGCTCTAGCAAACTCATCCGCGCACAACAAAGTCGCAATATCAAAAGCTGGAATAATGACCTCTATTTTGCCATTGATGTGGAATGATTCGCATTTGGATAGCAGAATTATGAACGAATTGAGGACTTTGGCGAACTGTCTCATGGAACTTGGTGTTGATACCGCTACTGCAAAACAACTGTTTCACCACTCACTCTTTTCAGACGACAGCGCCCAGCAACTATTAACAGGCATCAAATCATCCCGTGAACCGGCACACATAGTCTTTGACTTGTCATTACACGGATACTCCACAATCGAAATCAGCTCATTAGGCCGAACATTCCCCCCTGTTTCAACAGGCTATACATTTACTTCTTGGCTCAAAATCGATCAGTATGACGTCAACAACCACACAACTCTATTTGGTGTTTTTGATAACTCCCAAAGATGCTTCACTCTTGTTTATATTGAAAAAGAAACTAAACGACTGATTCTACAAACTTCGATAACATCTTCTCGTGGGTCAGTGCGATTCAAAGCATTTAATTTTGAGCCAGGCGAGTGGTATTTCATCTCAATCTTACACAAAAAATCCCGAGTCAGTTCAATATCAAAAGCATCGCTCTACGTCAATGGCGAGTTTATCGAATCAGTCAAATGTCCTTATCCGTCTTCTCCGCCAAACGACGGACCGGCTCAGGCTTTCATCGGCACCCCTGCAGATTTGTCTCTAGGGCCAGGGCGGAATACAGTTCATTCCATCTGGAGAATGTCTTCGCTTCATATTTTTGAGGATATTTTATCCGAGGATGTTTTGGCAGTGCATTACCGTCTAGGTCCTAGATACTACGGCAATTATCAAGATGCTCTTGCGTCTTTTCAGACTTATGAGGCGTCAGCTGCTCTCACATTACGCAATGAGAAGATGAATCCTGGCCGAGAAGAGAATAGCGACATTATAAACGCTATTCGCGGGCGAGCTGCTAATCTCCTTCCTGAGAGCAAAGTACTCCTTAGTATACACGGCAAGAGCGTTTTAGATCCTGAAACATTACAGCATGAACACGGTTTCAAGCAGTGCCCCAAAAACATTATTCATATCAGTCGCAATCATCTTATAATATTTAATGCTGCAGTTCCAGATATGAATATAGCTTTCACTCTGTACAACGGCTTCGGCGTGGGATCTGGCGACCCAGTGCCAGTGAATCCTCAGAGTTTAGACGATGCTGCTTGGAGGATCGGCGGTTCTGCCTTGGGGCTAAAAATGACTGAGCTGGCAAAGACTCCCGAACAATTATGCCGCGCACTTTCAATCACTTTTGAGCTACTGCGCGAGAACTGGCGCAATTCCGATGACATGGAACGGGTACACGGCTTTGCTATTTTGGCTAACTTGATAAAAACCAAGAATGATCGCGTCATGATTACCCAGAACCTATTGAACATTGTTCTAGAATTTGTTGGATACAACTTTGATGATCCGAAAGAATCGATGATCATCAATCCGCTTGCATACCGTATACTTTTAGTGGATTTTGATATCTGGAAGAATGCGGATATAGACACATTGAAGCCATATTTCGACCAGTTTGCAATCTTTGGAATTGAAAGCAAACACTACATATACAATTCAAAGCGCCTAACCAGAATGAGTACAGCCCTCTTTATATGAGTCACTGATGTTGGTCTAATTATGAATTATAGGGATCGTAAAGAAGTTTTTGCAATCACTAAAAGCTGGATCATTTATCAAAGAGTCTCTCGATCATTTTCTCCCTGCCTTCAAAGCAATAATTCTCACTCATGTTTCTGCTGAAGTGATGCGGTCATTATCACTATTTATCACATATGCATTTAATAATGGTACAGATATCTCATAAACGTTTTAGTATTGCTTTTCTAACTTCATTATCGGCAGATCCACCGGCTTCGCTAAAAAGGTACTACGTTATAGAAGACGAGAAACTTGCCAACTGCGGTTTAAAGCGCGAAGAAATTGGGTTTTTGGTTCTAGACACATTCACAGAAGTTCTTTGCGGGGCGCAGAGTTCACATGCAACCGTAAAGCGATTTGCAAGAACTGTGACAAATAAATGGGTTTTATTTTTGCTGGCGCAAGACGATAGGAGGGCAGTCATTGCAGGAGCCAAAATCTTGGCTCGGTTACTGATCATTCATGGATCCAGTTATGTAACGAAGTTTTCATCAAAGACAGGCGGTTTTATAATTATGAAAGAACGACTAAAATCAAAATGGAATATACCAGAGCTATGGCCTATTTGTCTTTGCATTCTCTTTGGTGTCGATGTTGCTTCTATTGAGATATCCAGTTCTTTAGATTTGTTTCATCTGGTCGAGACGTTCCGCAAAGGAGGCAAAGCAGCAGTGGTATACCCAGAAATGTTCACAGTCATCGGAGCTATGCTGAAAGCTGGAACTTTGGCTGTCATATCTGAGGATCACAAACAAGATTCTCAATCACTGGCTTCGCCTGTCGGACCATTAGATCCTGCCCCCGCCGCTCCATCAACACCTACTACAGGAGATTTTGGCAAATATCTGCAAGTACTTACGCAGTTCTTTAGTGAGATGCATGCATCATGCCCCGCATTTCAGGATTTCTGCACAACCTCTATCTTTGTTTCAGAAATTTTAGGGATATTATTCCCGGCTATTTGCAGTTCAGAATCCGTTAGTCCTGAAATTGAACTTCAGTACAGAGACCAAGGATTTACGATGGATGCTGGTGATATAGTTGTGCGTCCGCTTGGAAAATCAAGTGCTGCGCAAATCATGAAAGCTATCAGATCTCCGACCCCACAAATAACCCCTCCTATACCAGGAGAACGGCCTCGAGCATCTTCACTTCGACGAGGGTCTTCTTTCGTGCTTGTCTCTTCTGAGCCTTCCACAGCCGCAATTGAGAATGAGCCGCGTACGACAAAGACAGAATTAGCATCTGGACGTCTTAATCATTTGCGAGAGTTTAAAGTTGTGAATAGAGTGATGGAGGGCCTTCTTGAGATGGTTGTTGCAGTTTTTGTAGACCAGGTTCTTACTAGAAAGGATTTTTCAGAGCTTTCTATTGCAATTCTGGTAAGTTATCTACTGAATTACTGCTCCAAGATGTTACTAACATAGTATGTGATAGATTCCACCTACATTTCAAGAGTATCAGATATATTTTGAAACCTATTTATTCCGCAATACGGTTGCTCAGCTCAACACTACAATTTCTCTAAATATGCGAGTTATTTGTGAGACGCGAACTCTGACAAACTTTAGTAAATTTATCTTGCAACTTGTCGATTCTGTTTTTAATGGTATGTTTTATTTTGAGATTAAAATTATTTGTATTCTGACTTATGATAGGCTGGTTCATGGGCGGCGCTGAGCCTTTGTTGGAGCTCATTGGAATGGTTGTTGAATATTTGCAACAGCCAAGCGTTGAGCGGCTGAAAACTGTACGCATGGCTCAGAGCGTAATTTCGAGTCTTCGACTAGCGTTTATGAAGCTTGTTTTGTTCCGTTTATCTGAGCTTGATGATATTCATGCCGACACTCACACGGTTGTGAAATTTTTGGAACGCATGTTTTACTGGCAAAATGTTCTCTTATCTCCAGCAATTAGTGAGGATCATCTGATCAAGCTGATTTGCTATTTGCTATATCTTAGACTGATCGATGAGAATGAAGATGTTAGGAATGCTGCCGCTAATAATTGGCGCATGGTGCTAGTACATAAGCCGGTCGAGACTTCTTTGATTCTTGATCAAGTCAAACCTACTGATGATCGAAACCTATCCAAAGGCTTTAAGAAATTGATGGAGAATGATAATGAATCTTTCTTTGATTGGTTGAATACGAACCTGGATGCTCTTGATGAATTCTTTCTGGAGGTTGTGTTCAAGGACTGGGAGGCATTTGTGAACGCCGAGAACAAGATTGCAGATGACAGCGCGCGCCTGAGAAACACAAAAAGACGAGAACGGTTGCGCTCGACCTTGCTAGAAGAGAATCATGTGCGCTCGGTATTTTCGGAGCATAAAAATGCTCTGAGATACTGGAAGTCTGCTATTTATACCACAGAGCATCTAAAATTTATGCGCAATCTTCAAGATCTTCAGGATAATCTTACATTTCTGTCGTCAGAATATGCAAAACTTGAGAGTGATCTTACAAGACCTAATGGCGTGATCCCAGATGGGAAGAAGCAGAAATGGCGGTTAGATCTCACTGAAGGAAGAGATAGAATGAGAAAGAGGATGATTCCTGACGCTCGGCTAATCATTTCAAAGTACTTGCCAAAAGACGAAGAAGCGAGTCAAGAGACCTCTGCTTCAATTAGTGAAGTTTCAACTGTCGTGGAAAGTGTCGCAGAGAGTTTATCAGAGCTGTCTATCGTAGAGCCTAGTTTGACGACAAGTTCTGAACGTGCGCCAAGTTCTACTTCATCGAAGCAAACTTTGACCACTGCTGAATCGCCCGCCGACAACGAAGATGGATTTGAGATTGTCGAGGATCCTCGGGGTCAGGAAGCTGAGGATGACGCGTATGAAGACAAAAACCGTAAAGTTCTTCGGAGTCTTGAGCAGAACGATACCGTTGTCGATTTATGGAATGTCTGTCGTATTATTGGATTGAAATCAGTGGAAGGGTTGTTAATTCAAGGTCGAAGTAACTTGTATCTGATTGATAATTTTTTCCAGCGCCCGGATGGTGAGATTGTCAACTTATGGGAGGCTCCGGCTCAAGAGAGAGATCAGTATCTACAGACTATTTCCGGAGCAGATGGGAGTAGCACGAACGCGATTATTGACCGTTCGCATGATACGCGACATTGGGCACTTGATGATCTAGTTTCGGTTTCTCGGAGACAGTTTTTGTTCCGAAACGTTGCCTTAGAATTTTTCTTTGCTGATGGCCGAAGTTTCTTAGTTACTACTATTTCGGTTAAAGAACGAGATCAGATTTACGGCAAGCTCATCGGAAAAGTTAACAATAGCAATGAGAACTCTGGGGCTGCATTTTCGGATGAGTTGTGGAGAATGGCGTTGCAGCCGTCTTTACAGGGCGGATTTGCAGGTCAGCTGGGCAAGATCGCGAATGTTTTTGCAGCTGGTAATTCGAATCTTGCTACTAAGAGATGGGTTCGCGGCGAGATATCAAATTTCTATTATTTAATGCTGCTGAATACGATAGCAGGACGGACATATAATGACCTCACACAGTATCCGGTATTTCCATGGGTTATTGCTGATTATACAAGCGAGGAATTGGACTTGACCGATCCTGCCTCGTTTAGGGATTTGTCAAAACCGATGGGAGCTCAAACGCCAGCACGGGAACGCGAGTTTCGTAATCGATATGATTCATTTGCGGATTTAGAAGATAATCCGACGCCTGCGTTTCATTACGGCACGCATTTCTCGAGTGCTATGATTGTTTCATCGTATTTGATTCGTCTGGAACCTTTTGTACAGTCGTATTTGCTTTTACAAGGAGGTCATTTTGACCATGCGGATAGATTGTTTTATTCGATTAAACTAGCGTGGGAGTCAGCCTCAAGAGATAACATGGCTGATGTGCGTGAACTGATTCCCGAGTTTTTCTACTTGCCCGAGTTTTTAGAGAATTCGAATGAATTTAACTTTGGAACTCTGCAAGGAGGTCAAGAGATTGGAAGTGTTCAGCTGCCACCCTGGGCGAAAGGAGATCCGAAGATTTTTATTCAGAAGAATCGCGAGGCTTTAGAGAGTCCACATGTGAGCCAGCATTTGCATGAATGGGTTGATTTGATATTTGGGTTCAAGCAGCGCGGCGAGGCGGCGGTTGAAGCAGTGAATCTGTTTCATCACTTGAGTTATCATGGTGCGATTGATCTTGATAAGATTGAAGACCAACTTGAACGGAATGCTACGATTGGAATTATCCATAACTTTGGACAGACGCCACATCAAGTGTTTACTCGACCGCACCCGCCTCGGGAGGTTGTACGACAAGCGAAGTTTGAGGTTGACAAGGAGGATATTGACGCCTTATTGCAAATGCTGAATTCTGTGAATGAGATCAAGAAGTTTGACAGTATATTATCGCCGTTTAAGGCTGAGAGGGAGCGTACGCTTGCTCAGATGAATCCATTGTTTTGTGCGTTTATTCCTCCCTCTTATGACCGAATGGTTGAGTGGGGATTCTGCGATGATGGTGTTCGATTTAAGTTGATTGAGAATGGAAGGGTAAGTACTGCGACTAAATTATAGAAGTTGAAGATTCTAATGATTATGATAGCTTATTGGACACGCGGAAAAGTTGCACCAGGCTCATTTGACTTGCGCGAAGATTGCAGACCCGCGGACGTTAGTAACGGCGGGATACGACTGCATGATTTGCGTATGGCGCATGCAGGGCAATATGAAAGCGATGGAGGTTCAATTCAAGGCATGTCTGCGAGGACATACGGCGCCAATTGTAGCGCTTGCGATTTCGAGATCGTTTAGCGCTATTGTTAGTGTCTCGTCTGACGGATTTGTGATGGTGTGGGATTTGAACCGGCTTCGATTTGTACGGTCGCTGGTTCACGAAGTTGTTGTCAAGGTTAGTTTAATTTGAAGATTGTGAGTTTGGATTGGACTGACGGTGTGTTTAGAATGTTGCGATTAGCGATGAGACCGGGGAGATTCTGACGACTGACGGGAACACATTGTTTTTGTGGACGATCAATGGAGATTTGATTATGGAGAAGGCTATTCCGGAGGGGAGAAGGGCTGGTGGACCGAGGGCAGCGTGAGCTGTTGTATTGTATAGTGTCTATGTAATGTCATGACTTTTCATCTATTAAGATCTATCGAGATATAATGCTGTAGACTGTGGGCGATTAATCGTCGGGAGGAGAGGGCGACAATTCTGGGCACCAAGACACGAGCGAGTGAGCGTGGCAGTCGCCGCACACACTCACTGGTTCGAATCTGGAAAACGAGGAAGCGGGACGCGACCAGCAAAAGCGATTTGGAGCGTGGCATTGTCTGCGAAGAGGCTGCTTGAATCCGGCAGAGAGCGATTTCAGGTGTTTGACAGGAAACAGGCGCGAATTGACGGGCGATGTACTATTTGAAGCCGCTGTGGTTGGCGCACACCGGTACGCGTGTTTGATCGCGATCTCCTGCGCTTGCTAATGAAGTGATGTTGTTTAGAGGGCCAGAAACGGTTCGAGGTCTACTCGATAGACGTGCATCCGGACGGGACTCGGCTGGCGTCCGGCGGATTAGGTATTTGACCCTTGCGTGGCTCGCCAGGACAGCTACGAGTGCTAACAACGCGACTGCAGACGCGAAAGTGAGGATCTGGTCGACCGCTGCGATCTACGACTGCGCGAGAGACGAGAGCGCAGACACACCACCGTACACAGGGCCCAGACAGCTGTGCAGCATGAGCACCCATTCAGGTACGTCTCTCCTGCTCTTCGCCCGTCTTAGGCTAATATCTTCAAGGCGCTGTCACTACAGTCCGCTTTTCGCCCTCAGGCCGCTACCTGGCATCTGGATCGGATGACCGAGTCATTCTCGTCTGGGAACGCGAAGAAGAAGCCCACGAGCTGCCTAGGAAGGAGTTTGGTGCGCAGGGAGAAGCCGACACCGAGCGCTGGATTGTTCGACGGCGCTGCGTCGGCCACGACAACGACGTGCAGGATCTGGCCTGGTCGCCTGATTCTAGCATCATGGCCAGCGTCGGCCTTGACTCGGGCGTCATCATCTGGAGCGGGACCACCTTCGAGAAAATCAAACGGCTAGACATCCACCAGTCGCACGTTAAGGGCATCACATTCGATCCTGCCAACAAGTACTTTGCAACCGCCTCTGACGACCGAACCATCAAAATCGTCAGGTATCATCGGTCGGCCGGCAATGACATGACCTTCTCTGTAGAATCAACCGTCTCGGCACCATTCAAAGGATCACCGCTGACAACATACTTCCGCCGCTGTTCATGGTCTCCAGACGGCAGCCATATCGCCGCAGCCAACGCGACAAACGGCCCTGTTGCTACTGCTGCCATAGTCAACCGCGGAATGTGGGATAGTGAAATCAATTTGATTGGACACGAGGGTCCTGTTGAGGTTGCTGCATTCTCTCCGCGAATGTTTGCCAAGGTGAAAGGATCAAAGCAATTAGTTACCGTGATCGCATGTGCCGGACAGGATAAAGCCCTCAGCGTGTGGAACACCTCGAATCCTCGTCCCATAGTTGTCTCTCAAGAAATTGCCGAAAAGGCCATTACTGACTTAGCTTGGGCTCCTAATGGACAAACCCTATTTGCCAGTTCTCTTGACGGCAGTATAGTCATTTGTATTTTTGAAGAAGGCGATCTGGGCTATATTATCTCGAAAGACGAGAACGAAAAACAGCTTGCCAAATACGGCGGCGGCCGCGATGCAATGGTATATCCGGAAAGCGTTGAACAGCTTGCACTTGAAGATAAAGCTGCAAAAGCTGCGCCAGAAGCAAATGGCAAAACAAGAATTGCAGATATAATGGGCGAGGCGACTAGTCCCGTTGAAAATAAGAGCCCAAGCGACACAAAATTGATTCCCGTGGCAGCGGAGGCGAAAAAGCCTTTGCAAACTGATACTGCCACTGCTCCAAAGATTGATGTTGTAGCCCCACCAAAGGCATTGCCGATTAGCGCGCGAGATCAAAAAGTAACTATCACCAAAGAAGGACGAAAAAGAGTTGCACCAATGTTAATATCAGGATCTGGAGCGGCAAGCTCAACCTCAGCTATTGCGGCTGCTTCTAGTTCTGAGAGACAGATGATGGTACCTGTGGGTATGGCCGCTCAGTACGCTGAGCCATCAAGCAGACTACCGCCGGGGGGTATTCGCGGCCTGGCATTGGGTTCTAAGAGAAAATTACAAGATGGTGAAGATGAGGATCACGATGCCAAACGGCCAGCCGGCGAATTAGAACTGCCTAGTTTCATCCGTCCTTCAGCTATCGCGCCTGCTATATCAGTGTCTCAAGTTCGATTGGCTGTGCCGAGGGTAAAAACCATAATCAATGTTGAACATGATGGTATCCTTGAAGTGCGAAATGGCACCGGTGGTGAGAAAGAACCTACACGAGTTACATTACAACGAAAAGGACAGTTAAAATGGAGCAATTATTTGCCTAAAATGGCGCTTCTCGCTGCTGGCAGCTCGATTTTCTGGGCCATTGCCTGTGAAGATGCTACTATTCACGTTTACTCAACAACCGGACGAACGGCTATTCCTACGATTGTTTTAGAGTCTACGCCTTGTTTTCTGGATTGCGTTGGGAAGTATATGATGTGTTTGACTGCGGCTGGAATGCTATATACCTGGTATGGTAATGTGGTTTGATTTTTGAAGGATGGCACTAACTGTGTATAGGAACATGGAATTACACAACGCCGTTCACCCACCTGTATCTGTTGCGCCAATTCTAGATGCTGCTACATACAGCGACGAGGCATTACGCAAGACACCGTCAATAACCAAATGTACCCTGCAGCAAAACGGATCTGTGATAATATCCCTTACGAATGGACAGGGATATACGTATTCTGTGTCGATGGGTATTTGGCATAGAATATCAGAGTCCTGGTGGGCAGTTGGATCTGAGTACTGGGATTCGTCTGGTATGGGTAATGGTGTAGGCGGTGCACTTAATGTTCTTGAACGGCGAACAGATGAGGAAGTTAGAAAGGCTGGAAAAGGCCGATTTTTGCAACGGCTGGTTAAAAATGCTATGATGAGAGAAGGGTATGAAAATATCCAGAGTACTGTATCTATTGCTCATTTAGAGAATCGTATCGAGGCGGCTATTGTTCTCAATTCACCAAAGGAACTGAAGACGAATATGATGATGTACACGAAAAGGCTTGCCATTGAAGGCATGAATGATCGTCTCGAGGAACTGTTTAAGGGTCTTTTCGGACCATTTGAGTTCACATCTACTTCTATTCCAGAGAAAGGCACGACATTATGCGGTTTTGATAAGAAAGAACTGCTTAAAGATATTATCCTTGCGATTGGGAAGGAACGGGCGGTACAGAGAGTGACGGTGCCGTATGCTCGTCTGTTAGGAATAATTGACGAGGTTGAAGGTGCTTCGATTGGTGATGCGTAATGCCTGAGATTTATTTTTTATTTTCTTTCTGAGAGTGTGTATGATATTGGCTGAGTTTTGTATTACTATGTAAGGGATAAAAATAAAAAATATATTTACAAAAATAACAGTTAACTATGATTATTGTACAATATACGCAGGTGGATCATTTAGACTTCCTTTTCGGCTGCCTTTGGTTCCTCTGCGACTTCAGTTGCTTCAGCTTCCTTAGTAACTTCGGATTCAACCTCGTCAATAGCCTTTTCTACTTGAGCTTCAGCGGACTCGGCGACTTTGGCAACTTGCTCGACTTGAGATACTTCTGATTCTTGAGAAGCCTCCTCAACGACCTCCTCTTCTTGAGCTAATTCTTTCTGGATGACCTCAGAGGCGGCGACCTCGACAGCTTCAGCATCCTTAACCTGAGCTACTTCAGGCTCTTTCGTGGGCTCAGCAGCTTTAGTGGCGGCAGGAGTAGCAGGTGCTTCACTCTCGACCTCTATTTCCACTGGATTCGGTTTTCTGCTTGCAAACAACGTATAAAGCTGGAGAGGCATAACGTCAATTTCACCCGCATTCTTGAGAGAGATTGTGATATTTCCATCAGCTGTTGTCTCGATAATGTACTGGCCACGAGGTAACTTAAGAAGTTGTTTGAGCACGCGGGAAAGTGCGTGAAGTTCGCCGTGAAATCTGTCTTCAAAACGACCGCAGAGACGGCTCATATTGAACCTGACCATGCGGACGACGGCGCTGTTTGATTCGGGGGAGGTGGCGAGTAAGCCGAAGTTTGCGATGCGCGAAAAGTAGAGATCACTCGCGAGTTTGAGGTTACTCCGGGTGATATCTGTAGCGGCGATAGTCAAAGCTTTGTATAGCATTCTTTCGTTGGGAGCATGAACCTCGTGGATCTTGAATCCTTGCTTGTGGACGAACGTCAAGTTTCTTGGCCGGTGTGTCGTTTGCACAGGAATATCCAATTTCACAAGAGGGTAACCAGCGGGGCGTTCGGCGCGCCCAAGAGTAAATGCCCGGTCGTTATTGAGCCGAGATACCTGCGGATCGATATGATCAACGAAACCGTCGAGTGGATTCTGGACCAAGACCCGCAGGTTGCCGCCGAGCAGCATTGACGTTGCGGAGTACGAGCGATATTCGAGGGACGCGAGCCGTTTATTAGGCACGGATTGTTTCGCTAAGGTCTGCAAGAAGACGACATCCGGGCGCGGCAGCTTTGCGGAGAGCTGAGCGGGATCGTGCAGGACGTGTGCGTCGGAGAGGAGAATACGACCATTCAGAGAGGTACAGTGGAAAGCAAGTTTAGGCACTTCCATGCTCATACCACTCCGGTCGGCGGCGGTCGTTTTCTTGTCAGACTGCAGCCGCATGAAAAACTGGACCAGTTTAGAAAGAACGGAGCCCTCGGTGATGACCTCGTGGTCGAGCAGGTCTGTGTTGGAGTAGTTGTTCGTCAAGACAGTCTCCAGAAGAGGAAGAAGGGTCTGGTCCTTCAGCAGAGCGAGGGTGCTGTTTTCAGAAAAGTCTTTGTATTTTTCTGCAGCTTCGCTGATGTCTTCGAGAGAGATATCAGGCGAGGCAATCCACATTGGCATCCTCCACATCTGCGGAACCTGGCTGAAGTCTCTGAAGTGCATAGCCGGCAGCCGCCGGAAGGTGCCTGGGCTGTACACGTTGGCCGAGTGGCGATTGGACGTATTCGGTGAGAGCAAGTAGATAGCAGCAATCTGGTATTTGCGGAGCTTAGCCTGCTCGCGGATGGCAGTACGGTCGCCCAGCGAGCATTTGGCGAGCAGCTCCACAGCATTGATGCTGGACTCTTGCTTGCCGCGGATGCTGTCGAGGTCCGCAATGCTCGTGAATCCCGCTGGAACTCCAGGCTCAGAAGCAGCATTTTCCTTCGCGATACCTTCGTATTCGAGCTCGTTCAGTTCGAGCAGCTCCGACTCGCGCGAGTACGTTTTGTTCAGCGCCAGCGTTGTCGACGAGATTCCCGCCTCGCGCTTTGGTCCAGAACTCTTTCGCGCAACTCGTGGCTCTTCGCTTCTGTTCTCAGACTCGGTTTCCAGCGCAACAGGTGTCTTCACGGCCGCAATCGAAGTGTGCAAGTCCGGGAAGGACGAGTCCGCGATATCAACATGCTCAATCTCGAATTTCTCGCTCGCCGGTTTCGCGTTGCCCGCCGGAGTGGTTTCTACCGGCGAGTTCGTCGAGTTCAGACGAATAAACGCGCGACCGCGAACAACTCGTGCTAATGTCTTTGCTCGAAACATTATCGCATTCCTCAATTGTGAAGTTATTCGAGCTGGATTGTCGCGAAATCACTGGCAGTGTTTCGAAAAAAAATAATCACGTGCGTTATCACGTGATATTTCACGTGCTATGGTACAAACGCCACAGCCACTTCATCTTCAACACTGCTCATGATCCACCAGCAACCAGGAGCTGCTCCAGACGCAGCAGACCAGCAGGAGACAGACAAACAGAGATGCATGCGTCTGCGCGGTCGGGGTCAGCCGAGTCGCAGCGTGGGCTGTGGCCGAAACCGCGGCAGACGTCGTGGGTGTTCAGTTCGCAGGAACTGCGCAATTCGCCTTCTTCGCGAGACGGGATCGAGTACAGCGTTGAGCTGCTTCAGCGGGCAAAAGGCGCGATGTTTATTGCCCAGGTCGGAGTGTATCTGAGACTGCCGCCGCCAGTGGTGTACATAGCTGTGACGATGCTGCACAGGTTCTACATGCGCTTCTCCATGAGGAGATATCACCACTACGATATCGGAGCGACCTGTGTCTTTCTAGCCACAAAAGTCGAAGAGCACATGCGGAAACTGAAAGACATTGTCGTATCCTGCTGCAAAGTGGCTCAGAAAAAGGTCGATCTTTACATAGACGAGCAGAGCAAAGAGTACTGGCGGTGGAGAGACATAATCCTCTTCAACGAAGAGATCCTGCTCGAGGCTCTGTGCTTTGATCTGGCATTCGAGAACCCGTACGTGATCCTGGCGACCTTCTCGCGGCGATTTATCGCAAACGAGCGAAACAGATCTCCGCTCATCAAATCGTCATGGGCGTTTCTCAGTGACTCTGCAAGGACTACACTCTGTTTGCGGTACCCACCAAAAGTCCTGGCTTCGGCTGCACTATACTATGCCTCCAAAATCACAAACCTAGACGTCCTTCCCGACCCCAACATCCGCGACTCGGGCACAGGTGCTCTGCGGAACTGGTGGGACGACGTCCCTGTGTCGTTCGAACACATAAAGCATACATGCAACGTGCTAGCTGAAGCCTACGAAGCATCACCGAAGCATTCCTGGGAGCAGAAGTACAGTAGACTGTAGTTTTTTTTTTCTGGGCCATTCTTCTTGTCATTGTGTATTATATGTATTTATAGGAGTAATTTTTCATAGTAGCCAACAATCACGTTTAAGTAGATACAAAAAATTTTAAAGAAAAAAGAAATTTACCAATACAAATCACAGTTTAGTTTAAAACGACGTGTCCTCATTCACCATCACCATCTCTCCCACCGATGGAATTCCATCAGCAACAACAAAGATCATGTAAGGACCTGGAGGGGTCACTGACATGTAGTCAGTTCCAGGCATCGCGACAGTCAGTGTGTGCGTGGAGTTCACTCTTCCAGACTTGAATCCTGTGTACTCGAGATATACCATTCTGTGGCCCATGTGCACTGAATGTGTCACAAATCCACCGTGATAAAGAACCACTTTAAGATCATTAATCTTGTCAGTTCCTTGCCCGAAAGATACTGTGAACGTGTCGCCGTTGACGATTGACTGCGAACCCAGGACCAGATCGTAAGGACGAATACCCCGATTAGCACCCATCAAGTAAGGCGGAGTATAGATCTCGACGCGGAATTCAGTAACATAAGGTGTGTATTCATCTGGAGTTAAGATTGGCTGCTCGACCGGGTTCGATCCCGCAATCATGATAGTGCCGTCTGGAATCAAAAGAGCAACTGAATGGTATAGACGTGCGATGGTCGAGCTTGCAAGAGAAGTGAATCGTTCACCAGCCGGAGCAGTCGAGTTATACATAACCGCTTCATAAATCGGATCTCTAGAAAGATTGAATCCCTGAGAGCCTAAGTGTCCACCATTCAACCAAATCGAATTTCCGTCAGGAAGAAGAATACCTTCAACCATACCTCGCGCAAACGGCATTCCCTCCATCTCCCACTGGGGGTCGTCATCCTCTGGTCTGATTCTTCCGCAGCTAGCATCTGTCGGCGAAGTGATATCTTGATATGATCCGCCTCCGCAAATAATAATCTCGGCTGCGTATTCATCGTCAGCGCTCAATGGAAACATCACCGATCCTCCAGTATTGGGATATGTTCGATAGTCTCCTGGAAGATCCGGCAGAGCAAGCGTGGTAGTGTTTGAATCGATATCAAAGAGCTCAGCAGACTTGGAGACCATGACAAACAGCTGACCATCTCTCAACAAGTGCAGGAATGGGTACATGTAATAAGGCTGATTCTTATACAAGATATCCATCGGGTTGTTAACGCCGTATGTCACGCCAGTCTTGTCAAGCAACTCCCAGGTAGGATTATTGTTTTCTGGAACAGTTGGATCTAAACCGTTCAAACTTCCCGAGGCGACGAAAACTTCACCATTCGCAAGAGTAAGAGCGGACGCGTACCAACGATACGAGGCAAGCTTATTTCCAGGTTCGGACCACGCTTCACCGTCCAATGAATCTTTATCGATTGCCCGCTTCAAGTATCTGATTCCATCAAATCCGTTCCCAACTGTCGGGTCAATATCCGCCAACGCATCGTTACCGCCCAACGACACAAAATCGCCATTGGCAAGGAACGCTCCACCTGAGCAGAATGCATTGGTGTCGTACATAAGCGGAACATATGTATTCGTAGAGATATCATACTCTGATGAATAAGCATAGTAGCCATTGCTAAGCTTGACTTGTGTGTAGTTCTCGACCTTATCCAGAAACACCACTTTTCCGTTCGGAAGCAGACCAGCGTGCATAGCAGGTACGCCTGATTGTCCAACAACCACGAACTCTCCTGCGCTGTCGCCTTCTGCTATCGGAGCCACTGTCTCTCCAGGAACTTTGACGACAGCCGTCGTACAGTTTCCTGATTGACAGCCACTGCCGCAGTGCGCCGTTGTGTTGCCACAGTAACCGTACTGCGAACAACATCCACCAAGATACCAGTCTCCGCAGATCGTGTCGCCAAACTGCACACCACAAGTTCCGTCAGTAGTAACAACAGCGGTAGCTTGATGTGCAGCCGAGTACGTAGTCGCACTGGGACTTCCAATCACGGGTTCTTGTGACGTAGTACTGCTAGCCGACGTACAATTGCCAGACTGACATCCATCTCCGCAGTGTCCGTCTGTGTCGCCACAGAATCCGTACTGAGAACAGCAGTTTCCAAGAGCCCAGTCGCCGCAGATAGTACCACCGTAGGCGCTGCCGCAAGTGCCGTCCGTGGTTACGACGCCGCTGGATGCTGCGGGTGCGGCAGAGGAGGTAATAGAGGATTTAGAGACAGGATCACTCGCCGATGACACAGACGAGGAAACTACACTTGAGCGTTGGATTGACGAGGAAATTGGTGCTGTTGTTGATCCTATCGAGGAAGGCGCAGCCGAGGATGATACTGTCGATGAAGACACCGCAGAAGAAGATGCTGAAGAAGATGCCTTCGATGAGGATATCGTAGTTGAAGATATGGCCGATAAAGAAGATGAAGACAATTTAGAAGATTCCGGGAGAGAAGAAGACGCGGTAGATGAAACGGCTTTAGTCGAAGGAGGTTCAACTGACGAAGACGAGATTGTCGACGACGACGAAGCAGATGACTTCGTTGATGAAGAAAACACCAAAGACGAACTAGAGAGTTCAAGACAATCTCCAGATTGGCATCCGACTCCACAATAATCATCTGTACTTCCGCAGTATCCATACTGTGAGCAGCAGTTTCCGTCTTTCCAGTCGCCACAGACGGTATTACCAAACTGCATACCGCATGTTCCGTCGTCGGTTACCATAGATCCAGTACAGTTTCCAGATTGACATCCATAACCACAGTAGGCGTTTGTGCTGCCACAGTATCCGTATTGCGAGCAGCAGTTTCCATCTTTCCAGTCGCCGCAGACGGTATTGCCAAATTGTACACCGCATGTTCCGTTGGTGGACACAACGTCTGAAGATGTAGAACTAAGGTCAATTGAGCTTGCGGAGAGCTTGGTGGTAGCAGAAACAGAGATGTTAGCTAGATGAGAGTTAGTCATAGCACATAAGTAAATAAAAATAGTAAATACATTCGCAAGTAGTGCAAGAGAAGCTGTCCTCGACACAGTTCTCGCCATCAAAATAGAGTCCAGGCGCGCAGTTGAAACCGGATTCGTCCCGCTTGTTCACATCACGTACAAGGCTATGTCCAGGTGAAGAAGAAGATAATGGGTAGTGCTTTACTTCTTCTATAGAAGAGAATATTTCTGGCTGGCAGCTATATCATGGATTAGTTAGCAGACTTGTATAGGAACAAATCAACAACAAACGACATACTATCCGGTCTTTTCGTTACAAGACTGGCCACGAGGGCACGAAGACAGGCGGCCTGCATCACAGCGAGTGTGTAGTTTTGGAAAAAGCAGAGCGCTGGAGGATTCCAGCAGCGCAAGAGCAGTAAGAAGGAGTGTGGTGGACTTCATTGCTGGTACAGACAGGGCAAGAATTGGAATCTCGGGAAAAGCAAGACCTTAAGTACATGAGACGAAGCGAAAGATCAGTCATTGATTAATGCAGCATACTTTGGATAAATTAAGAGAGCTTTTTTTGGGATACAGCCTCATGCTACATCGCGCTGAACTGGCAATATCAGCCATGGCATGCTGATTCAGGGGAAATGTCATGATCCACGCACGCGCTCTGCAGCAGCAGCATCTTGCTCTGTTCTATAGATCCGCATGTCTCCACATCCTAATGTAATTAATATCTAGATGGACTCATAAGTATTCCATATAAAATCCAGAATATACAGAATATACAGAACAAAAACAGTAAAAGCACGGCTGAGCACGCGTACGAACAGTAAAGGTCGCCCGAACCGAGTGAGACCAGCCGCATCCGTCGGCTGCAATAACAATCGTATTAGTACGTCTCATTTAGGCACAGATGGACTGTATCTGTATTACTATTTGGCTTGCGAATCTGGACAAGCTTTTGCTTTCACGCTGTCTGAGACTCCCGGCTGGTTTTACTTCTGTTTACGGCACGGGTGTAGATCTGCTGATCAGAAGTGCACAACCTGCTGGTGAAAAGCCCTAAAGCCCTATAGACTCTTGCGGTTTGTTTACTTTTACGGGTTGCTGGACAGTGCCTGCATTGCTCATGACTGAGAAATCACTGGCTAGGCTGTTTGATGCGAGCTGATGGTGTTATAATACTTGAAATCAGCTTAGACACTCGCAAGAATTTAATATACAAAGAATGGCGGGTAATAAACAGCCACGGCTGTCAGCTTCTCCAGGTTTTCCTCTTTCAGAAACAGGCAAACAGAGCCACAAATCAGCCAAACTCTATCATATTAGCATTATATTTGGGATCCCTGCAGTTAGATTGCTATTGAGTGCAGACGTTTACATAGTGGGTAATATACAACCGGAGATGAGTTTGCTGAAATTCAATAGTAGCACAACAACTCGAAACCTCAAAGCAATTCTGCAATTTTACAATCGTGCGACTTGCGTGTAATCACATTTTGCATTGTCCCGTGTTTTCTACGTCTGAAATACTAAAGCAAAAGACGCAAAGAATGAGAATACGCGTCGCGTCGTCCGAGCACACTTATGTCTCTGCTTCTTCGCTTGTAATTACTGTGTCTCATCCCGGCTATTCCGTTCGCATTTTTGTCGGAATTTGAATATCCTCCATATTGCAACGCGATCCAAACTATTCGTTGTGCGTTACGCTTTTATTATTATTAGCCTAATGCAAAGCTGTAATTGACGCTACGTCATTCTGAGTGTGCTGAAGAGCGCGCATCTGCAAATATCACATTTCACGCAACAAGCGCGTCCAGAAAATATAACTAATTACTAAAATACCAATTAAAATTATGCGACTGATATATTCACCACTTTGCTAAGAAAACACATTATTTCCGTATATGTAACGCATTTAATTCAAAAAAGGAGCTAGGCCGAAATTAGCAAACTTTTTGGAGTATGTAAAGAACAATTAACTTAATTGCGCCAGATAAGGCACTATGGCTGAGTGGTTAAAGCGAAAGACTCGAATTACAATTTGATATCTTTTCTCGTTTCGAGGCGCAGGTTCGAGTCCTGCTGGTGTCGTTTTTTTTTTTGCTTTGCTTAATTTTTTTTTAAGCAAGTTTAATAATGGAGAAATTTAAAGACGAATTAGATTTCATTTACTCTTGAATAATAACGGGCATGAAAAGTGGACGTGTGGTGGAGTAAACTATCAACAAGGAGCTTAACTGGACAGCGCCAATATGTCGAAATTCAACAATCTAAACAACATGATGGAAGGGTTTAATTCGCATAAAAATAGATAAAATAAATAATTATTTGAAAAGAAAACACTGCTTAAACTCCCTTGAAATAAAAAAGAAAAATAATCCGATATAAATTACATAGTCAGATACGATATAAGTAGAATAGTCTTCAAAGATTCGCCAACCGCACTGCTTTAACCAAATAAGATCAGAATTAGAAAGATAATTGAATGCTGGAGATCATTAGCAGCTGCTAAGATTTCCTATATGGACGGTAAACTCAAAGCAGGCAAGCATTGATACACGCTCGAATTTCCAGCTAAATATCCAATGCCGACAGCCAGGAGAAATAGATCGCATCAGCTTCAAGAAAGCATTGCCAAGACACATCCATTTGAAAATTGATATCCACAATCTAGTCGTATATTAATTGTTCCTGCCGGTTGTTCTTCGCGGTTGCTTCTTCCTGTAAAAGCTTGTTCTTCCCCTTTCGACGCTCTTCTTCTAGTTTTGCGCTCAATTTACCGCCTGTCAATGATTTCCCCTGGCTCCGCATCTGCAAAGAACTGTTAGTTCCCGTCTTGTAGTGTGAGATGGATGAATGTGCTGATAAACATACCTCAGCGGCGCGCGCGGCAGCAGCTCGTGGATCCTCCAGCGGTGGCGGCGACGCCGACGACGGCACGCTGGATCCTAATGTTTTCCCACTTCCATGGAATCCTGACGGTGTTTGTGGTTTTGTTGATTGTCTTGCGGCGGAAGATGGTGTGGTTGTAGATGGAGCGGAGCCGAGTCGTTGGCCGCGAGGGCCTGTTCCTTGGACCCGCGTGGACGGCGGAGTGTCTGAAGAAAAGCAGTTTCCCATTTATTCTCTATTCTGAATAATACTTGTATATCAATTGGAAAACTGCTGCTGTTATCGCGATGACCTGTGGAGAGCAGACAGTGAGAGGAGAAGGCTGATTTGGCGATTGTGTGGAAAACTCCCAATCTTGAATGCGCTCATCGCAGTTTGATCCTTGTTTATAGTCCCCGCTACGAATTCACCAGCCAACCCACGATACAGCACACAGTAAGAAAAGCAACAAGAAATACTGCTGATTTTTTATCACTTGATTGTATTTACTCAGTATATCGCTGCTGCGACGGATCAACGCCAAACATGTCTGAAAAGCGAAAAGTATTCTACCATCTGCACCTTCACAACCACCGATACTAACGACGAACAGAACCCAGATCCAGATCGAACTACCTCTAAGAAATCAAAGCAAGCAGATCCACTGCCGAAAAAGAACAGCGCCGTTTACGTCACAAATCTGCCGCACGATGTCACGAAAGAAGAGCTCGAAACAGCGTTCTCAAAGTATGGCTTGATCGCTGAGGACTTGAGCACCGGCGAGAAACGGATAAAGCTATACACAGAAGAAGACGGAGTGACGCCAAAAGGCGATGCTTTGATTGTGTATTTCAAGAGCGAGAGCGTGACGCTGGCGATTGATATGCTGGACGAGACTGAGTTTCGATATACCAAAGACGGCAAGAGCGACAAGATCAGAGTGCAGCCTGTATGTGAACAGATATCTTCTTGCTTATTGATTTTAATAAGATATAGGCGGATATGAATTATAAAGTGGAAAAAGATCCTCAACCTGTACAGCAACGTTCAGCGCGAGAGAAACGTGAACTGCAACGTCGCGCACAGAAGATGAACAAGTACGTACTTTGTCTTTCATACTATACCAGGCTAACAAATCCCCAGTAAACTAGCAGACTGGGATGACGATGATCTTGAAATGATTGAAGCCCAGCAACGGCAGAATAATGCCAACGCTAAAAGATTCAACAAAGTTGTGATCTTAAAACACGTCTTTACACTCGAAGAGTTAGAGAAAGATATCACAGCAGCCCTGGATATCAGAGAGGATATTCAAGAAGGATGCGAGGAGATTGGACCGGTTACTAGTGTTACTCTGTATGATTTGGAAAAAGATGGTGTTCTTAGCGTTCGATTTCAGAATGAGGAAGATGCAAAGGAATGCGTCAAGCGCATGGATGGGCGGTATTTTGGCGGACGAAAACTGTCAGCGTCGATATACGACGGTCTAGCACGATATAAAAAGGCCAAAAAGAATCGGGCTGATGGTGAAGAGGAAGAGGAAGAGAGACTAAAACAGTTTGGAGAATGGCTCGAGAGCGGACAAGCCGATGCTGCTGATGAAGGTGAATGGCATGACGATTAGCTATAGAGATGAGCGATACAGCTCCGTGTACAATATAGTAAATTCCTTTGAGTGTATAAAATAAAACTCGCTCTATCGTACAATTATCGACTACGCTCAGTCGCTATCGTCATCATCCGTATCGGTAACAACCTCTACATCTTTGCTCATGATCTTGCCATCAGAGTCGTCACGGCGAGACGGCCGGGGCTCTTCAATGTCTAGGGTATCCTCATCATGTGCGCCTGTAGAAGAGGATTCCGCCAATTCGGCCTCGGCGTCTGCATACACTGCATCATCGTCATCATCATCGTCGTCGTCATTGTTGTCGTCGTCCTCGTCGGGTGCCTCTTCGGCTTCGTCTTCGACTTCTGTTTCGTCGTCGTCGCCTCGCTGAGTAGGTTCATTGTCAGACTATCAACGCGATTAGCAATGTATCAACAATAAACAAGCATGCAAATCATACCGGTTCGACGATAACTGCCTTTCCACTTGACGATTTTGCCTTTTTGATAGCACGATCTTTATCTGATACCTCCTCCTGCAACTTCTCGATCCCATCCTCATCTTCAGTTGCGCCTACATCATCCACAGTTTTCAAAACATCCTTAGCAGCTGTTGACGACGTCGCTTTGGATTGCCGTTTTTGGTCTGTGGATTTTGTGAATTGATTTACTTCGGCTTGTAGTCGAGGCAGGAAAAATGGGAGTTCGAGGATCTCAAGGGCTTGGTAAACGTCTACTGGGTTGACTGTTCGGCGGCCGGACTGTGTTGTGAGCTCGTTTGCACTGCATTCAGTCAATAAATATGACAAAAAAGGGTAAAAGTGATTGGGGTCCATACGTAGCTGTTAAATAGTTGATGAAGACGGTTGCGCTTTTGGAGACCGCTGTCATGGCGTCTTTCTGGATTTGTGTATTTTGCGGTAAAACTGATTTAGCCAACCGCGCCACTGTAGCTTTTGGCAACATAAAGTCCTGAAATGATCTTATTAGAACAATGATATCAATAAAGAACAGTACACAGAAGAAATACCTCGACACCAAAAGTATCGCTTCTGGAGACTACATTGTCGTCTGTGAGAACAGCCTCTTCCGGAACAGCTTCAGCCGGAGGAGAAGATGCTTTCTTTGCCCGTGGCATGCTGAATCAAGCTTGTGAAAATATATGAGATCAAAAATGCTGGTTGAATGTAAGGGGGGGGAATAAGAGATCTTTGTCTCCACACGCGTGCAGATGTGAAAAAAAGCAGTCAAATCTCGAGAACAATTACGCTATACCAGCAAAGAGCAATCCTGAACACAAAACACTGAATAACACACCACAAATACACACACAAAAATCCCAGGGCTGCCTTGTGAAGCTGAGCGACTCGAGGTGTCGTCTCGTAGACGCGTCACAGACGCGCTCACGTGCAGAGCGTTAATTAGATACGAAACCCGCGTTTGCTGACGTTTGGAAAACCCTACTGTGCGCTCATCTAGCGCGAGGCTCTCGTCTGATTCTACAAAAAGATATACATTTAGTTAGACAAGAGCAGGATTAGATACTGTTTTGAAGCTGTCTGCTGTGTGCGAGAACGATAGTAGAAATGTCACGCGAAACATACGCGAAGCAGGCGTTGGGCGATGTTTACGAGAAAGTGTCCAAGGTGAGCTTCAAAGAGAGACCAGGTGCTGGTTGACTGATTTACTGATGCGTGTTCAAGGCGAAAGTGTTGATGGTGGGAGCTGGTGGAATTGGCTGTGAATTGCTGAAGAATTTGGTGTTGACTGGATTTGGAGAGGTTCATTTGGTATGGGTCCATCTACGCGTATGTGAGAACAGTGATATCTAACTGAATAGGTTGATTTGGACACAATTGATTTGAGCAATCTGAACAGACAGTTCTTATTCGGACACGAACATATCAAAAAATCAAAAGCCTTGGTAAGAATCCCTCAACATCTCAATCACTTCCTGATTCTAACAGACCCAGGTCGCCAAAGAAACTGCATCCAGATTCAACCCAAACGTCAACTTGGTAGCCTACCACGCAAATATCAAGGACCCGCAATTCACTGTGAAATGGTTCAAGAGCTTTGATGTTGTTTTAAATGCGCTGGACAACTTTGACGCAAGAAGATATGTCAACCGCATGTGCCTCACTGCCGATGTACCGATGATAGATAGCGGTACTACGGGTTACAACGGACAGATGAGGGTCGTTGTAAAGGTAGAATTATATATATAATCTTCTGATGAGCGATTGATCTGACAGCAGAGTAGGGAAAAACAGAGTGCTACGAGTGCAACCCAGTCGAGCCACCAAAGAGCTTTCCAGTATGTACGATTCGCACGACGCCCAGTCAGCCAATTCACAGCATCGTATGGGCCAAAAGTTATTTATTCAGCCAGTTATTTGGAATTGACGAGGAATCCGCACCCGAGCTCGATACGACCGAGAACAACGAGAACGAGGAGGAATTTAAGAATTTGAGACTTGAGAATGAAGAGCTAAAGAAAATGAAGAATTCATTTGGAACTGTTGAATTTGCCAAACTCGTGTTTGAAAAGGTCTTTCAGATTGATATAGATCGTCTTCTGACACTAGCCGATGCCTGGAAACATCGCAGAGCTCCTGTGCCTTTGGACTATGCTTCTGTTAAAGCCGAGGCAGACGCAGCTGGATACGAGGACCGTAACAAAGTAACAGATCTTGCTGCTAATGATCAGCCAATTTGGACACTGTGTGAGAATTTTGTTGTGTTTGTGGATAGTGTTAATCGACTAAGCAAACGCCTGGTTGATCTTCAGAACTCTGGATTAGGCGAGCCAACGAGAGTGTTGACGTTTGACAAGGATGATGACGATAGCCTTGATTTTGTTTCTGCTGCAGCGAACTTGCGATCAATAATTTTTGGTATTGAGACAAAGTCGAAATTCGATATTAAGCAAATGTCGGGAAATATCATTCCTGCTATTGCGACCACGAACGCCATTGTCTCAGGACTCGTTGTGACGCAAGCATTCAAGGTTCTTAACAATGACCTGGAACACGCAAAGATGGTGTATGTTTCACAGCCGCCCAGTCGGATGCTCAGTTCAGGCGCTCTGTTAGCGGCTAATCCTACATGTGGAATATGTGGTATCGCGCGCGCGTCAATCGAAGTAGGTGCAAGAGAGTTGACGTTAGGAACGTTTATCAATGAAGTGTTACGAGAGAAACTTGGGTATTCGGAGGAAATTAGTGTGGTTACGTCAACGCTGCTGTATGACATTGAATTTGACGATAATATGGAGAAGACGTTTGAGCAGCTGGGGATAACAGATGGTAGTTTTATTACTGTTATGGATGAAGAAGAGCCTGAAGATGGAAGCACTGAAAGAGTAAATTTGGAGTTTTTGGTACTGGCGAAGGAGTCTGAAGACGGGTCTGCGTATGAGCTCGAAGTTGTTCCTGATATCCCTCGAAAGCCAAAGCCCGAAGAGCCAAAGGCGGAGGAAGAAGAGGAGGAGGAGGATAATCAGATTGTTATACCGGTTGTTAGTGGCGGGAAGCGGAAAGCAGAGATGGATGGCGAAGACGGTTTGAATGGCAAGAAAGTGAAGACTAGTAACGAGACTGAGACAATCGTGTTGGATGATGAGGATGGCACTTTTTTGATTGACTAGTGCTGTGTATTATAGATCATAATATATTATTGCTTATAACGAAGCGCCAAATCCGCCGTCGAGAGTGAGAATAGTACCATTACAATACTGATTTTTTATCAAAAACAACGCGGCATCAGCGACTTCTTGGACAGTTCCGGTGCGATTGACAGGAATACGTTTGAGGAATTCTGTTTCTGCATCGGAGGAGACGCTGTCGGCGAGCATTTCGGTGTTGATTAGACCCGGTCTGATTGCATTGACGCGGACGTTTTTGCCGCCCATTTCAGTCGCTAGAGCTTTAGTTAGGCCTATATGATATCAGCCAAATGTGCGGCGACGGGAAAATCAAAGATTGAAGTACCTTCAACACCGCCTTTACAGGCAGCGTAAACAGCAGATCCACGAGCGGCGCGAGACGAGAGAACAGAGGAGATATTGACGATGCACTTGTCTTTCCTGGAACGCATCATTGGACGCGCGAATGTGCGGCAGGAGTAGATTGTTCCCATAAGGTTTGTGAAGACTATCTCCTCTATTTCGTCTGGGGTCATGAAGCAGAGCAGTTTACTCTGAGCCATGCCTTGCTGTACTGTTAGTTGTGTTGAGTAGAGAGAGGGAGAGAGAGAAGACGGACCTGCTGCGTTGACGACGATGTCGATGCTGGCGGGATCTGTTCCTCCCAGATCATCAGCGTCCCACGCTCGCCTGGTGTCCGCGACGTTGAGCTGCACCGCGATGTGTTCCTGTCCTTGCGAAGTATCGAGTCCGCTTGCTGCGTCTCTGGCGACGGAGAGAGTCCGACTGAGAAGCATGCAAGACGCGCCTTCAGCCGCGAGCGTAGAGGCGATTGCGTGCCCAATTCCGCGAGATCCGCCCGTGATCAGACACCGTTTTCCCACCAACGACGTGCTTGAGTGTCTTTTGCACTGCGAGAAGCATTGAGATGCCAGCTTGAGCGGAATTCGTGGGGAAGCTGGGAAGAACGGTGGTGGCATTGTGGTGTTGAGCAGGCAGAAGTTGATTGCGGGGAGAGCCGCACTGGCTGTTCTTCTGATTGAAGGCTCGGATAGCCACGCAGATAACTACTCAATACAGCAAAATACACAGAAAGAGAGAAAGACAGAACGATGACGGGAACAGGAGTGCGTGAATCGGCCAAGTTCATCTACGAAAACGCAGAAAATGTCACGATAAACCTGGACGAGTGCCGGAAAGCAGCAGTCAATGTATGTCAATATCTTCTTGCACGGGATACACACTCACAGAATAGATATACTCAAACATGCAAAAGCACTCCTATTCTACAGAAACATGGGCAACTCACATCCTCAATCCAAAGTCCCAGCTCTCTTCAACAGTTGACTGGATTTTTGTCGTGGATCTGCTCAATTTCAGTTTCTGGTCCGACGTCGACGCGAAAGACACCGGACGTGCAGATACGCAGCGCTATTCGGTCAATTGGATGGGACAGGAGTGGACTGGATATTGGAGCTTATGCGCAGCTATCAATCGGGCATTAGCTGAGGGTAGGATATCTGTTGTATTCGGTGGATCGAAGCTGATTGTGTAGGGATCCCGATTACGACGCCAGCATTCTGGGTGGACTCCGACAAGTGTACAGACGAGCTTATCAGCCATGTGTTTAGATCCGACACTACAGAACAAGTCCCTATGCTCAAAGAGCGTGCTGCATGTCTACGAGAAGCAGGATCAGTCCTCACCAAGGTACGTCCCCCAGATCTGACATTGACAAGTACTGACATATTCCAGCAATTCAACGGAAGTTTCGTCAATTGCATCGAAGCAGCGAACCAATCTGCGGTTGCCCTCGTGAATTTGGTGGTTAATAGTTTTCCTTGTTTTCGCGATGAATCAGAGTATAAAGGCCGCACAGGTATGTGCCCTCTTGGAAGGTACTGTGGATCGAGTTGACGGTTTTAGTGAAAATATACAAACGCGCTCAGATATTAGTTTCAGGTGAGTCCTCTACGTTCCTGATCGTGAGAATACTAACAATCCAGAAATCTGGGCATGCTTCAATCAGAAATCCTACGGCACTTTCTACGATATCGACGAAATCACAATGTTCGCCGACTACCGCGTCCCCCAGATTCTGCACTCCCTAAACTGTCTCCAGTATTCCCCGCAGCTCACCCAACACATCCAATCCCTGCAACCAATCCCACACGGCGATCCTCGCGAGGTCGAGCTAAGAGGATGTAGTATCTGGTGCGTTGAGCTGATTAAACAGGAGATTCAGAGACTTGTGCCGGATGCGAGTGTTAATGCGATTTTGATTGATTTTTATTTATGGGATGCGGCGAAAGCGGCTCAAAAAGAGGCTCAGGAGGAGCAGCTGGCTATTCAGTGTCATCGTACACGGAGTGTATTTTACTAGTTATGTACGCATTCGCGTTTTACTGCTGGAGTATGGGTTTACAGCTGGGCTATTACCAAAAAAAAAGTACATATTTAGTCACAGATTAATCTTCATTCAGCTAATTACAACAAAAACTAATCACTTTTTCCCAATCCCTTGATCCCATCCGCCACCCGCTCCGAGAACTTCTTCGTCTGACTCGCAGCACCACTCGCAGCACCAATCAGGTTGTCTTTCCAGTTTTGCAACGAGGCGGACCAACCTTCAGGGTCGGCGCCGTGGCGGAAGAAGTTTGTGTTGCGACGAGCGAGAGCAACAAGTTCGTTGCGGGTTGTGCCTTGGTAGTTGGAGATTCCGTAGGTGTCGAGGTAGGCTTTCAAGTCAGAGTCGGACCATGTGTCGAACGAGACGTCCTTGCCAGAGGAGTACAACCCTTGCACTTTTGCAAGAGCAGCAGTGTATGCGTCACCGCCCTGGTCTTTGAGCGAGGATAGAGACTCCCCCGCGCGAGCGGCAAGCTCGTCGCGGGCGCCTTCAGTAGATTGTTTTTGCTCTTTGAACCAAGCTTGAAGATCTTCCAAAGACCATGACTCGAAAGACCAGGAGTCGTAGGTAGATACAGGTTGCTGGCGGTTCTGGAAGACAAGCTGTTTAAGACGCTCGATAGGTGTGTTTTCAGGCGCGATAATGCCACGCGCACGAAGGAATTCTTTAAGACGCGAGTCAGACCAGGAGTCAGTGGCCGACTTGAAGATTTCAGCAGATTTAGACATAGCCGTGTCTTTAGTATCCCCGGCAGCTTCCATCAGTTTGTTATAAGAGTCCTTGGCCGCCGACGAGGCGACCTCGAGATCCTGCTTGAGAAGAGCGCGGTGATGCTTCGCCAGTTTGAGAAGATCATCTTTAGATGGAGTTGCAGAAGAGATTGCTACCCCCTTTTCTTCAAGCCAGGCTTTGAGCTGGGAATCAGTCCAGGTGTCGAAAGCGGTATCCTTGACTTTTCCGCTGGCGTCAAGCACGTCCTTGTGAAGCTCGTTGAAAGTAGCCTGGGCGCCGCTCTTCATGTTCTGCGAGGCCTCGTAAGAGTGTTTCCGGACGAGCTTGATCAGCTCCTCTCGCGATGGTGTTTCTGGAAGTTTGTATCCATGTGACGCGAGCCATTCTTGGAGATCAGCGTCTGACCAGGCGTCAAAGAGCCAGTCTGAGGACTGCGACGCGCTCTTCTTGACCGAGGACGCGATGTAATCATAGTTCTCCTTGATCTTCTGCAACAGCGCGTCCTTTGTTGCCGCAGCAGATGCGCCAAAGTGGTGAGTGTCGAGAAACTTCTTGAGAGCAGACTCAGACCAATGATCGAAAATCCAGTCTTTGGTGTTTATGTAGGTATCCTCGACTTCAGATCCGGTCGCTTTCCACGCAGCGGCAGATTGCTCGAGCAGCCAGTCCCGGTTCGTGATAGCCGAATCCTTAACAGCGACCCCCTTGCGTCCAAGATAGTCTACAAGCCGTTCATCAGACCAGCTTGCGAAAGGGTCTACAGCAGCTGTTACTGCGTTCCAGTTTTTGCGGACGATACCGAGGAGATCGTCGCGAGATTGCGAAGACGCAAATGCGATTTTGTTTTCTTCGAGCCATTTTCCGAGGCGTTTTGTGTCCCAGGAGTTGTACTCTACTTCATGTTAAGTATGGGAATCAAGTGAGATCAGAGTGTGACGTACCAGGGACATGCGAGTGGAAGGTTGGTGTCCACGCCGATACGGCGAGGACGGTGTAGGCGATCAGCAGCAGCGAAAGCAATTTCATAGTTCCGACGGAGCACAACTATGCCATTCAAACACTGCTGCGATGCAGCGGACGACGAGGCATTCTTATAGTATAATCTCACACTGAGATGGTGATCCGCGGGCGAGCGATGACCTAATCGAGTAGTTGGAGCATACCGTTTGGGAGCACGGGTGTCGATCTGTGAAGTTTACTGAGATATGACGTAGTTAAGTTATTAAAGAGGACGAAGGTGAGATTGTATGGGACAATGAGACTATCAATTGTATTTTTGTGTTGTGCAGGTAATGTGATAAAGTGATGTAGAAGCAGTATGACAATGAGAAAGAAGGACAATGATGTGTAATTACGATGACTACTCATTAAGTAAACTGCAAATAATAACATTACTGCCAGAGCTATACTCTACGTACTACTCAATAATGTAATATACTAACTATATACCCACATCTACATAGAACATGTAAACGAGACTCAAGTACTTAGTAAGCGATGACGCTCATTGCTCGCCAACAAACTTAATTTGTGCCATTGCGTGATAGGGTTTCTCACTATATGTTTTTTAGTAGTGTTGGTTGGATGTTGTGGGATTTAATGGTATTAAATGGTATTCAAAGTGCAAATGAGTTGAATAGATTGAGTAGGTTGAAATAACATACTAATATGCTGGTTAATAAGCAGTATTCCTTTATTGTTATTTTATTGGACTTTACACCAACCACATGGAAATAGACAGTAAATAAACAAGCAAATTAGTTTTTAATGTCGTAGCTGCTTATTGCTCATGATTATCGTTCGTGAAGAGAGTTAATACCCTTTTTGAAACACATCTTCTTTTTTTCGCCTGAACTATTCAAATTCGATAATGTCTCCGGAAGCTAAGTATCAGGCCGTTTACCGACAAGTCCCGCAGGTGGTAGGTATGCACTTGCATTCGTCTGAAAACGGGTGAGGTTGCTCAGGACCACCGCTTACTGAAGATGGATACTGGTTTGTTTTGCTTTGCGGGAATCACGGGAACTGCGGAAGACGTACGATTACTGGAAAGCCCGTGGCATACATCCAGGAATCAATCTGTTCATCACCTGTCTCTGCATAAAATAATCCCACCATGAGGCATTTTTTTGAGTGTTTTGCAATTGCTCACAATTCTAGAAAATTGAAGTTTCTTTGAAATTGTGCTTTATGTCAGAGTGCCCTGGATGATCAGGAATGTCGCATTTGTGAGTGTCGTTTATGTTCATCCCCATTGGAATCCTGGCAGCGTATCAGGTTTTGACAGCACCCTATGGATTTGAAACAAGCAAAGATACATGCATTTCTTATTCATAACTGCCCCCAGGCGTGTGTCTATTGAGGAAGATGAAGCGCGGTTTCTGGCATTGTTTACTCGAGGTTTGGTTGCGGTGTAGGGTTTCCATATAGTATAATTTCATGATATGACCTTTTGTCTATTATCTATTATCTTATTCTTTTATCCTTCTATGGCTATTTATTTCCATTTGTGATACTCATTCTGGCTGTTATATATGCTAGATTACTTGATCTGATTTCTGGGGCACTGTCCCTCTTTATTAAAAAAATGACCTGAGTTTGTGCTGATAACCTAGAGGTAGTCTGACAAGCTCTTGTCGCAATACCACAACACACTGAGCAATTATAATAACTATTTTAGAGCCATGGAATAGATCAGTCATTTTGCCACTTTCTTACAATCAATAATATTTTAAGAAGGCCAATGTTCTCAGTCGCATTCCATTCGACTATACAGCGCATCATTCAACACTCCTCATACTTGCACTATCTCTTCATTTTCTATTTCTACGTGAATATCCTTCTTCTCTCTACAATACTCTGCTTCTCGCTATGCAAGTGCAATGATGTAGCACAGCCGTCGCACAGAACACTCCGGAGGTATTCCCAAATAGGCAATTCTCGGAGTTAGCCGCGCCACGCAGGCGCAGTTTAAGCTTTGCAGGTCCGAAGCGCGCGGCTGGTGCTTTAAAAGGCCACTCGCGAGCGCTGTTTGGAATACAGCATTCACAAGTGTTTCTGTGAGTACATAAAGGAAAAGGAGAAAAGTGAATATGGGTAGGTCTTCAGCAAAGTACTTGGAGAAGGCGCAGAATAGCAGAGCGGCGATGGCTGAGAAGACGGACAAAATGGAACAAGGCACGCTTGCCACCTACGTCAAGTACTATTTTGTATGTATATATGCGATTGAAGTGCTGTTTGAGAGGACTGTGGACTGACTGGTTTCTAGAGATTCCTGCCGTATATCTGGCCCCATCGTGACTATCGACTGCAAATTGACGCTGCATTATGTCTTCTGATTATGCTGCTCTCGCGCGCAGTCAATATCCTGATGCCATATCAACTCGGCCGTGTGACCGACGCTCTTGCTGCAACTGAACATCAGGGAACTGGTTTAGGCGTAGTTCCTTGGAAGGAGATCATTCTGTATTTATCACTGCGATACATCCAGGGCCACGGATCCCTGCTCGGGTTCGTCGAACGACAGCTCTGGACTCGAATATCACAGGCTGCAACAAAAAGACTCTCCATCTTGGGATTCTCACACGCCCTCGCCCTCGGCGTCGACTACCATCTTGCCCATGGCGCCTCAGATATCATCACCACTCTCGAACGGACTCACGCTATTCTTGGGTTCATTGAGAAAGTTACCTTTCAAATGGTGCCCCTCGCTCTTGATATCATCCTTGCTGTGGGATATTTCTCAATCGCGTTCGATAAGTATTATGTTACTATCGTCATCTGTGTTGCCACGACCTACGTCTGGGCGAGCACCCGACTATCAAAAGCACGCGGTGAACAAAAGCGAATGTTCTACAACGCATACTCAAAGGAATACCGCATCAAGCACGACGCGATATCAGCTTACGACACCGTAAAGTACTTCAACGCAGCAAATTACGAATCTGAACGATACGCTGCTGCCATCTCAGACGTGCAAAATATCAACCTGAAATATCAAGCTAGCAACCAACTCCTGAGTTTAATCCAAAACTCGCTATTCACTGCCATCTTGCTTATTTCGTGTGTCTTCTCTGCATACAAGGTCGCCGCTGGAGAGACAAAAGTTGGATCTTTCGTCACTCTACTTACATATCTCAAACAATTGCAGCATCCTCTTGACCAACTAACAAATTTTCTTAAATCGACTCAGGATAATCTTGTCAGTGCAGAGAAGATTATCGATATGCTCGAGACGAAACCGAGGATTGTTGACGCTCCGGATGCAAAAGCCTTGAAAGTCGACAGAGGAGAAATCAGCTTTGAGAATGTTTCTTTCAAATATCCAATCACCCCAGAGAAATCTTCGGATAAAAAGCCGATTGAAAAACAAGACAAGCCTTCTGAAAAACCAGCGAGTCAAGCAATCACTGATCTCACTCTGAATTGTCCAGCTGGTTCAACGATTGCATTTGTGGGCGAATCTGGCGGTGGTAAATCAACGCTTTTGCGTCTTCTCGTACGTTTTTATGATCCCTCATCAGGAAAAATCCTCATTGACGGACAAGACTTGCGTGATGTGAAGATGTCGTCGTTAGCAGATGCAATCGGTGTCGTGCCGCAAGAATGTGCCTTATTTAATGATACGATTATGTATAACCTGCGGTACGCGCGTCGCGAAGCTACTGACGACGAGATCTTTACAGCATGTCGGGCGGCTTCGATACACGATAAAATCATGAGGTTCCCGGATGGTTATGATACAGTCGTCGGTGAACGCGGGTTACGACTCAGTGGCGGAGAAAAGCAGCGGATCGCAATCGCGCGCGCTATTCTAAAGAATCCTCCAATTCTGCTGTTGGATGAGGCGACTGCGATGCTGGATATCGAGTCTGAGCGACATATCCAGCGGGCTATTCGTGAGTTATCGCGGGATCGGACAACGCTGGTTGTAGCGCATCGGCTGTCGACAATCATTTCTGCGGATCTTATTGTGGTTGTTCATGGCGGGCAAATCATCGAGCAAGGGTCTCATCGCCAGTTAGTTGCAGCCAAGGGGAGATACTATACGATGTGGAAGAAACAAGTTGCGCCGATGTTTGCCGGCGGTAAAGGCGACGAAACTGAAGATGAGATAATTGAGCGGGTTATAGATCGTCAAATGATTAGTATCTCACGACGCGGGAGCTCAGTCGGTCCTGTGCAGTCGGTGGAGGAAAAGAAGCAAGGCGATGAGAAGTCTGCATTTTTTAATGATTTGGATATTTAACCGTGGATTGGAGTTTGGAGCAAGTCGATGAGAAGTCGGCATGTTCTAATGATTTGGATACTCAATTATGAATTGGAGTTTGGATTACGTGCATTGGGTTGTTATTGTTATAGATAGTCATAATTTATCATAATTCTCGAATTCCTCGTCGTCAGTGGGTTGGTCTGAGTCGTCAGCGCTGCATTCGAGCACGATATCACGTTGATTCTCATCCGCTGACCAATCCAGTCCACTTCCAAGTATAATTCCCTAATACTATTAGCCAATATCACAAAAGAGAAGGCAGAAAGACATACGAGGATAACGGGCTTAAGAGTATCTATTTTCTCAAGAGCGGAAGAGTAACTTTCTTTATACGACTCAATCCGCGATTTTGCGTCGTCTGGGATTGTTGATTGCTGTGCTTTTTGGCGATGAAGAAGGGCGAGTAGACGAGATGTCGTTTCACGGTTTTCAGCGTGTTGAACTATACTAAGTATTAGCATATTCAAAATAACAGAAACAAGAAAGAGGACATTTTATTTCGCGCTGGGTGGAATGAAGTTGTGTCTTGAGGTCTGCGAGCTCGTTGCTAAGACGGGTCATCGTCGCCATCGCAGCGTCAATAGCAGAAAACGAACTATCAAACTCTGCTTGCTTTGATTCATATTCCTTCACGAAAAACAGTGGCCTAATATACAAAGTCAGTAGTATTCACATAGGAGAGAAGATACGCACCCATATCGCTCTGCGAACTTGATATCAGCTTCTGCCCGCGCGATACAAGCGCGCTCACGCACCGCTTCCACCGAAAGTCCGGTAAACTCCCGCTTGGCATTTCGGTCAAGAATAACCCCAAATCTTTCCTTATCGCGTAAAAGAGCGTGCAGGTCGGTGTTTAGTGAGCGTAGATGGCGTAGTTTGTTGGCAAAGGGAAGGTGTTGTGCTTCGCCGATTGCAGATGTTTGGGACGTTGATATCTGCGATAGTGAAGCAAGTCCAGTCTCTGTGTTTACGCACAGTCTGAGTATCTCCGACGCGTAACTGTCTAACGACATCCCTTCCTCTATTCTTCTGTCTTCAGCGCTGCCTAAATCCACCATCGAAGATCTCCTCGACGTGGTTTCCACGCGACGCGTCGTCACCGCCACAGTGGCTGTAATACGCCACACCACAACAAACGCGGTTCGATTCCAGCGACAATATTCAATCACCACTGAGAGTTCCATAAATATAGCGAGAGAAATACCGATACAGATAGTGACGAGAGAAGAATGGCGGATTCAGAAGAGAAAAGCGATATTGAGCCAAGTAATAAGAGCAAGTTTGATATTTCATTGCTCGAGTCGGATTTCCTATCGAGCAAAATCACACCGGATCCAAACCACATTCTGTCTCCTCCTTTATCAGCAGCGAATGCAAGGAAAGAGAGTATAACTGGAAATAATAGCGACTCTGAGGAATCTATGAACGGAGTCGACGAAGAAGTCAGCCATGTTTTGCCGTCTCCTAAACACCATCACGATCCACCACCACCAACTCTCCATAGAGATTCTAATAAGACGCCAATGACCTCGAATTCTTTTCCGTCCTTTGGATCGCCGTTGTCACCGGCAGATTCAGGGCTTCCGATTGCGGTGTCGACGCCGGCGTATCTCTTCACATCGCGGTTTTCAGGACCAGGACTGTCGGCGTCAAACACCCTCTTCAGCGCTCGCGATCCGACGAAAAATACTGCCATTCTAGGAGGAGCCTTTTCCGGACTTGGAAGTGAGATATTAGCGTCTACGAATTCGCCGTTTTCAAAGTCACCTGTGGCGTCGCCGGTCGGATCGCCTGCTACTTCGCAAAAGCGGTTTTTGCATATGTCGCGCACCGAAGAGGATGAGGAAGATAGTATGAGTGTCGCCAGTGCCGAAAGCGCACGTTTAGACGAAGAGGTATGCATTCTTTGTAAATAAGTGTGTGTTGATACTAATTTTGTTATAGCGACTTGCAAAGTTGACTAGCACATCGCTGAAATCACCGCCGCTGTCACAGTCGTATCTTCCCTCATTTCTGACTTTACCGCAAGACCTGAACGACCATGCGAGTATCAAAATTTCAGAAAGCAAGCTACCTTCGCCATTGCAATCGCCAACGCCAAAACGAGATAACGATACCCTTGAAAATTTACGAGCTACATCGCCATCTGTTGCAAAGCCTGCGCAGCATGATAGTGTGCAGTTGCAGGAGGTCGAAGCGTCGGTGAGGTCGTTGGGTTCGGCATTCCAGCCTATTTCGCGGAATATCGCGAGGCGGCGAGTATCATCTCCATCATCCACTGAGATCTCTGAATCAGCAAAGACGTCGCAGACTCAGATGAGTCCAGCTAGAGAGATGAGTCAGAGTCCGAAGAGGAAAGTATTATCGCCTCGGAAGATTTTACGAGATCTGTCGCGAGTAATGAGTTCTCCTTCCCATTTGGACTCCTCCGTTCTGAGCCGTGAGCCATCCGTCAATCATGTCCCTGCGCACGAGACTGAGAAAGCGAGAGCGAGAGTGTTGAGTGGGATTGAGATGTTGAATAAGGATATCATGTGGACGAAGACAGAGTTAGAAGAGATGATGCGGATTGCGGCAGCTCCAGGAGAGGATATCTCACTCAAAGAGCCTGTTCCAGTGAAGGAAGTTGCGGTTGAGATATCTTCGAAAGCGGAAGAGGAAGTGCGAGAGGTAAGCCCAGAATCACTCTGGGGTCTTGACCCGAAGCTGTACTCGCACGCACAACGTCTCGAATTAGTACTAAAACGGATTCTCTTCTACATCCTGCTCTTTGTCGTATTTCGACAAATTTGCAGATTCATAATCGATATCTACGATGATTATCAGGGCCCTTATCTTGGGCCAGAGATTGCGCTGGGACGAGGACGGTTTGAATAATGGAAAGTAATGTGTATTATTAGGAGTTTGGTGTTAGGAAGGTTTATCGAAAGAGGGCTCAAAAAAGTAGAAAGTGTATGATGATATTGTATTCTCTATCAATTATGTTTTATTACCCACCACCAACAAACGTGCAAATTTGCTAACAAAAAGCCCAAGAGTCTAATATTCTATACTGAAGAAACACTGAACAAAAATCACATGCCATTAAACACGATAAAGACTCTAACTTGTGATAATATAAAATGCAAATGAAGATCAGAAATACCCCAACTGATGAACAACGACACAACTACACATATAAATGAGATGAAAGAGAATGCAAAACACGCCGAAAAATAAGACTGGCATAAACAGGAATGAGAGCAACCCAACTATTATTACATTAAACAAACTCCGATACGTAACTCAAAAAGACAACAAAAAGACATTTTCAACATAACTAGTCATCAAGAGGATCCAAGGGGCGTCACATTCCCATTCGAACGAAGCAGAGCATGGCGATCACAAGACCGAGGCAAGAAGAAGAGCGGTGGTTTTTGTGTTCCAGCACTTCGCGGACGTTGAGACGGGTTGCGATGCCGGATGATTTGTTGGATTTATGTTTTGGTTGCGGGTGGTCTTGTTCTTGCTCTTCTTGATGATGATGATGAAATTCGGAGTCGGTGATGGAGCTGGTCTCTTTTTGAGGTTGTATTTGTTCTGTGGTGGACGAGATTTCTGAGGAAGCAGAGATTGGATATGCTTGTTTGATGAGTTCTGGCTCAGACTGTTCGCTGATGCTATCTGGCTCGGCGCTCTCCACTAATGTAGGCGCTGTCTTCAAAGGTTTGAGCGGAAGCTGATTAGCAAACGTGGCGAGTGACGGCTCCGTCGAGACGTTAAAACTGTAGATACTCTTTGCAAAGGCACGCAAGAGAGAAGTTGTCTTTGACGAAGGCCCAAGCAAAGACGCGAGGAGACGCGTTGCTTGCGGAGGCTGCGGCAGCGCGACGAGAGCCGGTTTGTAGATCTGCAGTGCTTCGAGAGCCGGTTTTGTGTGCTTTGCCCCGGGCGACGAGCAGAGTCCGAGTTCAAAGCAGGCTGATTCTGCAGAACAGTCTGGTTCGAGTGCGCAGAGGTCGGTCGCGAATTGTCCTTCGCCCAAAACTGCGAAGAGTCCGAGGTTGTCTTGTTGCTGGGCGAGCTCGTCGTCGGCGCGACAGCTCATGAAACCATCGCCAGACGAGCACGTGGACGACTTTTCCTGCGCTGAGCGGTGCCAAACACGGTCTTCATCGTGAGTCAACAAGGAGAACCGAGCAGCAGCAGCAGCAGCGGGCGAGTTTGCAGAGCGCGGGAAGAAAGCGGCAAGCGAAGGCGCGAAGAGATGCGACGAAAAGAGGAGCGACGTGACAAATCCTGCTACAGATTTCGATGCTGAAGACGATGACGACGATGACGAAGCTGCTGCGGACGATTTGAAGTCGACATGGGCGAGGTCAATAGTTGAGGAAGTGTCGAGGTCGAGGACGAGTTCGCGTCTGATGACGAAACTGAGGACGAGCAACGCGACGCAGAGCGCCGGAACAAGTCGTGCGCGACGCTCACGAAGGAAGTGCATACTTCACACTGTATATACACACTGTATATAGTGCACAATATACAGTATGTATATGTATATACTTCTATGTCTGGGTACAATATTTGAGAGCTGCTTCTTTGCAGCCAAACGGCCGTGCGGCGCGAAAGCGGGCAATAAAATTCAGGGTTTGGTTTTCTCAAAGATACCCGGACGATATCTAGCCCTAGCCTTGTTTGTATTCTGGGGATATCAATACGTAGTCATGTGATATCAGGTGTAGTCAGTCACGTGTAGTAACTCAACACTACTCATCTACAAATACACACTACAGCATCACCAGAGCACTGTGTAGAGCAACATGATCTGGCTACTCTACTTTGCGCTGCTTCCAGCAGTTCTGGCGCTTTTTGCAGACGAAGCATTTGTTGTTGACTGGCACAAACAATCCATTGGACTGCTGGACCCCTCGCGCGTTCTCCTCAACTCTGAATTCCTCACCGTCTTCTCGGACGCTGGAATTCTTGCTGCTTTGGATCCTTCGTCTGGCCAAATCCAATGGCGTCACTCGCTCGAGCAGATTATTGCGCAGGACTCGATTTTGGAGCCAATTGACTCGGCGTCGGTCCTGCTCGCGGCTGCGTCTGTTGCGGATCCGGCTGTTGCTCATGTTTCTGTGTTCATCAGCTCCTCCGGTGGGCTTCTCTGGGAGACAAACCTCCCAATTGGAGCTCCCATCAGCGCTGCTGTTACTTCCAGAGATGTCTGTGTCCTTGCTAGTGATGGTGTTGTTGTTAAGCTTCGCAGTCTTTCTGGAAAAGTGCAGTGGCAGTTCCAGCTCGAGGCCGGGAACAGTCCTGTTGCTATTTCTGCCCTCGATTCATCCATCGCTGTCATTGTGCGCTCGCAGGATCTCGGCCTTGGATATCTCTCGCTTGATCCTGTATCAGGAGTCCTCACTGACTCATTTGTGCGTCTGGACTCTGTAGCTGCTGCTGTTGGCGTCAAGGTCGCTGGCAGCTCGCTTTCCTGGACCCTCCCTGGCTCACCAGAGACCATCAAAGTTGCCTCCCTCCTAGACGGCTCCGTCAAGACCATCACCGCTAAGAGCACTTATTCTTCCTACGACATTTCCTCGCAGGCCGTTGTCTTCTCTGGCCCCTCTGGAAGCTGGGTCCAGCTCTACACCGCGGGCTATACACCTCTTACGACCGTCGACTTTGCTGACTCGTACGCCGTCCTCGGGGGCAACAAGCTCTATGAAATTTCGGCTTCCTCCATCTCGACATATCTTCTCTATTCTCTTGCATCGTCTGTCTCGCCTGTCAGTGTTCAACAGCTTAAGACTTCGTCTCTGGACTTTGCAAAGTGCAGCAGTACCGCCTGTCTTCTTGGCTATTCTACTGGCGAGTACGCCTTCACCACCACCGCCGGTCTATCTTGGACGCGCGACGAGTCGACCGTCGGCGCCGTTTCCGCTCTTGTGGTCGATCTTGACGAAGAAGGCGAGCAATCTGCGCTCGGCAACGTTCTTTTCGAAGAGCATGCCTCGCCTCTTGATGCTTACCTGCACCGTCTGTCACGTCATGTTGCTGCGTTGGCTGATCTTCCGTCATATCTTGTTGCTTTTGTTAAGCGGTTTATTTTGGGGAATTACGATGCTTTCGAATCTGGCGCTGGTGATCCGTTCGGATTTCACAAGTACATCATCCTAGCTTCCGCACGCGGCGGTCTTCGTGCGCTTGATACTCTCAAACAGGGCGAGACGGTGTGGAAGCTCGATACTGTGCTTGGAAGTGAGCCGATTGTTGGACTTGCCATGAAAGAGGATCCGTTGAATAAGAGTATTTTTGTTATCGGCGCGTTTGGTGCCGTCGCGCGTGTCTCTGTCAACGGCGAGATCCAAAATAAATTCAAACTCGATGCGTTAGCGCTTGGCGATAAGGTTGAGAGTGTCGTGACTATTCCAGTAGGAGAGGAAGATGAGGTTGCGGTGTGGACTGCGCATGGCGATTTATTGTTTCTCGAGAAAGAGCCTGTTGAGGCGCTGTACCTGTCGCGAAGCGTTGGCGAGAGTATTAAAGGATACCTGTACATTGATGTAGGTACACTTTTCAATTTCACACGACAAATCTAACAGTTTGCAGAAAAAAACGACAGAGACGTATACTTTTACGCTTCCCGGGTCGTATAAAATCAGCTCTATCTCGTCGCGTTACCCGAAAGACCAGACCGTGTCAATTGGCCGTGTTCTCGGTGACCGTTCTGTTCTTTATAAGTATCTTAATCCGAACATGATTGCGGTTGCTGGAGTTGATAGCTCGGAATCTGCTGCTGCGATTTTTTTGCTGGATAGTGTGTCTGGAAGGGTTTTGTATAGTGGATATCACCTTGATGAAGGTGTCGATACGGATGCAGGTGTGCAGGTCGTTATGGGAGAGAACTGGGTTGTGTATAGTTACTGGTCCGACTCCGTTGCTCGTGGTGAGAAACTTGTCGTTCTTGATCTTTATGAATCCGATATCGTGAACGAGCGCTGGAGTAAATCCCTGACAGCAGGTAACGCTACTAGTTTTGTTGCGACACCGGCACCATACGTCCAGTCGCAGGCATATTTGTTTCCGTTTCATATCTCCAGTTTGAGTGTTACACGTTCACGCTTTGGAATTACGAATCGGGATATTATCGCCGGACTTGACACGAATCAAGTCATTTCTCTGCCAAAACGGTTATTGGACGCTCGCCGTCCTGTGAATAGGGACCCGAGTAATGAGGAGAAAGAAGAAGGTTTGATGCGGTATGATCCCATGATTGTTGATGATCGTCGGATGATGTTATCCCACGTCCAGCAAGTTTTCCTGGGGAAGGACTCGACTATCCTGTGTGCACCGGCACTTCTTGAGTCGACTGTTCTCGTGTTTGCGTATGGCGTTGATTTATTCTTTACCCGTGTAACGCCAAGTCAACCCTTCGACGTTCTCGCGAAATCATTCAACAAAGGACAGCTCGTTACGACGATTTTGGCGCTGGCGGTCGGTGTGCGGTTAGTTGGACCGATGGTTAAGCGGAAACAGATTAATGCGAGATGGGGAGCTACAAAATAGTAGAGTTGTATTATATAGTACGTTTAGTGCAATCATTTCATTCACAATATAAGCAGTATATGACATCTAAAATACAATTCTCGTTTTTTTTTTTTCAAACAGTCTTCTTCTCAGACTCATCACCAGTACACACCCACAAGATGACAAAGAGAACCCATGCACCCGCCACAACCACGATCGAAGAAACATACGGCCATGCGTTTGGGATATCGAAACTACGTGCGAATTCGTTATGTCCGAAATGGCGGAGTGTTACGACTTGTTTATCTTCGACAAAGGAGAGACCTGCACGGTTATACGTGAGCGCGAATGTAAACATGCCATGTTGATCCGGTGCTTTGAAGGATGTGGTGTAATACTGCGCCGTAGCGGATTTCGTGGATGGCGAGAGAGTGATTCTGTAATACGGATCCAGCATTGTAAATTCGAGTTGAACGTCGGGAGCAGTGTAGGGAGCCCACACGCCATTGTCGAATTCGGAGATGGCAACAGAGTAGGCGATTTCATTTTTCACTCTGTATATACTCGGGTTAAGTTCGACGGAGCTGTTAGCAGCGTCCGCGAGTAAATGGTGCTGTACTGATTCAAGTTTAAGAACATTTTTCTCAGAAAACGTCCATCTAGTCAGTTCAGCAGCAAATTCACGATTAAAGCTGTCGGGCTTCTCGAACGCGGCATTGCTGAACAGCAAGTTACTAGCCGCGAACGTGATTCTCGCGTTCTTCAAAGTCTGTAAACTAGCGACGAGAAATGCCTGCGATCCTGTAGCAAAAGGGGAATCTGACGCGAGGGATTCTTCAGCTGGGTCGTAGATGTATGCTGTTTCAGGAGCGGTGAGGACCGGTACGATTAGCTTGCTGTTTCCAAGAGAGAAGGCGGATCCGCCAGGATAGTATAGCTTCTTAGAGTGATCTGTTGGCGCGGTAACGATATTCGGAGCGAGGAGAGAGGACGCAGGATCGAGCACGAGATAGTCATGGAGGAGGGGACTTTCAGACAGATCAAAGTTGAAATGGTCGACCAGTTTTGTGTCTCTGAAGGGCAACACAACGTCCAGTTGGGCGGCAAACTCGCGAACAGAAGCTAACGCGTGCTCATTCGCGTTCAGCACAACCAAGATGTTTCCGCCTGCTTTGGCGAAATCAAGAAGGGGCTTTGCGAGAAGATTTGGCCCATGGGCTTTTTGAGTAGGCGGTTGAGTGAGGATGACGTGGTCGTAGGTGCGTTCGCCAAAGACAAAAAGATTGAGGTTTGGATCGGTTCCTACTTTGATTGACACATCAAGGCCGCGGGCTACTCTGTTAGCTGTGATCAATTGGAATATAGAAGAACGTACAGTCAAGATCAGAGAGAAAGAGGGAGTAGTCTGTCTCCTCCAGCGTCTTATCCAGGACGACCAAGACCCGTGATCCGCCAATCGAGGTAGCAAAAACGCAGCACACACACGCCACAAGCACCGCCAATGCCGTCCGTAGCAATTGTGCCGCCATTGTGTGTTGAAGTAGAGTGAAAGGAAGATGAGGGAGTGGTGAAATTGGTTAAGGTGTCGTGTCCAGAATATGCACGAAACCCTTGCTGACGCGTCTCAGAGCAGACAGTCTAGCACAGACACGCGAGTCTTCGTACACACTCCGTATCAACAATGGCGCCCACAATTGAGAAACGCACCCTTGATTCTGATCCAGCGGAGGTATTATTACAATTTATTGGTGTGGAATAAGGACTGACGAGATAGGACACGATTTTGGACGTGGACGAGTTGCAGGGATTCGGGATCAACGCTGCTGATATCCAGAAACTCAGAGCAGCTGGGATCCACGCCATTTCTGTATGCTTTGTGTGTTTTTATAGGATATTATGCTGATCAATAGACTGTATTATCAACCACGAGACGCAATCTGCTCAAAGTAAAGGGTCTTTCTGAAGTTAAAGTCGAGAAAATCAAAGAAGCAGCGGGAAAACTGCTCAACGTCGGCTTCATCTCTGCAACTGAACAAGCGCATAACCGTTCACGAGTTATCACTATTTCCACCGGAAGTGCTGCTCTTGACGCTGTGCTTGGAGGAGGGATTAAGACGATGAGTATCACGGAGGTGTTTGGAGAGTATCGGTGTGGTAAGACGCAGCTTGCGCATACCTTCTGTGTTACAACGCAACTACCTAGAGTACTCTTCTTTGTGTTATTGTGATGAGCTCAACTAATAAAACATAGAGCATGGGGGGTGCAGAAGGTAAGGTAGCATATATTGACACGGAAGGGACGTTTAGGCCAGAGAGACTGCGTGATATTGCAGAGAGATTCGGGGTCGATGGAGATCAAGTGTGTGACAATATTTCGTATGCGAGAGCGCTTAACAGTGAGCATCAGATGGAGTTGATTGAGAAGCTTGGAGCGACGTTTGCGGATGGAAGCTACAGACTGCTGGTAAGCTTAGAGATGGTAAGAGAAGGATAGAGCTGATTGTTAGATCATCGATTCCATCATGGCGCAATTCCGAGTCGACTACTCCGGCCGCGGAGAACTAAACGAACGTCAACAAAAACTCAACCAGATGCTCGGAAGACTAAACAGACTTGCAGAGGAGTACAATGTGGCTGTGTTTATGACGAATCAGGTGCAGAGTGATCCTGGCGCGTCTGCGTTGTTTGCCGCTGCTGATGGACGAAAGCCGTGAGTAATTGGTGAGTGGGTGTGAGTGAGTGCTAATGTATTATAGAGTCGGTGGACATGTGTTGGTAAGTGCGAGAATGAGAGAGTTGAGAAGACACTAATTAGTAGGCGCACGCATCTGCTACCAGACTGCTATTGAGGTAACTACTGTTATACTCTATAAATATAGAATACTAACGAGGGTAGAAAAGGCAGAGGAGAAGAACGCGTCGGCAAGGTAAGTTGCGCATTGCAAGATAGTAAGAAGCTAATAAGAGTAGTTGCAAGATAGCCCAGACATGCCGGAGAAGGAGGCTACGTATTGTATTACCGAAGGTGGTATTGCTGATGTTGCATAACTACTTGTGTGCTGTTGCTTGATTGTGTTACTGCTGTGTTCTGTTACTTGATTTTGCTAGCTGTTGCTTCAGTTATTGCTTTAGTTAAATTTTAAAATACAAGAATATTAGATTATCGCGATAGTATAACAATAGAATAATAGTAATGAATGATATGCCCACTCAACGCCAATGACCAACGTCGACCCCTAAAATACAATAGATAATGAAATAGCTAATCCGAAGACTTTGCGAGCATCTTTGAAGTACTCATTAAGGAACCAATATAATCCTGCAAGAACTTGTTTTCTCCTTCTAGCCGTTCATACTCTCCCTTAACTGCATTGATGCGTTCGAGAAGAGCAGCGAGTCCGTCCTGCATTATCTTTGCTTCGCGTCTTAGCTTCGCAGCTTTCTCAGGGTCAGCTGGTGTTTGCGGAGTATCCGCGTCTGAGTCTGCGGATATTGTGTCTGTGTACTCAATTGTCGAAGCAGGAACGCATTGTTCAATTGCTTGCGGGGTAGCGATGACCGGGGAAAGAGGAAGAGAGAGAGTTGATGATGATTGCGAAGGTGAAGATAGTGAGGTCATTGTCGCGTGCAGCAGCGATGTATCCGACTGTAGTGCTGTATATTGTATTGCTATATATTGTATTGCTGTATATTGCACTATTTAACGTAGCAGTGATAGTATCTAGTTGATGATGATAATGATGATAAGATAATGATAAGATAGCAGTTGCTGTGGTTGTCGTTGAAGTGAAGCAGAAACGGAATCGGAAGAATCGCTGGAACTGTGACGTCATTAGGGTTTGCGCGCGCCAATGAGGCGGCACTTTCAATGCTGTATTGTCGTATTCTGTCGCAATTGTGCAATATCAGTGCAATGTAATAGAATAGTAGAGTAACAGCATAACATAGCATAGAATTGAATGCAATCAGTATCTCCGATACAGCCCTCACTTCTACAGCTTTATTCACTCTAATCGCTCTGCACTATTATGTAACATTACTAAGGATTGATTAGTAATAGTATTACTAAGTAATGACTTAGCTTACCCGGTGTGGCATCTACGCGTAAAAACTGCATTCAAATCAAGCATCAACAAACAGTTCTTCTCAGTATTCACGTCACAATGTGTATGTATTCTTTTTATTCTTGTATGATCTCATTCTAATTTTTTGCAGCATCAAACGCAGATCAAAACAAAGATCAGAGTATGTTTCTCAACTTTCCCCTCCAGCTATCATTCTAACATCAACAGAGCCAGCATTCGGCGGATTCACTGGCTTCTCGGGCTTTGGCTCAACAACTACAGCGCCTTCAACAGGATTCTCCTTTGGAAGCACGTCTTCGTCTACAGCGCAGTCCTCTACGCCTGCATTTGGTGCTTCCTCATCAGCAAAGCCGGCGTTTGGAGCGACTCCGGCGTTTGGATCGACGTCGTCTGCGCAACCTGCTTCGTCGCTCTTCGCGTCTGTGAACGCACCTCCTGCTGCGACTACTTCTTCGGCTCCGTCTGCGTCTGGCTTCAGCTTTGGCTCGACTGCTGCTGCTACAACGGCCCCAGCATTCTCATTCGGATCTGCCACTTCCGCCCCTGCGACTAATGCTCCAGCAACCTCAACAGCACCCAGCATCTTCGGCACCTCCTCAACACCCTCCACACTCTCCTTCGGCAAACCTGCTGTTTCCACATCAACAGCAGCGCCATCTCTCTTTGCTTCTGTCAATGCCGATCCAGCAAAGGCCGCCACTCCCTCGTTATTAGGATCAACAACAACAGCGTCATCGAGTAAACCAGCTTTTTCGTTTGGCACACCGGCCACTACATCGGCTGCTGACACTGCTGCTAAGCCGGCCTTTTCATTTGGACAGCCGGCCTCTACTTCAGCGCCAGCTGCTCCGGCTGCTACCGCTGCCACTGGCGGTTTATTCAGTAAAACTCCAGCGGTGACTGCGGCACCGGGTTTTGGCACTCCAGCAGCGACTACTAGTGTTTCTACCGCTGCTGCACCTGCTGCTACGCCTGCCGCTACTACTACACCTGTATTTACTGGATTTGGAGCTGCTGCTGCTGCTCTTAAGCCCGCTGCTGCTACACCTGCTGCTACTACTACTACTGCCGCTGCCACACCTGCGTTTACTGGATTCGGAGCTGCTGCTGCTGCTGCTGCTGCTAAGCCCGCAACTACCTCTACTGCCACTACTACACCTGCTTTTGGAGGATTTGGTGCTGCTGTAGCTAAACCTGCTGTTACTACTGCTCCTTCTGCTACTACTACTGCTACTACTACACCTGCGTTTGGAGGATTTGGTGCTGCTGCTGCTAAACCTGCTGCTACTGCTACTCCTGCCACTGCTACACCTGCTGCTGCTTCAGCTGCTACTCCTGCGTTCAGTGGGTTTGGTGCTGCTTCTGCGAAGCCTGCTGCCACTGCTGCTCCTGCCACTGCTACTGCCGCTGCCGCCGCCACACCTGCATTTGGAGGATTAGGCACTACAGCAGCTGCACCATCTGCAAAGCCCGCAGCAACAACTACAACAACAACGGCAGCAGCAGCGCCTGCACCTGCCAGTCTCAAAAACAAAAGCATGGAAGACATTATCTCGAAATGGACAACCGCACTAACGACCTACTCCCGCGAATTCATCCAGCAAGCCGAGGAAATCTCAAAGTGGGATCGTACATTAGTCGAGAACGGCGAGAAAATTTCTCAGTTATTCACCGAAACCGTGCAAGCCGAGCAAACGCAAAACAAGGTTGAGCAACTTGTGCTGTACACTTCTCGCCAGCAGGATGATCTTGAGAGTGTGTTGGATTTGTACGAGAAAGACGTGGATAATCTGCTCGCGACGATTGGGGCCACGGATGGGATGCAGCCGCCTGATGTCGAGCGTGAACGAACGTATCAGCTTGCAGAGCGGTTGAACGAGGAGTTGGATCAGCTAGGAAAGAATCTGAGTAGCATGATTGAGGAGGTGAACAAGAGCTCTACTACCCTCAACCGGACTAAAGATGATGATCCATTGTCGCATATTGTGCGAATTTTGAATGCGCACTTGTCGAGTTTACAGTGGATTGATACGAATACTGCGCAGTTGCATGATAAGATTGAGGAGGTCAAAGCGTTTGAGAGTCAGTTGCGATCGCGAGGATATTAGATGTTATATTAATGTATTTTTAGTGACTGTAGTAACAGTAGTTATGCGATGCTAGAAGCGAATGGTTTGAACTTGCGCTTTGCTTTCAGCTCGACAATCCGTTCTTGATCCTTCTTAAAGTTCTTTAGTAGATCATTCATCCTTTCTTTCTTTTTCTCGCGGACTTGGAATCTGTAAAAATCTTGTAATTCCTTTTTCTTCATTTTCGCCCTCGCAGCCTCGCGCACAGCATCACTAGACATCGCAACACCGCCGCGCCCTGCGCCAGCGCCTCGGGAAACAGTCACGAAGCCGTCGGCGTCGGGTTCGAAACGCGCTCGTTTAGCGGCTTCTTCGCGCTCTGCTTCTTCGGCGTCGAATCGTTGCATGAAGGCGTCGAGCGTGGATTGGAGGACCGTGGCCGGGATGTGTTGGCGGGCGTGGATGGCGGCGTAGCGCGCACGGCCAGACGCACCTGCTGCAGCTGTTTCTGGCGTTGGCAACGCCCACACGATAGCTGTCGTGAGCCGTTTAAGAGCGGCCAAAACACGAGAAAGAGCAGAGTGCGATGCGAAAGTCGCTTGTGCTGCGGAGTTTGTCGGGAGAATTCTGCGGATCGAGGGTGTTTTCTCGAGACCTGTGAAGGAGGATAATGCCGGGATCATTGTATTAGCCTGCGTCGTAGGCGACGGGAGAAACGAGACTGAAGTAGGCAGTCCTCCTTTCTGTTCGTCTTCGTCTTCGTCTTCGTTGGACGAGAGTATTTGAGCGATGAGAACGCGGATGTGAAGAGTCGTCGTATCGATTGGGATATTTGCCAAAAACAGTGTTGTGGATGCTGCTTCTGAACCTGGAGTTTTATGTTCTCGGGCGTAGATATAATGAACCACATCCTTTTTCTTGAATTCTTCTTCGTCTTCTGATTCTGATTCTGATCCCGAGGAGGACGATGATGATGGAAACACGACTGGAATCACGAAATACCCAGAAACAACCATAGCAGCTCCGTCTTCTTCAACTCTCCGCTTCTTCTTCTTCTCCGCATCATCTCCCATTCTTCCTTTACTCTTTGCCATATTCTTCTTCTACTATCTGATATATCCGATATAGAATGAAATCAAAGACTAGAAAAAATTGCCCGTGCGGCTCCATTTCTCCCAACGTTAAACTTTTAAAATGCACCCTAACCCTCTTAAATTTTTTTATTAAGGGCGTGGTTGGATTTTCCTCTTTCTTTTTTGTTGTTATTCAAAGTATTGAGATGTATGTATTTATTTGGATAATACTGTATAAAAGGAGCTGAATAGCTAATTGGCACATGTTTAGGTCACGAATAATCGTCAGGAATCTCCCGCCAAACCTCACCGACGATGCCTTCAAATCGCACTTTTCCTCGCACAGTTCGAGTATCGTGACCGACAGCAAACTGATGCGGACGCGGTCAGGATTCAGCAGACGGTTTGGGTTTGTTGGATTTCGAAAGGCGGAGGATGCGGTGGAAGCGGTGAAGTATTTTGATAAGACTTTCATTGGGATGACGAGGATCGAAGTCGAGCTGGCAAAGAGCGTGAGTTTTTTTGATAGATATAGTATCAGAGTATTGAATGCTAACAATAACAGATTGGTGACTCGTCAGTTCCTAAATCACGTCGTCAGCTGAATCAAGAAAAACAGGCTCTGTCACTGCCTCTTTCAGACGACGATTCATCGCGTAAACGACGAAAGACAGAGGCGAAGAGTGAGAAGAGTGAGAAGAGCGGAGATGCTGCGCTCGAGGAGTTTTTGGATGCGATGAAACCGAGGAGTAATGAACGGACTTGGGCGAATGATGATTTTGATGTTGCTGCGCCCGAGCCTGCTCTTGTTCCTGCAACTGCTGCTCCTGCTCCCGCTGAGGTGGTAAGTGAGAAACAGACACTATCAGCACAGCCAGCTGAATCTTCTCTTCCTTCTGAGCAGCCCTCTGAACTCGTGGAAGAAGAAAACCTCGCTCAGACGGCAATGACAGACGATGAATGGCTCCGCGCGCGTCGCATCCGCATCCCCGACTCCTCTAACAGTGCGCCGGCCGAAGTCATCGACGGCACCGCAGAAGAAATTGCTGCTGCACCTATTGAAGAGCCACAAGAAGCTCCCATCGAGCTGACTGAAGCAGAAAACAATCTTCAGCAAATCCGTGATACTCGTCGGTTATTCCTGCGGAATTTATCGTACGCTTGCACCGAAGAAGATCTATCCACTCTATTCTCTGAGTATGGAACTGTCGAAGAGGTTTGTCCTTTCTATTTTAATAAGACTGACTGCGCCAGAGACGACATATGATGAATCTATTTTAGATAGGGACAACAGAATACTTTGGTAGATGTTGACTACAATTTTTCCAAGATAGTAGAACCTGATAGTCGTCTCTCGCAGTTATATTATTCAAGTGAACTGAGCTAATAACGAGTAGGTGCACATGCCGGTCGATTTTGAAACTCACAATGTTAAAGGAATTGCATACATTCTTTTTGAAAACGCCGAGTCTGCATGTTCGGCGTATTCCGCGCTCGACAAGCAAACTTTTCAAGGCAGACTTCTTCATATCCTTCCCGGCCAACCAAAACGCGAGACAAAGCTTGATGAATTCGAGTTGGCTAAACTTCCCCTAAAAAAGCAGCTTGCGCTAAAACGCAAAGCCGACGCGGCTAAATCGCAGTTTTCGTGGAGTAGTTTGTACATGAACAGTGATGCGGTGGTGTCGTTCCTCGCCAGCAAGATGGGAGTAGCGAAAGCAGAGCTACTGGATCCGCAGTCTTCGGACGCGGGAGTGCGGCAGGCGCTTGCGGAGGCGCATGCTATTGATGATGCGAAGCGGTATTTCGAAAGCGTTGGAATCGATCTCAATGCATTTCAAGATCCTAAAGCCGGAAAATCAGATACAGTTATTCTTGTGAAGAATTTCCCGTTCGACACGACATCCGAAGAACTTCGAGCTTTGTTTTCTGAGCATGGTGATGTTCGGCGCGTGCTTGTGCCCCCGTCGAATACGATCGCTGTCGTTGAGATGGCGGATGCGCCCAGTGGGCGAGCGTGTTTTGCGAAGCTTGCCTATCGCAGAATTAAAAATGCGATTTTGTATCTAGAAAAAGCGCCAAAAGGGTTGATCAAGTCCGGTTCGAGTTTGCCTATTGCGCCGTCTGCTTCTACTAGTACAGTTAAAGAGGCTAAGGTTTCTGTTGATGAGCTCGTTGCCGCTGGCGACGATGAGGAGGAAGTTTCGGCTGGCGTCAGCGGTGCTACGGCATCTCTCTTTGTGAAGAACCTGAACTTCAAAACCCCTGTTTCTGCACTTATCTCTGCATTCAATCCGATTGCTGGATTTGTCCGCGCCGAGATCAAGACGAAGCGGACGGCGGCTGGACAAGTGCAAAGCATGGGATTCGGATTTGTTGAGTTTTCATCATTTGCGGCGGCTGAGCATGCGCGTAAGGTTATGGATGGGTTTGTTCTCGATGCGCATAAGCTGCAAATCAAGCTGTCAACGCGCGGCGGTGTCGAGACACTCGGAATCTCGACTGATCGTACCGCGAAAGCGAAAGCAGCACCACAAACCAAGATTATCATCAAGAACTTGCCATTTGAAGCTACAAAGAAGGATATCAAGCAACTCTTTGGCTCGTTCGGCCAACTACGCACGGTCCGCCTACCGCGCAAATTCGACAGTACGACCCGCGGTTTCGCATTTGCTGAATTCGTCTCTGCGAAAGAAGCCGAGGCCGCACTTGACGCCCTGCGGGGAGTTCACTTACTCGGCCGCCGTCTCGTGCTCGAGTTTGCTACCCAGGACGCCACGACGGCGCAGGAGGAGATCGAGCGGATGGAAAAGAAAGTGCGGAAACAGGTTACAGGGGAGAATATGGCGTCTTATAGATTGGCTAGCGGCCAAAAGAGGAAATTAGGAGGCGACGAAGAGGATGAGGAGAATGACGGGTTGATGATGTAGTTTTATATAATATGTATATAAGTGATTTTGGCATTATTTGGCGTTTTCAAGAGAAATTTGTTATTATTATTAATGGTACGGAAGGAACGGAATGGATTACATTACATCTCATTAGCATATAATCTAATAATGCCGCGCATAATTGCTGTACCCCAGTCTTGCTTCCAGCATCTGATCATAATACCTCACTGCGGTAGATAATTTCTGATACATATCCAATAACTGGTCATGTTTGCCCACTGCTTCTGCCACTGCGCGCGAGAACTTTGGACGGAGCGACGTTACGTTGTCGTATAGTTCCTGCATCTTTGGATCGCGGATAAGAGGCGCCACGCCGCGAGGTTCGTTGGTTTGGAGATGACTGTCAACGAGAATCGAGAAGAGGTTGATGTTTTCGATTTCGGGCACGGTGAGAAGTTCTTGTGAAGGAGCGGTCGGGTTTGCGCCGTTGGAGAGGACTGGTTTGATTGTGCTGCTGCTGCTGCTGCTGTTGATGGCGGGAGGTTGCGATTGGTACAAGGAGTCTGGTTGCTTGGGTTGCTGTTGTGTGCTTTGCGCTGGCTGCATATCGCGAAGACTGGCTTCGATGGCGGCTTTCATGTCTGGGTCTTCGTAATCGCTGGACGGGATCACAGCAGCTTTGGTCGGCATCGGGGTGACGTTCTTCGCTGGCTCGACAAAGCCCGACGAGCCAGTCGGCTTTGCGTCTTCGAGGGATAACCTGAGCGCGCGCTGCAGATCGTCTTCCTCGCGATTCGCTCTGCTGCCCAAGTCAGACGACTTTTTGCTGCGATGATGGTGGCTACTGCTGTTACTGCGATGATGATGCGATTTAGGCGGCGCAGGCGCTTTCAGCGCATAACATGAATCGCAGACACGCACTGGCTGCATGATTCCCAGATGTGGCAGCGGGATCGATTTGGAGGAGCATTGCTGGTCAAAGGCGTTGCCGCAGTTGCGGCAGTGGTGTTTTCGGTTTGTGAAGGAGAAGGCGGTGCGGCAGCGCATGCACACCTCGGAATCGGTCCACTCGGGGGGCTGTTTTTTTTAGGTTAGACAGGAGTATTAAGAAGTAAGAAGATGTACTTACGGCGGAGGAGTCGATGAAGGTGGAGGAGACGGTTGACGTTGGGGTGGGAAACTCGAATCCTGATAATCATAGTCAGCATGCGTTACTAAAGTGCCAATAGCAACAGACTTACCCTGATTCTTGAGTTCTTTGTAGACAGTCGACACGTAGCTCAACTGCATCTGTCCCTCAAAAACTGATGCCCAGGTCTGGATCGTCTCAAGCATGAGGGCCTTGACGTCTTGGTTGATGCCAGCGGGGCTCTTGAGTATCGAGACCAGATTGTCTATGAACTCCCGTGATGCAATCTCGACGAGGAAATGGAATCCTCCGTTTTTGACGCACGCATCCGCAAGCTATGAGGATATCAGTATTGATCTCACAAGAAAAATCAAGAGCCAGTAGCCCACCTTCAAGGTCAAGATCTGGACATTTGGATTCTTGTGATTTAGCCGCTTCTTCAGCGATCTCATCGCATCCTTCGCAGGAACACTCTTGCTCCGAATGGCATCGCAAATCTCCAGATTCAGCGCTAGATCGATTTCGCCACTGGGCAGCGTTTCTGATGTCGCCCGCTCAATCTGCTCGTCGAGGATTCCGCTGGACGAGAACCACGACATCTTTTGTTCGTAAAGTTAGACTGTTTAATAACTACAATCAAAATACTTGAATAGGAAAAACAGCACTGGAAACACTCTTCGAGCTCGCTTTCTCTCCAATTCTGTGCCAAATTGAGGTCTTGAAGTACGCACTTCGCTCGCTTGCTCTATCGCTCTTTGTGCTGCCATGCACGTGATTGTTCGTGTAATGTAACCCAGAATTAGTCACAGGCCGCGTAGCAGTGCACCGCAACTGGAAATGACGTCAACATTGCATAAGCACGAAGCGGCTATGGCCGTCGAAACGCGTATTAGTGCGGTGATGAGCTGGGAAAAAGCGGTGAAGGCCGGTATTTGAAACTCACTGTGACAATTGTAAAGATCAGGAAAAACTGAGATTTATTTTTTGCTATAAAATGTCTGATATAATCTAATTTGCAGGATTGTGTTGATTGATTTGAAGTGGTCAACGCTTGTCCGTTTATGCCGCTATTGATATTTCTTTGCTATAGAGTGTGTATCGCCAGTATAGTATTTAAAACTCACTGAAGCAATTTTAAAGATTAGGAAAAATATAAAAATTGAGATTTATCCTTTCTCAAAAAATATCTAATACAATCAGGACTGCATTCATTTTTTTGAAGTTATTGATATCTTCTTTGCGATGGAGTAATCTGAAGGCATGAATAACACCATCTGATAATATTAGCATACTTGTTTAAAGTACATTAATTTTTAATCTATTTATTGAATTATTTTTTGGGGACGAAGAATGGTGAGTTAATGTCAAAATTATGAATAATACGATGTGGATATTTTAGTGTACTTGGTTAAAGTATACTAATTTCTAATATATTTATTGGATTATTCTTGGAGGACGAAGAATGATAAGTTAATGTCGAAATCATGTATAACAATGTCTGGATATTTTCGTATACTGGTTTGAAGTGTATGGATTTTTAATCTATTTTTTTAGATTATTGTTTGAGGATGAAGAATGATGAGATAATGTCGAAATATTTAGAGGATTATTTACGAAAAGAGAATGAATCAGGCCACACCTATCAACTAATAAAATATAAAAATAATGACTTGTCTAGTTGATTTGAGCAAGTTATTAGTTGATGAAATGAGCTTAAAGTGAAACGCGTAGAATTGAAGGAGTCGCTATTAGCTGAATACTACGTTATACAATTCATAGAGAAGATAGAGGATTTTTCTTATTGACTAAGACTAGCAGCCGTTTGATACTTTATATAGTGACCTGATTGCGGATCTATGCTTCCTCTTGATAATGCCCTTTGCTTGATATATCATGCAAGTCTCTCTAAGATATCCCTTCAGCTAACGCACTCAAGATTTATGAATATTAAAGAGAGCCGAATGAAGTTTAGTCCCTAGAGGTCAGAAACCAAGCGGATTTTCAGAAAGATGGATTCATTATAAATGAGGTGTAAGTATGCTTAGAACTACAAGCAGTTAGTTCTCGTATGTATTAGGATCTCTTTTGCAGGGTTTTAGTTTTTTTTTTTTGTAATGCTAATATCACTGGCAGAATAGTAGCTTCTTTCTAGACAGAATAAATTATCTAGCGATGTCCCGTATACGATATACAAACAGTTTAGAAGATCACTCAGTAAACAAAGTAGCAAGTCTATGTCCTAATTGCCTATAGTGAGCATGTAGTGAGGGCTGCGTGATATGGGGTGCAGCGCACAGCAGACAGAGAGTAAATTTATGACACGAGTATATCCAGCTTAATCTGTCATGGTTAGTACAAGAGCGCGTTGCTAATAGACAAAAAGATATCCAGTTAGATGCCGTCATGGCTTACTTGTCAGTACAAATGTATTCTTTTGGGAATTGCAATAAAGCAAAGGGCAAGGATGAATTTCAAACAGGCATTGTACTCGCTTTGCTCTGTATTGTGTTGTATATCTATTTGAGCAGATGTTGGCAGTCACGTGATATATCAAAACTCTAGTGCTGAGTTAATATAGTTTATCTGTATCTGACTGATTTCTTGATAACTGACATTTGTTGTGCCAGACTGACTGTCTTATGCCCTGAGGTAGACAGGATGTTTGAACCAAATCATTTTTTTTCTTAATGTTGGGTAATAGAATTGTAATGACTAACGTGTAATAAACATCGATGATCTGATACTGGGTACCATCAAGTGCACATAATTCGACAAGAATAGAACATGCATATAATATCAGTGGAATGTGGCTCGAACGTAGTCACTAAACAGCCGAAGATCTAGAGTCGTCGACGCATAAACTCGCAATGAAACCACTTGGCGACGTTAGCGGTGGTCTCAGACAAGAGCACTTAAGTATCTTCTGGACGAGATGGTTGGTGTCTCGGGAAGGCAATAAGCTTATGAGCCAAAGATAACAAGGCTTGTCGAGTCAAGCTTGAAGAGCTCCTTGGTGCTTTAAGCTTGATTGACGCAGCGAGCGAGCGAGCGCCCGAGCGGGTGGGTAGCTATTCTATTATAATGAGGAGAATAACGCAGAGACAAGATAGTGTTCGTTTCGGTCTAGATACTGGCCTGCCGTTGTAGGAAACTGGCTGGAACATCTGTGAACGGTGATGCCCTCGGCTCTCTTGTCAGACAGAGTTGTGATATTAAATAGGAGTGATACTAGTAACTGCAGCGTCTGGCTCGGCTCATCTCTGCTGGTTCTTCCTCAGCAATTGATACGTAATGCATCAAAGCGCACGTTTCAGCAGCAATACCAGCTCGTCTCAGTTTGAGCTTGTGGACGCGTCATCCAATGCTTGTGCGTCTTTTCCTTCTACGCGCACTAAAGATTCATAACAGGGCCAATATTCAAAGAGTGTTGGTTGTAGTCTACGTTGCCAATCAAGCTTCTTTCAGAAAAAGTCTGGACTGCAGCGCAAACAGGTGGCTCTTCGGGGACTCACACCGGGCTCTGGGGAGGCAGCAAAGACCACCACGCAAGCGCTCGGCAGCCTCGAGTTAAGCTTACTTTTAGTGCCATATGCATCCATTGTTCTGACTGATCCCGCTCTATATATGCGAGCATGTACGAGATATGGCCAATCCGTAACGACCGTTGTACACTCCCAGCAAATAGCAGTGGCTTCGCTGGACTTATGCTTATTCTCCAAAGCGCCCACAGACCACATGTGTACTGGTCCGTCTAGACTGTTCTGCCCCCAGATCAAAGTGTGCTGTCGGCCAGAGGTCAGCAGCAAGGCTTGGAACATCGTGTTTATCGTTCTTGGCCTCGCCATTAATCCACAACATTGCGCCACCTATGCGGCAGCTGCTCTCAAAGTGCTGGGATTGTGGATCTTCCTGGGTTGCGTCCTGGTATAGTGAGCAATCCTGAGAGCCTGTCTGAAAGCCTTCAAAGCGTTGGATCTGATTATCGGCATCTTTAGTTCCGCTACAACTGTTTCATGTCTTAGTCTTTTCCCTGTCTCCGGTCTAGATTTACTGTTTTCTTAATAACTCTGCAAATAGGCTTCTCGAAAGAAGCCAAGAATGCTTCATTAATCCTGCTCTTTGCATTGGCTTTGATTCTAGACTGAGAATGAAATACCTGCTTATCGAATACTACCGTGATACTACGTGCTACTACGTGATACTACGTGATACTAAGTGTTACTACGTGTTACTACTATGAATATTACGTGATACTACGTGTTACTACTGTGATTACTTCTGTGAATACCATCGCGTACTTCTGGTATCGTAATATCTACTACCCTTCCAACGATTAGACGTCAGTTGACTAGCTAAAGTCAGCTGTGCCGACCGATAAACGACTCTAACTGATACCTGTCATTTGCCGTGTCTCTGGCTGATTTCTTGGCTCTACTGCCGTTTGCAACTGCTGATTGCAATTGGATGAGCTTAGAGCCTTCTTTACTGAGACTGAGCAAAGAAACCAACTGGGATCTTCGTACATAATGTCAGGAGAGCCCCCGACAGCCATCAAGCAAATCTCGTGGCAGTACAATGGTCTTGCTCAAAGTCTTTGCGGCAGTTGCGCTGGTTCTCTGCGCACCTCTCGTGAAAGCAGACACATACTACTTTTCATCTCACAATGAGCTTTACGCATGTGCCGAGGCGGCTACGAACGCACTTACCGAATATGGAGGCCTTGTAATTGAAGACTACGGAGTCCTCTACTGCACAAACCATGTCTTTTGGATTTCCGTCATGGAGTGCCTACACGAAACTGCTCCTTCAAAGATGCACGAAGTTCATGACTATGTTGTTTCCTATGCTAAATACTATCCCGAAGAGAACTATCAAATTGGATCCGAGGCATACTTTGATGAGCTCTACCAGAACGCATCATCGACAAACTGGATCGTCAATATTAGTACTCTTGAGCCCGGAACAGTCATTCTCGACACTCCAATGACCCCGAATATCACCATCTATTATGAGGCAAGAGCATACTATGATCCAGTATATGGCTCCATTGCCGAAGGAACCTTTTTCAGGTAGCATACGACCTTTAAATGCAGCGTCGCGCTATTACTAACAATAACGCATATAGCGAAGCCGTATTAGGATACTGGGCATTGGTAGTCCTAGTCGGAATATTCTTCAACTTTATGAACAAAGCATTTCCAAAGACCATGATCAACCTCAAAATGAATCTCATCCGCAAGTATTTCGTCTTGCCTCCCGCGCTATCTAAACGCCACAGTCGAGCTATTTGGCTTGTTGGTTATATTCCAACCCGAGCGCAGACCGTTGTTGTCGCTGGCCATTGCATATTCAACTTGCTGCTCATCTCTATCGGATATCCCTACTGGAAATCCAACATATACGACAGTGATACCATTCAGATGCATGAAGATATGCTTAGCAATCGGACCGGAATCATGGCCATCGGACAAATGCCTCTTATCTTTCTCTTTGCTTCGCGAAATAACATTCTGGCCTTTTTAACCGGCTGGTCATTCGACACTTTCAATGTCTATCATCGTTGGATCTCTCGCACTATGTTCATCCACGCTGCTATTCACTCTGCTTGCTGGACAAATTATGGAATCAGAAACGGCTATATCGCCTACTACTACGCTGATCCCTACTGGATCTGGGGCGTAGTCGCAACTTGCCTTGGTGGTGCGATTTTATTCCAGGCCTGGCAATTTTTCCGCTCAAAGTGGTATGAAATCTTCTTAGCTCTGCACATCATCCTTGCTGCGCTCTTTGTCGTAGGCTGCTACTTGCACCTTAACCTCGAAGGGTTTGGATATACCGAGTTTTTGTGGCCCGCAATCGCATTCTGGTGCCTTGATCGAGTCATGCGGCTCGTGAGAATGGGATTGAATGGTGGATTACTCAAAACCAGCTTTGAAGCGCGTGGTACGGATGTGTTTAGAGCTGATATTAGCTACTGGAAAACCTGGGCTTTTTATCCCGGTGCGCATGTGTTTATCTACGTCATGCTTCCAACTGGGTTTTGGCAGTCTCATCCATTCACCGTCTTTGAGTCTAACCTTCCCGGCGAAGAAGGTCACATCATCCTTCTCGGAAAGAAGAAAAAAGGTCTTACAAATACAATCTACAAACGTCTTGCTAACGCTGAAAGCAACAAATCCGATATGCGTATCTTTGTCGAGGGTCCATATGGAACTTACCATCATCTAGGCGAATTCAACACTGCGTTCCTCATTGCAGGTGGAATTGGTATTACCGCAGTCTTTCCATACGCTCTTGATCTTAAGCAGCAGGGTAAGAAACAGCGTATTGTTGTCAAATGGATCATTCGCAGCGAGGATGCTCTGACATGGATGCCCGAGGAATTGAATTCTCTTGTCGCTGATGGTATTGTTGATTTGCAGATTTACATCACGTCCCCTGGTGCCCACCAGAACGAGAAACTTGCCGCAACATCAGATGACTCGAGCACCGACAACGAGAAATCCTCATCAGGCTCGCCATCTCCAAGCATCACAACTGGACGCCCTGACATGACGGAGATGGTCAAAGCAACTATTGCAGAATTTGGACCAGACGGAAGTATTGGTTTTCTTGTGTGTGGTCCACCGTCGATGAACGACGATGTACGCGCTGCTGTCGCGAAGAATTGCGATCGAGCCAAGGGCAAAGTGGAATATTTCGAAGAAGCCTTTGCGTGGTAATTTGTTAGTCTGATTAAATCGATTATGTTTCCGGGATTACTCTTTAATCCGAAACAACCGCTTTTGCGCCCATATTTCGCCAACGAGAAACAACTGAATAACTTACCTACTTTGAATACTATAAAACCCTACTATAAGCGCACGACCCACCCTTCTATATGATGAGTATTCGGCGAGGTGTTCTACTTGAGCAGAATATCCAAGTATTTTAAAAGCAAATAGTACAGAATCTACATCAAACCAATCTCCCACAACAACACCATCTCCACCCAGCGGAAGCACCCGAGGCAAAGGCGCATCCCGCACAGCGCGCACATGGGCTGATTAAGCGAGAGTTTATGAAATCCCGCATAAGGTCTGTGCGATTTAAAGACAGGGGCGCGAGTTTGTGTGGGCGTGGCTGGTTTGGAAGTGGTGGCACATCGATTGAGGATTGCAAAGTGTTGCCCCACACATGTGTTTGTATTTTTTGACAGCTGGAACTGGCTTTGGACTGGTCTATATATAGGTATTTGGCAACTGGAAAACATGTAGGTGCTGAGATATATTTCTGCAGAGACTTTCGCTACATAATAAACTCGATGCTCTACGGACATAGTTTGAAGGCCTTTAATCCTTCCTCATATTCAGGTTACTACAAGAACAGCGCGGAAGGAAACTATCATCGTAAAATTTATATGGCCCTAGAGACACAAACTCATCACAAAGTCAGTCTTATTCCCAAATCTGGGACGTATATCTTTTTCGCTTCATGCTACTGTTTGGCATTGGCCCCGTTTAATACGAACTTTTGCTATCCGATTTTCCTTGCATGCAAATAGTCAGCAGATAATAGTGCAATTGATGATTTATAATGAATATACACGCTCGTGGATCTGTAGAGCTGGCGTCTACTTCATACATCTGCCAATACCTGTAATAGCTTATTAGTACCCATTATGCTCATAGTCTGATTTCGGCTGTTAGAAAGCGGTCGCTCGTGCTTGTGTATTGCTGGATATAGAGCTGACATGTTACAGAGATCTCCTAGTTGCATACGGCGCTAAATGTGTCTACAATGCCTGCCAATTGATAGTCCACTTTCACAAGAATGAAAAAGTTTGTATGTACACGTTGCTGTATTGGCTGATATAGTTCGGACATCAAACTCTCATGGGTCTTCATATGATTTGTGCTATCGAAATTACTAATTACAAGTTAAAGAAGGCGCGGGTCATATCATTACGCATACATTAAATGTGCATCAACATAAAGTAGTTGGGTCTCTTCATATCAGATATCATAAGATAAATCCCGTCTTGGATGTGAATACTCATAATCAGCCCAACTATCGCTCGCAAGCGCTTCAACCATCGCTTTCCTAGCACTCTCCTTCAAATTGTGGCTATATCCTCCAGTATTTCCGCCACCTTCAAAATCATCTAGTTTGTATGCGTCTTCGTCATCGAGCTGATTCGGTTTCTCTCTGATTCTTTGAATATCAGTGTCTTTTTTCCCGTCAACTCTCCAAGCAGAAAATAGTGGCGGAGTCACGTCGTAACCCTCTAGTTTCCCCTGCATTAAAAATTTGCTAATTTCCAGATCCACGGGACCTCCTAGTCCAAGGTATCCCATGTATAAGAGCAGTCGCTGTGCCCCTCTGCGGGTGATTGCATACGCCATCGTACAAACTGTTCCAAAAGATGGACTGATGATTCGACGTTTTTGAGCAACTTCGTCAGGAATATTGAAAGCTTTAGCAGCCATGCGGAAGTCGACAAACCATTCGTCAAACGGCGCGAGATGAGGATCCTCGTAGGTAGCGTATAAGTCTGACCGGTCAGAGTTTGGCATATTCCCACATAAACCTAAATTGAGGATATCCCAGTCAAGACCATAAGGTGCTGTCTGCTGTTCGTAGAGTGAAGGAGGGTGTTTTCGGAGCGGGTTTGTCTGTATGCGAGCCGAGAGTAATCGCATTATCTCGTGGATGTGTATGTCCCAGTCGAGCTAAAATGATAGTTAGCATTTTGCACCGAGAACACAAATAAGTATAATTTGCAAATATGCATACATCATCTTCCAGAACGAGCATTGTATCGAGCCCCGAATCGAGCATCTCTCGCCAGAGATTAGCATGTGCCCGCCAACATCCAAGTTCAGCATCGCGAACAGTCAACGGTAACTTATCCGGCTTTGCAACCTCAGCAATCTCACTTCCATTGACGCCATCGTATTTTCGTATTTTGATATGTGACCAAGAAGCTACAAGACTCATTGCATCCTGACGATCACTGCGGTGAGGCATGCTGATATAGACGATTTCTCCAAAGCCTAGAGTCTCGTTCTGGGCAGCCCGCTGCAGAAACTGTGCGCTACTCTCTCTGCTTCCATAGCTGTGCAATCCTGTAAACCTTCCCAAAGAAAAAACAATACACGTAATTGCAATAATAGCAATTAGTCTAGAAATACGCCGTAATCGAATCATCCCGCAGCTGTAGCAGGACTGCCGCCGCGACCTGCGCCCGTACTGTCAACTGCTTCTTTGGATCGAATCCAAGCGCCAGATGGAAAATGTAAAACACAAAAAATCCTCACTAAATACTGTCGATTCACAAACAAGTCGTGTAAGCAGATCTCAAAAGCTATTTGACCAAGGACAAAGGAGTGAGGAAGCAACCAGGAGCGCGACAGTCATCCACTGTGTTGGATCTATGCGGCTTAAAAAACCCTACGATTTTTTAAACCCTATGAGGTTCAGAATCAGTTGACATCTGCATGTTGTCTGATACTGTCAACTACATTAGGATTTATTGCAATACAGTCATGTACGATTACTATATGCTATCCATGTACAGACTGAAAATTTGTTAGGTACATATCCCTGGAACTTATTACAGTCTACTGTGCACTATCTCCATGTGATACTAGTGGGCTATGGCATTCATCAAATGCCCACGGCTTGATAAATATGCAAGTAGATTCATACGTTGGAATATATTAGAAGAATGCGGTTTAAGACTCTGTCAGTAGTAAGCGCAATATGAAATTGTGCAATCTGTCATTGCTTACAATTGTTTACCATTCTTCATGTATATCAAAATGCTGCAGATCTTATATTTCAACAGACTTGGAATGATTAACTACAGACTATATCAAAATAGAACAATCGCTCAGCTTGCTTTCATATCGTGCACACCTCCACTTGATGTGCAGGTTATGAGCATTTCCTTTTATACAAGACAAAAAATAATACCGTTCACATCCCGACTACATGACGATTAACTGATGGCATCTATAAAACAGGCGATCCTGCGATAGTCAAGTACACGCGGCAGAGCTAGAGCTGTGAGACAACATCCACTACCACGAGTGGTCTACGTCTGTTTTTGTCAACGTGAACACAAAATTTCGGGACCATCGGCATTTAATTCCCTACATGCACGATATAATGGTTACGAACAAATTCTGAAAAGCCTAAACAAATAACTGCTCGGGTGCAAAGAGAGAAAGTCATAAAGCTGAAAAGAGGATTCGTGAGCTACAGTCGTGCCTTGTGCAAACTATCACCAAAGTCCAATTACTTTTCGCCCTTTTTATCTCCGTTTACACATGAAGATGCACTGGCCTAAAGTCCTGACGTGCTTAATGCACTCACTGCATGCGACTTGATTTTCAGGTATATGTTTTACTCTCCTACCTCTACATCCTCCGAGAAGCCTACCAGTTCAGACGACTCGAGTGCTGACGGTGACAAGTACTCTACCAGCGCATCTTCTCTCAATATAGTTCACGGTCGCCCAGATTTTAATTCAGTCGCCGAATCAGCGATAGCGTAGTGCGGAGCCGATGCAGTATGGGAGCTTTGGTGTACGTCGATGATTCTGTTGCAAAGAATTGCGAAAAGGCAAAAGGAAAACTTTTATCTTAGTTCTCTTGTGTCCATTGAATATGTGTATAATTTGAAAATATACTCCTACCACATGCATGCAAATTTCTTCTGCCTCTTTGTCGTGAAATGAAAAACACAACCCCTACTATAAACCCACCTATAACAAAAAACAATTAATGAAACAAACAAAACAAACACACACAACAGTGACAAACAAAAACCAATGCTATAGGCAAAACACATCCTACCCTCTTCAGTTCATCGATAAATCTCGTTGATAAAACAATACATACGCATCTCTAGAAACAACCTTTTCCTTCGCAACCATTGCTACTCTACTATCATCAAATACCAGCCATCCTTTATTATTCTTATGCACATATGAGGTGTAATGACCGCCGCGTAATGAACCGTAATGATTCACTACTCCGTAAAGGTTATACCGGAACGGAGGTACCTGATCACTCTTTGGCACTTTATCAACCCATAGTTTATCCTCTGCGCGGAACGCAGGCCAGTATGAGGTTAAATCGAGCTCGTACATCGGATAATCGACAAATGTGTCGAGCTTGTTACTCCATCGACCATTTGTCTTGAATCGTTTCAGATGTACAATCAAAATCATTGGCAACCTCGAAATCCGCAACGCCTTGGTGGCTTTTCGCTGAGTCTTGCATTGAGGACAGTACCATGCGTCGTCGTTGTCAAGAACCTCTTCCATAACAAACATATCAAAACATTGCTCTAGACTGACCCGTCGGCCAGGCGCAATCGGAAGCGAAAGAACCGAAAACGGGTTATATGTAGTCGAAGTGAATTGGCACGTCATGCAGGTCAGCCTACTCTGATACTGTCCTTGAAATATACTAACAATCGCCGAGTTATCAGATTTCCGGTATCGCTCCCATTCTAAAAATGAGGCATATCGAACAGGAAGCTTCTCACGCATCCGCTCTTCATCGTCCGTTAATGGCGGAAGCCTTTTTCCTCCGTTCAAATTCAGATCTTCGTGTAAACTGTCCAACAAAAACGTCAAAAACTCCTGCGCATCTTGCTGGTCGCCACCGGCGAATTCGGAACGTAATCGTCCAATAACTTCTTTCATTGTCGTCGGGACAATGAACGTGCATTGGTCACTATACAAAGCAGATACTAAATCTCCAAACGCTTTTGCCAGCACACCCTGAGTTCCCAGCTTATTCTGCATGTTGATTTGCTTCCTATATGTGCCGTTTAAGAAAATCCGAGCCAAGAGACTGGTGCCGGCCAGACATTGAATCATCGAATTCATGTAGCAGGTATTTCCCAGGTTCTTCAGACCAGTCATGCCAGCTCTTACGTCGCCCAACCCAGAAAAATCATTGACGATTGAGGATTTTCGATCTGTGTGCATTGCGGATGCATTCTGCGGAAGCTGCATGGCATAGTCAATAGGCTGAGGTTTCCTGACAAGCGTTGTAGTACTGTTGTTAATCGACGATGGACTGCTATGACTACTCTCGAGAGATGGCAGGGCTGAGCCGGCAACGGGAATACTATGTGAAGACATTCTTCCGCCGTATGCAGGACGTTCCATAACAGGTGTCGGCCTCTTTGGGAGTAAGTCCGTAGGAGTATTTGACGGCGGCCGTCTAAAAAACTCATTCATATCACGAGCGTAGATCTCTGGTTGAGGTAGGCTTTGCGTGCTGCTGTTGTAAGAATGATGCGAAGAAGGGAGTTCAGTTAGATGTCGAGTATCTGCTGCCGATAGATACCTGAGCGGAGAGGAGCTGAAATGAGATGCAGCGGCTGACTTTGCGGCATGATTAGCCTGCAGCGACGACGGTGCCTGGCCTTTTCGCATCCATTCTTCCGCATACGTTGACTCTTTCTTTGGTTCGGTAAACTCCTTTGTCGGACTCTCGCGGTACGGATCAGAGCGTCTATGTGCACTACTCGCCGGGCTGGCGGTGGCGACACGTGTAGGTGCAATGCTTATTTTCGGAGCAGCAGTTTTAGATCCTACTAATGAATTCTGTCCACAATGATCAACCCAGGCATCTATTCCGCCAAGAAGCAACACAGGTTGTCGTTTTAGCATTTTATGAGCTTCCTTTTCGTAAATCGTGTCGAAAAGGTTTCGAAGCGCTGTAGAGTACTTGTCTGATCCGTTAAAGTTGCTGGAGTTGGTGTTTTGGTCGTAGTAGACGATGAGTTCAAACTCATGGCGGCGGGAGAAAAGGTCTTGCTCTCGTTCGGGGGAAAGGATTAACGCGTCTTCTAGATCCGTGCTCGATTGACTATAGAGGTTAGCATCAACAGCATATTACAAAAATAGGATGGACTTACTCTGCTCGTAGAACAATAGGATCTATATTAACGACATTGCTCGAGTATATATGTCCTTCGTCGAATTTGTCTCTTGATCTGATATCAAGAATCAAGATCTGGTCAGGCACTTCGACGATATAAGTTGCTAATTTATCAGCTGTTATCGAGACAGCACGCGGAAATTCGTACGCCTTTTTCATAGGAACTCGCGATACTCGCTGTTCGGCGGGTGCACGAGAAATTGACGAGGATGAGGATGCGGAAGAGCTATTGTACATCGGAGATGAGGTAGGGTATTGCAAAGAAGACCGAGATCCCGGCACTTTTGACGGCAGCTTTGACGGTACAGATGGCAGTGACGATAAGAGACTCATTGAGCCCTGACTTTGACTATCTCTGAGCTCTGGAGAAGGCGTGGCATGCGCTGATGGAGGGGATGCTGGATGTGGGGATTCTGACTGGCGATAGTGGTTATCGTACATTGCTCTGGGTCCTTTGAGAGCCTGTCTCTTGGGCAATCCGGTGCCATTTGTCTCCGTATAATCAGTAGTAGACTCAGTTTTGCTGTATTGGCTTGATATCCGATGCTCGGCCCGCGGAGGAGCACTAACAGGTTCCGTCGCTGTTGTTGTTAACGGTCGGTTCCTGCTGGATTTGAACTGCAGCTTTGCAAACCGCGCTTCGAGAGCGTCCGCCGGCGATGACATCGACGGCGCAGAAGGCCGTTCCGCCATAGTCCTCAGATCTGTCTTCTGAGTGCTCTTTTGAGTGGCTTTTAGGGTGCTTCTGGGAGCTCGAGACTGGTGCTGAGCGCTGTGTGGATTACGTGGAAGTTGAGCGCGGGGCAGAGCGCTATCGCGGTTGGGTGAAAACCAGGCGCGAGCCGCGTGCTCAGCCTCGAGAACAAAAAGCTACACACACTGAAAAACCAGAACAAGAAACCAGGATTTCAGTAGGAATTGTGTGAAAATGGCAGCAGAACAGCGGAAATTGTTGGAAGTAAGTGTGCTTGTTTGATACTACTGTGTGGAGTTGTCTAACAAAACTGCAGCAACTCATGGGCGCGGACGCCCTAATCGGCAGATCCTCAAAACGCCAGGAAATCCCCATCACCGACTCGCGGGTCTGCAAATCATACATAGTAGGCATCTGTCCGCACGATCTTTTTACAAACACAAAGCAGGATCTGGGACCGTGTCCGAAAATCCACTCAGAAGCTCATAAAGCTGAGTTCCAGCGGGAAAAAGAGAAAGCCGACGAAGGCGAGCGAGGGAAGCTGAGCTCAAGGGATATCTCCAACTTTGAGCTGGATTATTTCAGAGACTTGGAGAAATATGTGCTGGATTGCAATCGAAGGATAGATTCTGCTCAGCGAAGGCTGGAACGGACTCCAGACGAAATCGCCCAAACTACAGCGCTCGTAAGTCATCTTTACTCATTGTGATCTACTTCTGTCTAACACTTCTACAGCTGAAAGCTATTGACGAAATAAACGAATCAATAGACGCTTCCGTGTTTGAAATTCAAGTCCTAGGCGACCTTGCTCTCGTCCCCCGCGCCCTTCAAGAATACAATGCCATCAAATCAAAACGTCTCGACCGCGAAGCCAAGGAACGCGAACTACGCAATTTGAACGACAACATAGGTCCATCTGGTCATCAAAAGCTGCAAGTCTGTGACGTGTGTGGAGCTTATCTGTCAAGACTCGATAATGACAGAAGATTAGCCGACCATTTTGGTGGAAAAATGCATCTGGGATATGCCACCATGCGCTCACTATACAAAGATCTACAAGCAAAAATGGCTGCAAAGGGCTCAGGTCGTTCGAATAGTAACTCAAGAGGAGGCAGGGATTATTCAGATGGTTATAGAGGATCTTCTGATTGGAGAACTGCGCGGGAAGACAAATGGAGTCGCGGTGGACCTTCAGGCGGATACAGAAGCAGTGAAGGTCGACGCAGTCGCCACTAGACGTTGTAATTATATGTAAAACAGCTAAACTGGATCATTATTCATTAAAGTGTATGTAACACCAAATCTAATCTACAAAACAGCACCGAATCTATATTCAAAAGAGAACGCGCATTAGCACAGTTCCAAGCACAACAGCTCCAACAGCGCCCCCAAAATATAAGACGCAAGAAGCAAAAATTGACGAAGAAGATCCAGCTTTTACATACCCAAACGTCAGTTTAATTGACTTGACATAGTACTCTTCGAAATTCTGTTTAGTAACGTCCTAATACATAGTTAGCCCTGCGCTCTGATACAATATCGTAATAGACTTACCTCTTGTCCAACAGGGACGCCTTTCCAAGTGACAATTGCCTTAGTCTCGCCTTGTCCCTGGTCAAATACAATCTTCAAGTTGGCAAAGTGATCCGCTTTCCAATCCTTTAATCTCCATGACATCTCAATCGACTTGTTCTCAACCAAGCTCACAAACTTTCCAGATACGTTGCCACCGAATAATGCGTACTCGCCATCCTTGACTGGAGAGAATTTAACGGGTGGGGAACGAGTCCATGCGGCAACTCGGCCGGGATCCAGAAAGGTCGTGTAGAGCTCTGCAGCAGAAGTATTGAAAACAGGATCGAGGCGGAGAGTAGTGGTATTGTACGACGCTGACGATGATTTAGAAGCTGAGGTGGAAGAAGCAGCGGAAGATGGACGAGGAGATGGAGAGGATTGGTTTGATGCTGTGAACACTGATTTGTTTTCCGTGACTGGGTGCTGGATGTCTTTTCCGTGAGCTGTTTGTTTATTAGTATCATACTTCAACACTTGAAAGAACAACATACTCTCGAGGAGATCAGGTCCAAAAGCAGCAAGCTTTGTCCTCAGTTTAGGAACGATGTTATCACGAATGAATGCTCGCATCGGCATTGTTTGCTTGGATTCACCAGTTATACTGACTTCGAAAACGTATTCATCTTCTTCTGTGTCGTATGCCACCTCGGGAATGGTGATCGTTCCCTTGACCTCAGCGCCATCAACAGCGCCTTCATAGTCTAAAACGACCTTGACATCAAACAGCGAGATGACTTTTCCCTTGCGCTGGTTGACATCAACATCACCAGTGAGAGAGTTTAGTTTTGTGATTGAAGCAGAGGATTTCGAATCAGAAGCCGAGACGCCGACGAGTTTGGATTGGAAATAGGTCTTTGCCCATTCTACGCAGTTCTTGTCAACCCAGTGCCTGGACGAAAGAGAATTAAAACATGTTCAAAGAGATGAATTGAGCTAAGATAACAGAGTACAAAGATGGATGCAGATAAGTTCACAAACAAAAGGCGGATACATACCAGTTGTTTGGATTGTGCAGGACCATTTAGACAATACAGATATATAATAAGATTAAGATATCTATGAGAAAGTTAGCAGAGTTCACAACGCAGCTATAGTTGCAAATACAACACTGCAAAACAAAAATGCTTCTTAAACGATCAGAAATTTGGGTATATATTAGTCCACACAAGAAAGAGTACAAATCTCTTCAGACTGGTGTCAGCAAATCGCGAAATTTTCTCGTCATTTCAAAGTAAGAAGCACAATTGGATCATTGCAGTGTTATAAAGAAGCAATATCATATAAATTATACATACAATAAACAGATATCAATTGATATCAGAATCAGAATCACTGGAAAACAAAGCAGAAAAAGATTGCAGGCGGGTGCGCTTCCCTTTAACTGTCTTCACTAACCCTCAACCCTAATTCGAGAAACTTCCTCAACCCTAAACCCCTAACCGTAACTTAATTACCAGCGATGTCCTTAAAATTATTGTATTCATATCTCAATAGTATAACAATAGTATATAGTGTAATAATGGTATATTCTTAACAACCCGGCCAATGCAATGCTCTTCAAAAATACTAATACAATTCTCCATGCCAACATTCATCATCAGCCATTAGAACCAACTCAGTCCACCTCTAATCCTCAAATATCCAAAACATAACTCAAATATATGTATATATATCAAACATATCAAAAAAAAACCAAAAAAAACCATCTGTCATCAAATAAGTAAAAAATCTATCGTACAAAAGCATCAACTGCAATATGCAATATGCAATATCAACTACTGCTCCTCACACCCGCTCGTAAAGCAAAAACAAAATTCGCTGACAAAAAATGATCTAAACGACTCCCAAAATCCAATATCATCAGATCCAAACTCGCCAGCGTTATTCGCGTTCCGCATCGCTCTTCGTCGATGATGATATGACGGTTCAGCTGCCCGGCTGGGTTGGCGCGAGAGGAGATTGCCCTGTGAGTCGATACTGCGCGCGTTGCTTGAACTACGCGAGGAATGGTAGAACGGATGGCGGTTTATCGCGCCGTAGCCCATGTTTTGCGAGATTGGAGGCCGGAATCGGGGAGGACGCGGCACAGATGGGTTTCGGCCGTGCATGAGCTTGTGAAGCGCTGCTCGTGATTGTGCAGACATGCGCGAGTACAGTAACTCCTCGGCCTCGGCTGTGGATGGGAATGGCGGCACTCGCGGACTGGCGTAGTCGATCAGGGTCGCCAGATCGGTGTCGGGGTAGTCGCAGACTCCGTCGGCTGAGCAGGTGATATTGACGAAGGAGACTGGCGGTGAGGACGCGATGTCGTCGATGTGCGTAACTAAGGCCTCGCCGGTTGTGTCGAGAATGGCATCATCGTTGGATTCACATGCTCCAGATATCGAGATCGGCTGGGGTTCGCTGCTCGTAGCTGCTTCTTCCACTTCTTCGTCGATGCAGTTATCCGGCATGATATTGCTTTGCGCGTCAAAGTTATCAAGATGCGAGACGATAGACGCGTTATCGCCACCCACAACACCCCTGCTTGCCAAAAAAGCAGGCGAGGCAAACCCAGGAGATCCCACATACGCCTGGCTAGGATTTACTTGCGGCGGAGGCATTTGAAACACTGACGAGGTTCGCGAATGGATCCGCGACGCCGCCGTCCAGCCCAGATCGTAGGTGTATTCTGAGTAGTCGATAGAGCGAAATATACTGCCGCCGGACGGCGAGCCCAAAACGAGGGAGTTGCGGTTGCGCGGATGGCCGTGAGCGTGGCCAAGCAAGCTACCGATGGCCGCTGTGTTGTTGTTGTTGTTGTGGGCGATGCTGACTGCGCCAGCGGAGGCATGGTTGTTGTGGGCGATGCTGTTGACGCTGTTATGCACCGAATGGCGTCGATGTGGATGCACAATAACCGCGTCGGTCTCGTCAGGCGCGATGTGCGCGGTGTATGAACCGTTCGTGTTAGCTGGGTACAGTTTGCTGCCTTCGTCTTTGTCCGGCAGATCGACGTAGGAAAGCGCGTCCGACGCGTCGATATCGACAAACACCTCGGCTTCGTACACAGAAACCTCGTCAGCCGAGGACGAAAACGACGAGTCCGAGTCCGAGGACGAGATCACGGAAGCTCGTCTGCGCATGCGCTTCTGCGAGAGGAGCTGCTGTTCGGCTGCGTGGGCGGCCGCAGCGAGGGAGACCGGCTGGCGGCCACGCGCGGAGGAGGTTGAGGCCATGCTCCGACTTCGGTCAGTGTTGACAGCAGAGAAACAGAGCAGCTGTGCCTGGCGGAGCGGGTGGTGAAGGTGTTCGTGGGGGAGGGTTGGAGTGGTGATGAGTGAGCAGAGGTGGACGAAAACTGGGTTTGTTCGGGCCGAGGCGTCTCCACAGGAATGAGTGGGAAGGAGAGAACTACTGAGTGCTGCTTTGTGCTGTTGTTTATATACTGCTGTTATATAATATATTTTATAATTACTGCTGCCGTTATTCTATAATCACTACAGTTATCCTTCTCTAACATGCTGTCAACTGTAATATATCAGCACACACAAATATCAGCTGTTTATTCCGAGAACTCGTCTGATTAGCAATGGTTATCTGATCATCTGCCGCGCCTTCTCCGCCTTTCCCACCTCCACTCTCCGTCTTCCCTACAAGCACTTATATCAACACAAACACAGTTTTCATATTATTAATATCTCCTATATCTTATCACTATCAGACGCTTTCCCACTTTCCCACGTGTCCGGTCCAGGTCAGATTACTTAAACTTATCTGATTGCCCTTACCCTGACAACTTTTGCATTTACCCCAGCCCTACCTGCTATCAGATTTGTTACGTAATATGGTATGCTCAGACACAATCACGTCTTATCGTATCTTATCAAATAGAATGACAGTTTCTACAAAAAAAGAATGGAAATGCATTCAAACTACAACACTTTCATCTCTAAGAAAGAAAGTAAATCCTCGTAGCAAGCCTACGACTTTCAGCTCCAAAACATCCTAACTCAGCGCATATCCATTTAAAACCCCTCCGGAAACTTCACTCCCATGCCCGTCACTTGTCCTCCCCACTGGTTCAAAATACTAATCCATGCAGTCGCAAGCACTATCTCTGGATTAATCTTTGTAGTGTCGACTGCTATCCGCCAGACCATTCCTTTGCGCACTTTGCAGGCATGCGCTATTGTCTCGCGCTGTTCGTGACGACTGCCGGCGGAGGTGCTAGGAATCACCTGTCGTGGAAGATCAGATAATCTCGGATGTGGTGATACTGTATTCTGTACTGTAGCATGCTGTTGAGGTACTGCAGTACTATTAGCGTGAGAACCGCCTCGAGCAGCACCAGTAGCTAGCCTGCTCATTCGACCCTGTTCCAATCTCTGTCGAGTACTCAACGCAACACTGCTATACGCAGGTGGATTCCTCACAAGTCCACCCCAAGACTCACCCATACCAGTTCTTCCTGAAACAATCTCTACAGGTGACCCGACTGCTGGATCAATCAGAAAAAACTCAGATGTGCTGTAAATTGATTTTTGCAAAAATCCAGATTTAGTCCAATGATACGGTGCTGGTCCTGTTAGATAGAACGTACGAAGATTTCCGTCTTCGGGGGTCCACTGTTTCGTAACCTTGCGATATGTTAAACCTCCATTCGGATTATTAAACAGAATATATTTTCCAGGTCGCGCACGCGCAGAGATAATCCCCGAGCCAACACCAGCACCGTCTTTCTTGCCAGCGTAAATCGTTGCGAGGTCACGCGTCCCATCGCGCGCATCAGCGTAGGCAAGTGTCCAGGTCTGAGACTGTGCTGCGGGACGTAAAAGGACGTATACTTTTTCTCCGCGGTTATTGTATATGAAGATGATGCGGCGGTCGGTATCGGGTTCTGGTTTGATGAAGAAGATTGCGGTGCCTGCTCTATTGAGCAGATCGTTTGTCAGACGCACTATCTTTGAGGTGGATAACCGACCGGGAGAGGTCAGTGGAAAAGGAGCTGTTTCAGCTGGAGCACTGCTAGCTATCGGCAAGTTCGTATTCGAGGAGTTGGAGGCCTGCGCTATAGCATCGGTGCGAATTCTGATATGGGGCCCGTCAGGCGCACTTGTCTGAGCAGTCTGCTGAGCAATAAAGCCTGCTCTCGGTCGGAGCGGAGCAGTCAGAATATCAGCAAACTTCCTTGCTTTGACGGTGAAAATGTACTGCACTCGCTCGTATGATCTGTATCCGACATTTATGGAATTTGCTACGCCCAGTCCGATTTGGGATGTAATCCAGGAATGAAATCGAGGCAGGGTCATTGACTGGCCGTATTGGATCCACTGGATAAAAAATTTGGAATAGGGCTCAGCGATTAAGCAGCGGTATGAGAGAGATGGCTTTTGGACTGTGGTGTTCGAGGCTGAGATGGTGTGGTTGAAACAGACCAGTTCAAGCTGGACAGAGAGGTAAGGTATAACAGTTGCGGTATAGCAGTGGAACAAAAACAGGCTGATTAGGCTCGACTCAATGATTTGATCGTCCAACGCCCAGACAACTGTATTGAGTACACTTCCAAGGAACAAGTCCAGACGCAGAAAAAGGGAGCTAATGATGGCGGCCTGAACCAGAAGACGCTGAACAGGAAGGACGATATCGGAGATCGTGGCCACGAAGTACACAGACAGAGCCGTTGGCTTAATAAAGATGCCAACACAATAGTCCTGGACTATTCCACCAGCAGAGATAAGTATATAACAGTATAACACAGCCAGCAGTGTGTTGTTCCCGAAGACAAACAAGAGTGGCAGAGAGCGCTGCGGGAAAGGGTTGAGGGAAGGCTGACGCGCACATACACAGCCGTGCACGGAGATTCACGGCGCTGCTTCGCCGCCGCCAGCTGTTTATACCCGTTGTTTTCTGTTACAGGCGCTGCTGTTATACCATTACAATACTACCATACGCATCATGAGTACTCTCGCAGTCCTCGGCGCAAACGGCCTGGTCGGCCTTGCGCTCGTCAACTTCCTCCGCACAACTTCCTCGCAAGAATACTCAGAGATAGCTGCTATCACCCGCCGTCACTTTCCCGTGTTTGAGTCCAATGATTCGGTTACACCCTCGCGCAACATCGTCTCGTCAGACCTGGCCGCAGCACTTCCTCCAACAACTGGCGTCCTCTTTTCTACCCTTGGTCTCGGCATAGTCAAAGCTGGGTACTCAAGCGCAGAGCAGCGCAAGGTCGAATACGATTTAACTCTCGCCATCGCAAAAGCCGCCAAAGAAAACTGTCCCGACCTCAAAACCTACGTCGCCGTCTCCGCCATCTCAGCAGACCTCAACAGCTCCCAAACCCACAGCAAAATGAAAGGAGAAATGGAGCGCGACATCGTCGCGCTTGGGTTTGAACGCACAATCATCTTCAGACCTGGTGGTATTATTGGGTATCGCGAGTATAGCGGCAGCCCATTTTACGAACGGCCGGGGCAGTTTGTGCTTGCAATGGCGAGAAGATTGCCCTGGGTCTCTCGTATGAATGAAGACTGGATTGTCAAAGATATCGAAATGGCGAAAGCTACTGCTTACCTATTGGAAAAGAGCGGTAAGGGAGTCACAATTGCTACGAACAAGGATATGGTTCAGCTAGCCAGAGATTATGATAGCGAGCATGGCCTGTAATCACCTTAACTGACGTATCTGTATTTATCTCTTTTGTGCTTATTTTTGTATTTGGATGCATATGTTGTGTTTTATAAGTAATTTAATCGCTCCTTGTCTATAAATATTGAATTTTGAATTTCTCTTGAGAACTATCCGCCAGCTTATTTCTACCTAATCCTTAACTATTTATAATGATTAGCGAGCTATTCTGTTTAGCAAACTTCTCTTCTCTCTTTAATAACCATATCTATCAAACGTGCACGTCAGTACGCGACTCTACAGCAGGTCACGTGCATTTATTTACTCAGCGCCGCATTCGCGTTTTTCGAGAGGCGAGATCGGAGTCGGGGAATATACGTACAATATGTACGAAAAAGTACGATTATTGTGATGCAGTAGTACGGCAGAGAGAGAAATGAAAAAAAGGCCAAAGAGAAGATCACGCAGTGTGACGGCAGGAGCGGGTGATTCTACCGCGCAAGCACGATCACAGCAGCAGCAACCAGCATCAGGACGCAAACCACTACGAAGACCACGATTAAAGCAGAAGAGTGATGAAGACCTGCAATATGAAAGAGACAGAAAACAAGCTGATGAACTTACTGCCGGAACACTTCTCAGGCGTTATCGCGGAGTCGTGAAGAACCTCAATTCAGACGAACGCATTTCAGAATCGAGCTCAGATTCCGAAATTCTACCGTCAAGCCCGCCGAAAACACCACAACAACCTAGACGCGCAGTACGTTTAGATGCGATATATGATAAAGTTGCGGAGAGGCCTGAGTCGAAGTTTGTCATTGCGGCGAAGCGGATACCGACACGGAAGCCATTAAGACGGAGACAACAGCTTCGCACGAATAATTTGAAATCGGAAATGCATGTGCATATTCCAGAAAAGTATGACTCTAATGGAGTCATAGAGCAAGATTTTGTTCAATCTGAGGAAAATCAGCTAAAGTCCTCTTACCACCACCACCACCAACGTGCAATGGTTCTTGATTCGAACACAACTGAATCTCCTGTAAATGTCACCAAACACCCCGTCAACAAGCGAAAGCCTCTCAGACCCAGATATGTATCTACTACACACGTTTGCACCGATCATCATCAATTTAGTTCAAAGCTTCGATTACACGCACAATTGAATGATCATGTTGAGGTTGTCCCGATATCTTATAACAGCACGAGAACTACGCATACAGAGTCCGATGATTTCGAAACGTTTGCGCAGAAGTTGGCCACTGAAATTTTCGGACCGGAGGGGTCACCTCCTATAGGCGAATTTAAAGCGGAAACGACGTCTAAAAATGGCAATTTCTCAGTTAATCGAATACCAGCTGCAAAATCACTCTCAGAAGCGATTCGTCATACGACCCCATCCGGCGTTCACTTCTACTATCGAGAATATTACTTCAGATCACCGGTCTACAGATACTGGGTTCCAATGACAATTTCAGATATTCTCGAGTTACAGTCTCAATGGGTGCTCGATAGTTTAGATTGGTTTTGGAAAAACCATCCGATTAAACATGTTCTTGTTGTCGCGCTGTGTGTTGATGTGAAAGTGTACACGAACGATCGTTATAAAGATTCGAGGATCATCGTCCTAGAGCGTGCGTCCACTTTTTTTCTACTTTTCCGCTTTTTCTAATTTATGGTAGTTGATGATGGTTCTGGCGGTGAGCTCTCCTGTAAAATGACAGCAAAGACAGGCGACGACCACGCCGAATCTCTGGATACCCTCGACACTCCCGTGCTTGTTCAAGTAAGCGGTACAATTGACTTGTTTAGAGAGAAACGACAGATCGCCTGTCCAAGTGCCGAGAATGTTATCGTTTTGAAAGATCCGATCGGGGAAGTCAGGTTCTGGAGGAAAGTTTTCGAAACTAGGAAAGTGCTGGATGCACCGTGGGAGTTAACGGAGGAGGATATTCACGTAATTGAAGAACTGCGACAGACCTGATTCTAAGGAGTAAATGGCTTAAGGTGTAATAAATCTTTAACATTATTATATAACGGCACTAACCACGATAACTTCAAACGCACACAGACGTGACATCTACCCTCAAAGAGTCCATACAAAGTCGCATAAGTATGCACAAACATACAGATTAACAACACACCCAAGTGACGAAGGCTATGCTAATATACAATAACAACCCAAAAAAATGAAAGTAATTAAAAGGAGATCAAATAAGATATCAAATCCACAACTTATATACTAAATGCAACACCGGAAAAACGTTTACTAGCCATAACAATAATGGCAGAATACAACGAATGTAAAATTTACTGCATCTTCTCGCTGACAACACGTCTAGGTGACCGTGGCAAATCGTCGGTGACGGATTGAAGAGGGGCTGGTGAAAATTCGGAGTCTAGTCTGAGGTTAGTTGACAGTTGTCGTCGCTCTGGTTTTGAGTAGAGGAATGTAGCAGCCAAAACCAACAACGCGCCAAGCACAAAGTTCGAGGTCACAACAAAATCAAAGAAATAGACACTAGCAATAAAACTTATGAGGATGGATATACTAGTGGCAAAGTTCTTTGCGATGTTGTCGGCAAAGTTGACGCAGAGAGCGACGACAATGCCACCGATGGCTTGGAATGCAATTGCGGTCCAGACGATGCCGTTGTATCCAAAAAAGAAGCCACGCTCTGCAATTGCAGCACCGTCTTTCCATATAACCCCAATGAAAAGGGCTGGGAAGATCGAGAAGAAGGACAGCTGAACATTACGGATCCACAGCGACGCGTTGGATCCCTTGAGTACTTTCTCGAAGTAGACGCCAGCAAGACCCGAGAGAACGCAGGAAATGATGACAGCAACAAGGCCAAGTGTTTGGTTCATATCGTTCTCTCCTTCGAGGGTGTGCTTTACGGTTGATTCGTTGAGTTCGTCGGTGTTGAGACCGTCGAATGCCAAGTTGAAGACAGAGGTGACGAGAGCAAGGATGTCATTAGGCAGCTGAACAAGGCCAATTCCAAGGGTAAGCATGAGTAAGGACATCCATTTCAGGGGAGTAAGAGATCTGTGGAGTAGAGTGACTGAGAACATGGCTGTGGTGATGATTTTCAGCTGGTAGGTGACTTGGAATGTTGCGGCGTCGAGGTTTGAGACGGCGACATACTGCAGACTGTTCTGGACCTGCATTCGGTGTTAGAATATGCATTTAAAAAAGGTCATTGATAACGTACAGTGTATAAGCAAGCAGGGATAGCCAGCTTCCAGCAATCGCTGCTGAAGACTTCGGTGAAGACGGCATTACGACGACTGATGAAGGCGACAACTGAGCAAATAGAAAGTTTGATGACTTCATTAAGGAAAACGGCGGTGCTTGAAAAGTATCGGCTGCTGCTGTCGTAGCCTGGCATCACTCGAGAGTAATGCATAATCTGGGATTTGTTAGCCAACGATGAGTACGAACAATGGCATTAGAGGGGTACGCGTACGATGATCAGGGCGGAGTTTTGGAAAGTGAGCTGCAGAACAAGATTAGAGATTTGATTTGAAAAGAGCCAAGAGCATATAAAGAGATAATACCATGACCAAGGATATATATTTAAGAGGTACGCCGTGGAGACGCGGGACGTCTTGGACAGGGGTGGAGTAGGCCATGGCGGGGAAGAGTCGACGCGGTTAACCGTGGTGCGCTGAATGCGCTGGGGAATACACAGCTGGACGCGAGCAAGCAGGCGGGCGCGAGACAGAAAGCACCGAAATGCTGTTGAAGCTGCTGGAAGGCGGGCTGAGGGTGGGCGCGGTGGTGGTGGTGATGAAGTGGATGGTGAGGTGTTGAGTGGGAGAGAGCTCGCTGAGGCCAGCAAACCTAAGCCGTGTTCAGAGTCTGAGCGGCACAACGCCCTCGAGAAGATCTTGGTAGGATTGTTTCCCTATGCAAAGCTTATCTGGACAAAAGAGAAGAAGAGTAGATTTTGGCAGTTATATGGAGTCGAGTATTGACTGTTATTGTGTTGTGATATAATAGAGATAATACGTGTTTACAGTGGCCTTGTTATCAGCAGATCAGCATTAGTTGTTCGCTGCGGGTTCACTATTAATAGTTCACAAACCAAATTCACCTCCGACTTCCAAAACACTTATTCCAGTCTAAGCCAACCGTTCTTGCAGCTCAGAGACTGACTGACGGCATTGAGTGTTGTCTTCCGCTATTGTCATTATCAGCGTTTACATTTGCCAACTGAGGTGGTATCTAGTGCATTTGTGAATATCGCTTATATCACCTCCCTTGGCCCAGTATTCCTCCCAATTGACTGGCTAATTTTAGTGAAGTGGTGATAGCGATCTTGTCACTGAGTGTTTTACACTGACTGCATACACCACGTACAATTAATACACTCTTCTTGCAATATTTCACAATAGTGTAATATATTACCTATATCGACACTCAACAAAATCCATAAGAAAAAAATCATCAAAAACGCCAACGCCATTCTATCAAAGCAATCTCATCTTTCTACCCCATTTTTATTCCGTTCTTATTCCAACCGCACCAGCAATGGTCCAACCGACTTGACACTGTACAGATTCTGCACATACTCATTCGATGCCTTTCCCAACTGTGTCAGCAGTGAAGCTTCTTCATCGTTCAAATCTGACAGCGATATGACTTCATCGGACTTGAGCTCTTCGTCTTCTGGTATTGTTATTGAACTCAGTAGACTCCTATTTCACATTAGCACTTTGCTTCACGCTTGGTGACTCCAGACTCACTTGTAATCGACAGCCGGCTGGCCATTAATTCTGCGGTCAGGTGTACCAACAGCAAATATATCAATCAGATTTCTAGACTTTGCGTTAGCATACTCAATACGATAGTGGGTCAATTAGCGTTCATACTCCTCAGTCATTGCAAGAATCCGAGCCATGGCTTCTTCGCGCTGGTTGATCACATCCTGCGCAGACACCGACTCGTTCGGCAGCGTCATACCCCTGTTATACACAATCAGTCCCAGTCCATTCAGTCAATAGTATAAGAGCAGCAAATAAGCATACGTTGGTCCATAGTCGGCTAATAATCCTGTTCTCTCCGCAGGCTGCAGCGCAAGTAGTTAGCACTTATCTCAGCATCCTCCCTCTGTTAAGCACATACAAACAAATCATCCTCCTCCCGCCTCGTACATGACATGCAAACACCCATTCTCTGTCTAGTTTCAAGCTCGATAATACTTCAATGTCGCTGCTTCGTAACTCATGCTGCCTGGCACTCCTCTTCGCCCGACTCAACTCTTGATCCTGCGTCCCGGTCCTGCACGTGATTCAATATTACATAAGTGCTTAGATATTTATTTAGTGATGGCGTGGTAGGTTGCAGCTCGAAAACTTGCTCGTCGGTAAACACTCCCCATCTTCAAAGATCCTGGTTTTCTTTCACCAGAAAGCAACAGTATTTGACCTGGGTGGTTTTTAAACGGGTCTTTGTGTGTTTGACTGCTTTCTTCAAGACCGTCTCTGCAGCCTTCGCAGGCTGGGATCAGAGCTGAAAACTTCACTGTGGATTTCAGATAAAATGTCCCTATCTCCGCTTATTCTGCCCTTCACCCACTGGCCGGTCGCGTACAATGACGCATTCAATCCGTCGCCAGAAGATATTCCCACTATTGACTCGGATTCACTCAGTGAGCATCTAGCTGCACTTGCGCATCTTCCTTCCGATACCGTCTTGACCTGCGCGACCGTCTTCTCTCGCGGTGTCGTCCTTGGTCTGGCGAACGGCGCAATTGAGGTATTGCAATGGGACAACTACTCTTCTTTGAGTGATTCTGCAAGCGTACGAGATCTGAATGCCGTCACGCTCTCGCCTTTGTCCACAACGGCTGGACATAGACAGTCTCCGGTCGTGGCTCTACGTCGAATAACCGCAAAGGACACCGAGGGACGCTCAGAGCTGCTAATAAGTGCAGCTGAGAATGGGTACTAATTTGTTTTTTGTATATTGTGTTAATATCTAGTGACTGATGTATTCCTTAGTGAAATCCTCAAACACTCGCTACCCTCTGGACGTGTCCTTGCATCAACTACCGTCCCCTTTCGACCATGCGGGATAATATCTCTCGATACCTACCTCCTTGTCTACGGACGCTCTACTGAGCTCCGAATACTCCACCAAGGCACTCTCGAATCACACATTATCATGGACGGGCTTCTCTCCTCATGGCCGATTCCATTACCTCTATTTGCTGAACGGCTCATCACTCTAGATGCCAGCGGCAATGGTATATATTGGAAACTTTGGCCGGACGAGGCACGCGTTGAGAGAATAACAAACTTTGGCGCTCCTATCGGTTTATTTCATCACGCCAAAAATCACTATATCCAGAACTTGAATACACAACGAAAAGCAATGTCTTTACCCCGCAATATGAACCAGATTTTGGGCCGCGACACAATTACAGTGACTCTTGGAGACCCTGAATACGGCGACGTTCTTGAGGTCAAGACAGTGGGTGATACATTATGGCTCGTTTTACAGGTTGACGGTTGGTGCCTGTATATGTGGGAAGAAGACAAATTTATACTGGTGAAGCAGGAAGCATTCCCAGGAATTGGCGGAGCTGCTACTAGCGATGCAGTCGATGATCACCATCGCAATTGGTTTGGAATATGGGATCATTCGGGATCTATCGTCTTTGCTATCGTGTCTAGGGAAAACGGAAAAACGGAATGTCAGATTAACAGGATGCCAGCTAGTAGGAAGCCAAATCACGTCAACAGTTTATTTATGGCTTTCTCATTTACTACCAAGCACATTAAAAACAGGGCTATGTTGCTCACACCTTGGGTCGTTGAGCCTAGAGATATTGTCATTGAATTTTTCTTTTCAGAAGGTGAAATCCGCTATCGAGTGGGAGACTTACAAACCTTCAAGTGGATAGACGATTACTATCCTATTCATCGGTCAAATCATTTCTTTACTCGAAGACCGCCATTAAAATCTTTTGCGCCACCGACCCCGATGATTGAAAGGACAGAAATGAGTTTTGAAATACCGTCGGCTCCTACCACGCCTGAAAAAGCTATTATGAAGTCGCTATTGAGTGCTAAACTAACAGTGCCACCCCCCAAAGGAAAAGCTTCAGGACCATGCACTAGTGGAGTTGTATTTGCGGATATGCTGGTCTTTGGATGTGATACATTTATCAATTTCTACAGTTTACCCAGGTATTTGTTAGCGTTTGAATCACCCGAACGCAGTATTGAGCTTCCTGATGGTGGAAAAATTACGCATCTATCTTCTATTAAATCTGCCGAGGGAATGGAGTATTTACTTATTGGCACCGCTGGTGGTGTATTATATATGCTTGACGCCAAGTGAGTTGCCAATGTGTGGTTTACTCTTCAGCTGCTAATTTTATATAGGACAAGAAAACTTTCCCCTAGGATTGCTTTATCGGGGTCTCCGGTTTTATATTCAATGTCATTATCAACCCGAACTAATCCTTTTATCCGTGGACTTTCAGTGATTGCCTGCCGCGATGGCACGGTTTGTTTAGTCAACATCAAAGAGGCGCGTAAGGTTTTCACGATTCCCGGTCATTTTGCGCAAATCAGATTATTAGCGACGCCTATCGACTCCAATATATTGGTTGTCGTGTATGAAGATAATTTTGGCCGACTTTGCAATCTTCGTAATGGTAAGATCGAGAATCAAAATGAGATCATAATTGAGAATGAAGAAGAGTGGGAGGTGTCGTATGTCAAAGTGCGTCCTACTATCCCTGAGAATGCGATGTTGTATACCGATGCGCGGTATACTATCAACGGATCATCTACTGTTTTTGTCAATCTCTATTGTATTCTAGATGAGATTGAAAAAGCTCGTCAGGGAGTTTCCGATCCAAAGTCTTCTGTGGCTACACTACCGGGAGATTTAACTTGTATGATTTTGGCCAAGTCTATATTATCCACTTTATATCCTTTTCATATTTTCGAACATCTCGGAGAAGATGATATTCTTTCTCTCAATTCAACTAGTATGGATACAAAGGACATGGCAAGACTTGTAGATCTTCTTTTTTTGCGAAAGTTTTCGTCGATCAAGAACGTCGAAGGTGAAGATCCAATGGCTGCGTTATACTCTGTACCTGCTAAACTTGGCTCCCGTGGTATCTCAAATACGCTGACGGTATTCCATGCACATCAAGATCTTTTGCAGATAAGCGGAGAAATTACTTCGATTGTTTACTTAGTTAGCGTTGTGCTTGCCAAGATCCTTCTTGAGGCTCAGCTGCTTGCCAGTTCGATGTCTGCTGAAGAAACTGAGAAAGCTACGCAACAGATTAATGAACTTTTCAATCGGTTTGTGGATGTTTTATTCACTGTATCTGAAAATCATGAGGGTCAGCGCTATAAACGCCCATGGCTACGAGGATTTGCCCGATTCTGGAGCTCAGATCGTCTAGAGATTAGAAACGCATCGCGAACATGTCTTACGGCACGTATCAATCAGCTAAAGACACGACCAAAAGAGCTTTCGATGACGATTTCGCGGTGGAGAGTTCTTCTTCCGGGGGTAATTGTGCCGAAGAGGCGGAATAGTAATTTTGAAACACTGAGAAGGATGAGCGGAGGTAGTGCTATGGATGATAGACATATCAGTTTGGAACGTATAACGACTGCCGATGGTCATGATCTTGAAGGAATTGACGAAGTGATAGATGATTCTCCCGAAGGGGCTTCAAAGACGATTTTAGGTGGTGTGCAAGGTACGGAAGATGACTGTGCTGATGCGGTGAGCGAGTCATCTATGCATGCGGTGATCATCCTCGGGAGCTTGGTTATCGAGTTTTCTGCGAGTGTATCGCATGTTGTGCATAGGGAGGTTGTTTCTGCGATTGAGCTGTTCTTGTTTAGAAGCGATACTTCGTCGAACGACCCCACGAGTGATACACTGGCTACGAAGGAGCTTCAAAATGTTGCTATCGAAATGGTTGGAAAAGGATGGCATATTTGGGGAGATGACAAGTACTTTTCGACGCATGCGGTTATTGGTCAGTTGATTGAGTTCTTTGGAGCTGATGTGATCCCTATGCTCGCTGTGAAGACGTCTGCACCAGCTGGATCCGCAAAGAGCTCTAGTGAAACTCTGAACGAGACAGCGGTACCCGCGACTGAGATTCCAGTGATTGATATGTTACGACATGATTTGCTTCTTCAGACAACATCTATACTTGCATTGCATTCGATTAATAAGGTTGTTGAGATTTGTGCCGAGACGATTGCGAAGAACGCGAATACGCAGTCGAGGATCGGTGCTGTCCGGATGATTTATCATATCGTTAAACAGCATCCTGATTTATTAGTCAACAGACTATTCCCGATTGTCGATGGTACAATCGCATCACTTGATCCGTCGTCCAACGGCATGCGGAATAAAGTCGTTAACAGTATCACTGCATTGTTCAATTTGCTGGTGAATACGTATCCGATTATCGCGTCGCATCGAGCACAGCAGCGACTTGCGCTGGCATTGAAACCTGATCTGGTGATTGTCTATGACCTGCGCTCAGGTGTGCAAATGGCTAGTCTTGAAGGCGCGAAGAATCAGGTTTTTGAAATCCAGTTTTCACCCGAAGGACGCCATGTAGTCGGTATTGACCGCGTTACATGCGAGGTCTATGTGTGGAAACTTGGTCATTCGTTCTTGAGTATGATTCAGAGCATCGGAGGTGGCGGACCGGGAGCGTTTGGATCTGCGCATTATTCTGCGTATTATAATGGAGCGGTTGCAGATGCCGCTGGTATGGATTTGGTGTTTCCGCGATTCGTTGGGAAATTGAAAAACACAAATTTCCGATTATCTGATATGAAGGTAAACACATATATGTATCGTTTTTGATCATTTTATTTGTTACTAACAATATGATATAGAAGGAGAATTCTCATTGCTCGATTACGTTTAAGCAAGAAAAAGTGATTGAAGTTGTGATTAACGGCAAGTCGCAAATATTCGACTTTATCCGTACATAAGCAACTCATTCATTCTGCGAGAGAGAGAGAGAAGAAGAGAAAAGTAAATAGGGAATGTGGAATATGGATATAGCATAAGTTTGGTGTCGCATTGCGTTCTGTTTTAGTGAGGTTATGGGGTTGTAAGACTGCATTCGTTTTTGTATTCGAAAAAATAGTTATTACTTATATTATTCAAGGAATTGAAATAACCCAAAACATAGATACAGATCCAAAATAATACATAACAAAGAGAAAAGGATTACTTGAACTCTTTGGCGAGAGCGACCAATTCAGAGTTGTTATGTATTGAGACGCCAGAACCGCTCTTGTTCATCAACACCCACGCAGCTTTCGCGATATCCTCGCCATTAACACCAGCTGAGTTTAGTGTAGATCCTAAACCAGGAACGAAGCGGAGGCCCTTGAATAAGCCCTGAGCTACTGCTTCAGCTAGTCTTTTGTCGGGACGGTCACCGATGATGAGACCCGGGCGGAGGATGATCGTGCGGTCGAAATTAAGCGCAGTTACGTCTCGTTCAAGGTCGCCTTTCATCCTGGGATAAGCGAAGAAGGAGTCCGGGTTCGCACCACCGGCTGAGACGAGGATATATGTGGATGCGCCGGCTGCTTTTGCTGCTTTTGCGATGGCGAGGTTGAGTGTGTAATCGATTTCGTACTGTTTTGCGAACGTGCCCGCGGCCGCTTTCGTAGTTCCGAGACCAGAAAACAAGATTTTGGTATCAGCTGGAATCGAAGTTACAAGATCATTTGCAACAGTGTTCGAGATCTTGTTCGTGGCTGTTGTGAGGTCTGAAGTGACGGGTTTTCGCGATACAGCAACGATATGGTTGACATCAGACGGCAACGGCGCCGTACGCGCAATCGAGGTGAAGAATCCACCAACAAGTCCAGTAGCACCTACAATTGACAATGAACTCATCTTTTTTTTTTTGGGAAAACAGTGGAGTTGCCTGGAAGATCTGCAGAAGAGACGACTTGGAAGGTTGCTGACGGCCAAGCTTATCACGAGCCTCTATGACGTCCAATCACGGGATTTTAACATACAATAAGCCCTAAAACCCTATGCGGCTACGACGCACGGCTGCACTGCACAGTTTAGATCCGGCAGTCATCATTTTTGTTAAATTCTTATGGAGTGTAACTATAAATATAGGAATTAAATCATTGATAAACTCGATAGCTGGTTGCTGTGTATTGTTGGACACGTGAGTAAAAAAACCTGGTTCACGTGCGTAAGCACAATAATGGCCAACTCGCTTGCATTGTATATCAAAACGTGCCGTTATATGAGAATAATATTCATATTAGAACTCGGAAATTAAAAAATGACTGTTACTAGTTACAGGGAAATCTTGATCGAGTAAATGACAAGAGTGGAAGCATAATGAGGGTCATGAGTATTCACAAGATAAACGATTTTAGCGCCTTTAACTACGAGTTGATTATTTTATCTGATGTTATTGATAGTAGCTTTAATACTTTGTTGCATTTGGTCAATTTCGTGGGTATAGAGTAGATCACAGTCCGTCACAATGAAGTATAAGTCCCTGTTTGTCATTGTGTAGCATTATATCTTGTAAAGGAAATAATATCTTATCAAAGAAATATTTCAAGTATATCAGGTATTCGTTCCTTACCGAGGCTTATCATAAGAACAAGGACTGAACAAGGACAAAGAGACAAGGAGCAAAGTGAACAAGGAGTCAAATATCTGGGATATATAAAAATAGTGGGTCTGTCGTAGTATCTGCTTTTGCTCTTTTTCCTTTTTTCATATTTTCTGTGTGTATTTGATATCCGTTATACCTTGATAACGCATACCACATACTTTGATACCTTGATATATTGATACTTCATATTTCATACATTGATGTCTATACCTTATACCTCATACCTGTACCTGATACCCCATAACTCATACCTACCTATACCTCATACTTATACCACGTTCACATGCCTCATAACTCATATATATGCACATACCCACTCCAATACCACATATCCCCATCCCAAGCACCAAATACCAAATACCTGTAACTGTCTTAGTACCTCATACCTCTGTTGATCATACACTTTTGTGTATCATATTAGCAGAGAAAGAATTTGAGTCCCCTCCTCTCTCTCACACATGCTTGATATCTGAATATCAAGATTTTGAGATGTGTTGTCGATAGGATAATTGTTTTTGGCGGGATACGTACGCAAAGAGACCAATGTTTTATTGATAAATATCCCACAGTGCAAAAATAAGTAAGTATTCAAAAATTAATGTAAATTACGTCGGATAGCAGGATATGATACGATGTGGCTTTGATGTAATGTGACGTGCAAGTAAGCTGAATTATTCATTTATTTCCCTCTTTCAGATTCATTTTTTTCTATATTTTTCAATTTTTTTGATTTTATATTGTCTTTGTATTTAGTCAGTTTTTTTTTGAGTGTTTTTTCAGAAGTTGGCACATTGACTTGTCTTTCCATTGTGCAGAATTCAGTTTCTGAACAAGGATTCAAGGCCTTTTGGAAGCTCTTGTTTGCTTGTTGCAACTTCTTTTTCACTCTTTTTTTATTAAAATAAATTAACAACCCTAACCCTGGAGCAATATCTGGAGCAGTTATAGATGTTCGGTGTTCGATGTTGTTGTTGTTGTTGTTGTTATAGAATAAGATGATCTATTAAGTGCGACATATGCAAAATTTATACAAACACCTCTAATTCATACACAAACCAAAAAAGAGATAACTTTTACTTCGCTTCCGCAGCTGGTTGGAGGTTCGTACCCCGATTGATCTGCACCCGCTTATCCTCACCCGCACTAACGATGCCGACGTCTTTACTCCAATCTACGCCAAAGACCTTTGTTTTTGAATCGGCGGCGCGGGTGTCTCTATCGATGACAAAGAGACTACGATTTGCGCGCACATCCCAGACGCGGACGGTGCCGTCGTGCGAGGCAGTCGAGAACATATAGTCAGATTCAGGGCTTGGAGCGATTGAGACGACAAAGTTGGTATGGCCGTAGAGGGTGCGAGTTGTTGTTTCGTCGGCGGAGGTGCGCGGGTCGTGCAGGGTTACGTGGCGTGCCGAGGAGCCGCAGCAGAGGAGGGAGAGGGCGGGAAGGTGGGCGATGGAGAGGAGGGAGAAAGAGGTAGTGCGGGTGTCGACCAGTTCGGAAGTGACAAGATCCCAGGTTTTGATTGTGTGGTCGAGGGAGACAGAGTACCCGACAGTTGAATCCTTCGCGTCGAAAATGACGTCGGTGACGGGGCCAGAGTGCGACTCCATTAACGAAATAGGACCACGAGAAGGTAACGCGGTTTTCCGTCTGCGTTTGCCGGATTGTTCACGAGTTGACGCAACGACTGTAGCAGGCGGTGCTTGTTTGTAATTTGAAGTCCAGAGTCCGACAGCACAGTCAGCACCGGCCGACAGAATACGCGAAGTAGCAGTATTTGCCGCGATGTTATTCACAGCAGCTTTGTGACCAGTGAAAATACGAGCAGAGCCCACAGCAGCGATTGTCTCCTCGTCTTCGTCCTCATCGGCAGTCGATTCGCCTGGCACTTTCCACACCCGGATAGATCTGTCCATACTTCCAGACACGATTTTCTTTCCATTGTCAAAGAACTTGACACTTTTCACGGGAGCAGTGTGCCCTGAGAACTCGGAAGTGACTTGTCCGGCCAACGACCATGTGCGAACGATACCGTCGTAACAGCCAGAGACGATTGGCGCTTTTGCTGGTGATGATTTTAGAATGTCAACAGACGATACCCAGTCAGGATGTGAGAACGAGGCAAGAAAGGTAGGAGGAAGAATGGAACGCGTGTATTCGAGTTCGAGGGTATTTTCGGAGGAAAGACCTTTGCTTGTGATGTAGTCTTGAAGGGAGACGCGGAGGAGTTCGCCGTTGATGAGGAAGTCGAATGGCACGGGTTTTTCTATTCACTGTCAGCTTTATGCGCAATATCACAACCAAAAATAAAACACACCAGATGCAAGAAGATGATTGACGACCTCAGAAAGACCATACCGCTTCAACGACAAAGGCACGAAGAGGGGCACATCAGGCACAGAGACAGATTCGTCGCGCGTAGTTAAGGTGATCTTGATCTGGGCGGTGCCAGATGCAGGATTTTGCCGGCTGCTAGCAGGTACACTACTACTTTCTATCGCAGTTGCCATGTCTTTATGACTTTTAGTATAGTAGAACTGCGGATATCAGAACAATTGATTAATAGAACTTGTTGACTGCCCAATATCGAAAAATATTTTTGAGTTGGCGGGTTGGGAGTTCTGTACCCTAGCCCATATTATGTGTCAGTAGTCACGTGCACTCACGTGCAACTGTGCAAGTGTATTTATAAGCAAGTAACCTAACCCGAAGGAAAAGTTTGAGCAGCCCAATCTGCAGTCCGAATCTGGGCGGACATACACACTAGAGTGGTTGCTTACTTTTGATTATTAATGTAATCTCTATAATGAAATGATAAAAAAGCGAGAAATGAACATTATTTTGAACGCACAATCCGCAGTGTACGAGTAATTCAAGCGCAACTACCTCATGCATAGGTGAACAACCCTTATGCAGTTAGCACAGTCTGACATGTACTGAGGTCCCAAATATCCGCGCTCGCTGTCACAGCACTTGTTTGCCTCCGGTCCTCCTTATTGTCGCCGTCAAAGCCTTTTGGTCCTGACTTCCCTGTTCTCTCTCGGTACACTTGTTGAATCAGGTAATTCACACACAAATGGCAGCAGACAGCTTCTCACTCGACGACACGCCGTCGTTCCTCGCGTCGCTCGATTCCGCCGACTTCCTGGACGAGTTTCCTTACAACTCCGTGGGCGCCCAACTTCAGCACGGCTTTTCGCCCTCTGGCTTTGACGCCTCGCTCGATCCGTCTGCGCTGTCTGCCATTCCGGAGTCGATTGACTCGTCGACTGTTACGTCGGACTCGACGAGCGGGTTCGCGGGAGATATTGGAGCGGCGTCGACGGCCTCGTCGTCGTCCTCGCCCACAACGTTCTCGCCAGCTGTGGCGGCAGCAAACATGTCCAGTCTGGCTTCCGTGCCTGTTTCTAGCCTGTCTGGCTCACTTGATGGCGATAAGCGCAAGGTCGGAGGATCAGAGTTTTTATCTGACGAAGACCTCTCTGAGAACGAATCTAAGCGACAAGGTGCGTACTCATACTTTGCTACACCCAACACTCAACTAACTCCTTGGTATAGAAACTGGATCACTCGAACCCGAAGAAAAGAAGCGCACCGGCCGCAAGCTGATCACGACTGAGCCATCGAGCCGTCGCAAAGCGCAGAACCGCGCAGCGCAGCGCGCGTTCAGGGAGCGCAAGGAGAAGCACTTGCACGACCTTGAATCCCGCGTGGCCGAGCTTGAGAACGACGCGCATTCGATGACAACCGAGAACCAGTTTCTCAAGAAACAGGTTGATAGACTGCAGGCTGAGTTGAAGGAGTACCGCAAGCGACAGAGCTCAGTCTCGGCCAAGTCGTCGCCGGCTGCGTCCAACCACGGATCGAACTATCTGACTCCGTTCACTTTCGAGTTCCCGTTTTTTGGCGCCGACCCGCGGTTGGCAAAGGGTGAAAAAGGAACGAGCCGGATGTCTGTGACGTCGCCGAGCGACTACTCCAGCGCGACGCCGATTCTGGGCAACAGCATGTTCTCGTCTGCAAACTACTCTCCTGCGACTGTCGGCACACAGTTGTCGCCCGCGTCGTCTGAGTCGTCGAACTCGCCGTCCCTTGCGGCTGTTGGCGTGCCGCATCCGGCGAAACACGAGAACAATTTCTGCGAGCAGCTGTCGATGGCGTGCGGAAACCGGGAGAATCCAATTCCACGAGCGCAGTCGCAGGGTATTCTGAGTCCGCCGTCGTTTGAGACGGATCTATTTTCGGAGTACCGTGACCCGCTATTTGGGCCTACTGATGATGATTTCCAGTTGCCAGAGTTGACGCACGATGATATGCTTGAAGAGAAGCTGCACACGACTGCGAGCACTCCGAGTGTTGCGAGCAGCATTGCGGTGGCAGCTCCGACGCACGCAGCAGCGCCGGTGAAGAAGGAGATCCGGGTGAAGATTGAGAACGATGACGAGGTTGTGCCTGCGGATAACAAGCCATTGATGGGTTGCACAGCGCTGTGGGATCGTATATCGATGCATCCGAAGTTTGAGGATCTTGATATTGATGGGTTGTGTTCCGAGCTGCGGACAAAGGCTAAATGCTCCGAGTCTGGGGTTGTTGTAACGGAGTCTGATTTGAATGATGTTTTGCGGAAGCTGCAGGCGTGATTCTAACTTCTATCGTTTATCTATGTTCTATCTGTCTTTCTAGGGTGTTTTCGGTACAGCTTTGATTTTTCTGATTTATTTATTGTATTAGGTCTTTAATGCTAAAAACTTATACCATCGGCTGTCCTGCGTAACAAGTCAAGAGAGAAGACCTAGTTTCTTTTCGATGGAGTAAGCAGCCAGAAAAGAGATCATCGCTGTCGCTCAAGAGAACGCCCGTGTGCTCGTCGAGGTGCTCTGGCTGCTTGCGGAAGAAGATTCCCTTGCGCTGCACTCTGCACAGCCAGCGTAGACGTTGGCGAGGAAGTCAAGCCGGCCGTGTTCGTCGTAGGTTGACTTGAAGAGCTCGGCCGGGCTGTCCCAGGAGGTAATGTCTGCTTTGAAGAAACAGAAGGTTAGGCCGACATCTTCGAGGGGGGACGGATCAGCGACAACGATGGCTTTGTAGTTGCGGACGATGAGGTCTCTCACGAGGGCAAGGCCCATGCCAGAGGAGCCTCTGGTGGGGATAGCGACTGATATTATAGTGTAGAAGTGAGATGAGTGAAGGAGTAGATGAGTACAATGAGGTGAGGTGAGGACCAGAGCAAGGAGGTGTTATGTATTGTTGAATACAGTCTGAGTGCGATTTACGGAAAAATCTGTTAAGAGAAGAGAACATTCAGGATGAACCAAGCAGAATTGTGTGGGAATTTCCCACTTTGGCGAACCGCGCCGCGCCGCCTCGCCTCGAGAATATATTAGTAATTGCTATGCGCTTCTTATGTAATATATCAGTGAGATGTTGCTGTTGGCCGGGATCTGTCGTATTATTGCTATACTATTATTAGTTGTGCTGTGTGGATACTGTGTAAATATTGTTAGAATGCGACTACTATGCGTACTAGGCATGAGAGTGACTGCTGATTGTAATACACACAACACACAGTAGTAGTATAGTAGAATAATAGAATAAAGATGTATTACTGTACACATAATTACGCATACTGCATGTGCTATTTACAACTCCTGGCGACCCTCATTGGCAGCTTTGAATGCAGCCAGAGCGCTGAAGCGCTCCTCCACAACAAACCAGTCAATCGCGCTCCACCAGTTCTCAAAGTACTCTGCCTTGCCAGCAACACCGTAGTCAGTCAGATACGCGTGTTCCCACACGTTCACGCACAGCAGCGGCACCGGCCACGCGCCGCGGCCTTTGCCCTGCTCCTTCCGCAGCGTGGACTCGCGGCGCCCGACTTCCTCCGCAGCGCCTGCAGACACCGGCGAGTTCAGGTCGAAGTTCATCGCCCGCGCGTAGTCGTACGGCGTGCCGGCGTTGTACGTCGCAGTCACAAACAGCTCTTTCTTCGGGCCCTCGACCAGCCACACGAACCCGTTCCCGCACATCGCCCGCGCAATCCCGCCCATGTGGTCCTTCAACTCCTCGACGCCGCTGAAGTGCGTCGTGATTGCGTTCTCGAGCGCAGGCAGAGGACCGCTCGACTCTTGACTGCTCTCTCCTTTCTATGGCAATGTTAGCATGTCTGTCCGGGCAGTAGTGTAATAGCAGCAGGTACACACCAGGGAGTGGAAGAAAAAGTGGTTGTTATGAGCAAGCGACGCCCAGTTGAACGTCGTGACCTCGTCAGACAGTCGCGCTGTCGCAAGCAGCGTATCGAACGCAGAAAGGCCGTCATACTTTGTATCTGCTTCAATTAGCCTCAACACGCAGCAGAAGCAAAACACACGACACGATACACACCAACAGTCGCCTTGCTGAGCTCCTTGCACACATACTCCTGGTACTGCACCCACGCAAGATCAAATCCAGCTGGACTAAACAAAGGTGAAATTCCCGCTGCTGTAAACTCTGCCTCGTCCACGAGCTGCGGTTTTGTGTGGATCGTTCGTCGTGAGAGAACTGAGCTGAAGGTGCTGCTTCTCAACAGCGGACGAAGAGCTGCAAAACTTCGTGCTGCCATTATTCCTGTATGTATTCTCTTGTATGTTGCAATTCCTCTTCAACTGCAAGAATCTATCTCTCATTAGCATTATCCTCCAGCAGCAATTGGAACTCCGTAATATAGAGCCATCTCAACACACGCGCTCCACCACCACCACCACCACCACTCACCTTCTTCAAGCCAACTTCTAACAGCGCACTCAAATCTTCCTCTGCACTACCGTCGCTGCTTTTCTCTGTTCAGAAAAGCAAAATGGTGAAAACTGTACAAAGAAGCAGCCTGGCTGGAAACACCAGATTTTTTTTTTTCGGCGGTTGACTCGGAATTGAGGGTTACCCGGATTTCAGGCACTGCTCTGCTTATTCTTGGTAATTACTGGTTATGTGTTTTATCAGAGGCATTAATACAATAACACGATAATAACACAATGCCTGATCCAGAATCAACAGTCCGGCCCGTCACAACGCCCTCGAAAGTCCACCGCGCAAACAACAAGTACGATGAGTTCTCGGATCCTGAAGTAGTCCGGAAACGATTCGAAACTGAAGGTGTTAACCAGATGTTTCCGGATGATCCGCAGAATATCAGGCATTTTGCGTCGATGCAGGCGTATGTCTTTGTTTATGATGCAGTTGGAGTTGGAGCTGACAGCTGTTTAGCAAAGAAACATCGAAATTCTACGATCCGTGCAAGTTGTCAGCGCAGATGTCGCTGAGCTGTATCGACAGAAACAGATATAACGATAAACGGGTAAAAGAAAACTGCAGAGAATTCTTCGACGCATATCAGGAATGCAAAGCTGAATGGGTATCATGACCTCTCTTCTCTCCATTGAATAATGCTGACATCAGTTGATACGAATAGCGCGCATCAATACGGAAATTACAAAAGGAAATATAACATCGCAGAGAATCTGCTGGCGTATCGGCTTGTATATACTATCATAATCAGTCTTCATTCAAATGAGTCTCTATATCCAAACACCGATCCACACAAAAACCAAAATGTAATATAAATACAATCTACTCAATACCATTGCTCTGCTTTTCAAAGGCAGCAGTAGCAGCAGCAGCAGCAGCAGCAGCTACCTCCACCTCCTCGTCCGAGTACTCACCCTCCTCGTCAACCGCCTCAATCCCCTCTCCGTCATCTTTCTTCTCAGAAGATTTTCCCCCGCCTGAAGTTTCATTCTCCGGCGCACCCTTCCGTCCTCTCGTCGCCTTGGATACACGACTAAACGGCATCATCCGGCGTCGCGGGTGCGAAGCGTCGCCAAATACCGTATCAGCCGAGAAATTCCTCACATAGAAATTCGCGTCTTGCGCGAGCCTCGTATTCCCTCTCTGTTGTTGCGGCGATGTATATGCTGGCCGTGAAACAGTACTCACTGTCGACGTCGACCGCGAGCTCACACTATCCTCGCCAGCACTCGATCTCCTCGCCCGCGCAAGCAACGGCCGAGGATGTCTTCCTAAATGATCAAAACTCTCACCCACAGTCGGTGTTGACGGCAGCCGCAAACTTGCACGTGGGGACCGCGATGTTGTTATCGACGACGCAGAGTTACTTGATGTGCTTGATTTTCTGGAAAACGTAGACTTTCGCGGTCCTGTTGACAACAGCGACGAAAACGAGGAAGATGTAGACGTAAGACTGATCCCTCTTTTCACCCTCCGTGCCGAACTTGGCGAGGAATGTCGATCCAGCGACACAGATCTGCGGGAATCGGATGAGTGCATCCCAGTCATTCGTAACGAGGATATGCTACTCCGGTTTCGCGAGGATATGTGATCAGGTCTAGAGAAATCATGTTCGGTGGACAACCGCAAAAGCGGCTGTGGTTGCGGTCGTTTCAAGTCACTCTTCACGCCATTACTCTCTGTTTTCGAGGGAACTGCGGGTGAAAGCTTGCTGTTTTCAGCAACCGCTTGCAATTTCTCGGCTGGGGATTGTTTCTGATTCCTCTTCGGCGACGGTTTTCCCGATCCATTCGTGCGTTCGGACTTTGAGCTGACGCTTTTATGCGCCGCCGACAGAAAACTCGAAATTGATGAGCGTCTTTTTGTTGATGATGCTCCGGCCGCAATCAAATCGTCTAGTTTGCCACTTTTGCGATGTGCTAGTACACTCACTAAATCGTGAAACAGATTATGCTTCTTCTTCTTAATCAAAGGATCGTGCGCCAGAGCGGCGGCAGAAGCGGCAGCAGCAGCAGCAGCAGCAGCAGCAGCAGCAGAAGCTTCAGTCTGACTCCTCACCGTCTCTTCTAACGTGGGCGACGCAACCACAGCCACCGTCTCGGACGTATTCCCCGGTTTTTGCGGCGGGATCCCAATATCCGTACTGGCCCGCCGACTCAACGATCCCTCTGTTAAACGCTGTTTATATCGTTCTGAACGGCGTTTCTTTTTCGAGCGTTTTGATTTGCGTTGTTCTTGCTCGACGAGAAGAGTCCACCATCCCGCCAAGTTATCGCATTTCTGCTGAAGCACACTTTCACGAAGTGCGTCTGTGTCGACGAAAGCGTGGCGTAGTCTGTCAAGGATATCGCGTTCTAATTTTGTTGAAAATGCAGGCGGTTGAAGAATCAGCAGCTGCGAAATCTGCTCGCCGCTATACGCCGCCAAAAACGGATGTTGCAGGATTTCTGTCGCTGAAGGCCGCGAACCTGCTCGTTTCGATAAAATTGACTGAAGAAGATTGAGCGCGTCTTCAGGGAGATAGTCTGGATATTCTGGCTCTTCCTTTGATATTCGCAGTCGTGTCTGCACCTCGTCTTCCTCGTCAAAAGGTAACTCTCCACAGAGCAGGGCATACAAAATAATCCCCAGCGCCCACACATCGACTGCTTGTCCGTGATATTTTTCACCGCGGACCATTTCTGGAGCAGCATAACAAATCGTACCGCAAAATGTCTGGAGAAACCGTTTCGGTTCACATTCTCGCGTGAATCCGAAATCGCACAGTTTGACACGATCGTACCTGTCGAGTAAGATATTCTCAAGTTTTAGGTCGCGGTGAACGATGTTTTTCGTGTGGATATATGCCACTGCGCCGCAAAGCTGGGCAAAGATGCGTTGGACGTGGTCGATTGATAACTTGCCGTATCGTACGACATAAGCGTAAAGCTCATCGCCGGAGCAGTACTCTAGCACCAGCCATACGAGTTTTTCTGTGATAACAACTTCATAAAGACGAGCGATATGGGGATGCATGAGTTGGCGGTAATGGTATATTTCACGGGCAAGATTGAGATCTGATTTTTCTGCTGATTTCAGAACCACCTGGATTTGTTAGAAATGTCTTTATGAAAAAAAGATGAAACGAGAAAGGAGAGCACCTTTGTCCCAGTGAGTTTATGTGTCGCGAGGTATACTTTTCCAAAACTTCCTGTGAAATGATGAGCGCTCTGATATGACATTAAACACATAACACAAACCTTTGCCAATCAGCCGTGATATTCTATAATTTCCCACATTCTTCAATTCCTGATCTGAATTAAACTCCTCCAATATCAAGTTATACGACTCGACCAACTACACCACGCCAGAATATCAGCACTCTGCCCCCTTGTTCTCAAAAGAGCTGGCATACCTTTGCGCGTGCGTTCTGCACCTCGGCGGCATTTCCACATAATGCCATGTCCTTTCGCTTATTCAGAATCAATAATACATGAGCCTGGCCGAAATCAATATTGCTGCGTCCTGAGGAACTGAAAGGACTTTGATCGCTCAGCTCTTTTCCAAAATCCTGTTCTTGTCAAATTGTGCACAAATGCCAAACCGCACAGAATCCTCCAATTCCAGCAAAGAACAGCTCTTTCTGCTCGTTTGAAGACGGAGTCCTGGGAAATAGCGTCATCATTTCAATTTCATGTTCGCGAACTTAATTGGGAACCCAAACCCGAGCCGCAGTAGTTACTTAAAAGCATACAAATGTGCCGCGCTTATTGTTTTAAGTGTATAGTTAGTGTGTGCATAATACACGTGACGCGAGATGCGATGACGCGTGTTCAATATACACAGTACAACAATACAGCAGTAGTGTTATAGAGTGTGCGTTTATATTAAGGGAATATGGATCTTCTTATTCGTCAATAGCTCTTGTTTTTTTTTCACAATTCACTGCTCAAAGAGAGCGCACAAAGCGAATGTCCTCTCCAGCGCGCTCGTTATTAAACAAATCTACAGCTGATTTACGACAAACTGTGTGGAGTGGAGTCGTTCCTATTCAGATTATCCTTGCCGCTGATGAGACAAGGAGTTTAGATGCTGTGCTGCCGTACTATGTGAGATTTGCTGCTCTTTTGCGGTGGTGGTTGAGAAGGGAAGTGGCTAATTGGTTCAGGCTAATGCACCGCGAATATCGTACTTCCCATTGTTGTTGCCAGAGATTACAGCGTTCTTCAAGCCATATCTCAAAACGCCAGAGTCCGCAGAGTCATTAGAATGGTGGCTCGAGTTTGAGGATGTTCCTCTTCGCTGGTGGGTCCTCTATCGCGAGTATTTCAAGAGCAGGACTAACAGATCAGGAACTGGCCCATTGGGTTGCTGTATGACCTTCTCACAGGTCTTGATCCCTCGCAAACAGATAACCCAGACTACGACTGGCATCTTCCATTCACGCTTGTACTGCACTATAATAAGTATCCAAGCGATGTCCTGTTGCGATTACAGAATACAAACGATTTAGTCGAGAACTGGATGAATCGAGTCAAAGAAGCCGATTTTATTCGTCGAGGAAACGCAACTGCGGTTATGAATCTCTCAAAAGCAGATTCGACTACGCTCTGGACCGGCGTTGAGAATCGTGAGTATTGGCGTGAAGAAAGTGGATGCTTTTGGCTGACTTTTGTAGATGATTTCGATACGTTCTGGACTGTGGCGAAGAAGCTGTTGCCTGCAGAACCACTATCGCTTCGGCATATCCCGGTGAAGATATATCTCCCGTCATCCAACAAAGTCCTGCACACTCTCGTTCCTCCATCTATTTCCTCAAGTACGTATCGTACCCCTTTACTACTAATTCAGTTCTAACGAGCGCAGGAGAACCACATACAGTAGGCACAGCACTTCACCAATTCCTACCCGACCTCTTCCCCTCCCGTCGCGCATGTCTTCTTGCCAGACCGATTCTTCACGGCGCTATCGTCGGCATGACGGTTCCGCTAGCTGAGTTGCTTTACGAGTGTATGTATACAGACGGGTATCTTCATATATGTATAGTAATGATTTCATAAATCTATCCTTATGCATTTGATCCTATAAATACACTATAACATAAAACTCCTGGATGCTTTTTCAAGATGCTAATTCGGCACATACTCAATTCCCTTGTAAATCTCGGTTAAAACATTATCGTTGCTGCTCGTACTCCGCTTCGTTGATTTCGGCTGTTTGAGATCATGCCTCTCAGCTTCCCATAATAAGATATCGCCATCACTCGTTCCTGAGAATAGCTCGACAAACTCGGATCCGCGACACACGAGTCCCTTGGTGCGTCTAAGTGTGTTATGCGAGATTGCGAGACGACGAAGCAGACGGCCGGTCGTGACGTCAAAGATCAGGATATCGCCTGTGTCGTTTGGGTAGAACAGCAGCGGCGGCGAGCAATCGCGCATGGGCGAAAGGACCATGTTGATTGATTGGAGGTATCGGTTGCGGATTAGCGGGCCAAAATTGACTAATGTGTTTGTATCGCGGGTCGAGATGAATCCTGAGGACGCGTCGGCGAGGGACCAGACGCGGATGGACTCGTCGGTGCCGGTGGACACGAGCTGGCGTCCGTCTGCGAGGAAGACGAGGCCATTGACGACGCCTCTGTGGGATTTGGTCTGGCTCAGCACGGACGAGGATGATGTCGAAAAGACATTGCGGTGGCCGTTTGACGAGTTTGCAGAGCCGTGGCGGTTTTCGAGGTCAAGAACAGTCAGACAGGCGTTTGAACGGCGGATGTCCCATATCCTGACTGTGCCGTCTGATCCGCCCGACGCCAGCATGAACGAGTCCACTGGCGACCACTTGACCGCGTTGACAGTTGTGCCTTCATGTCCCGTGAGCATTTGCGCTGCCGCTGACGAGCGCAGGTCGATGAGACGGATCGGATTGCAGTCTGCTGCGACGGCGACGAGGCAGTGCTCAGCGACTTGCGACACGTCGTGCGCGTTCACGCGGGCGCCAATGTTGAAGTTGTACACATCCTCGAGCGTGCTCGCGTCCCACACCTTCACAGACTCGTCAAAAGACGACGTGATGAACATTCCGTCGTCAAACGGCCACCAGCTTGCGCACGAAATCCCGTACTTGTGTGCCGTCTTGGGCATCACCCGCCCAACAACCTCATAGCGATGTCTCTGTCCCTCGCGCGAGTTCAGATCCCAAATCAAAATCCGGCTATCAGACCCGCCTGAAATCATAAACCGGTTCCGCACCGCATCCACAGCGAGCGCGTTCACGGTCCCAGAGTGTCGGGTAGGGAAGTATCGCTGCTCGGAGCGCACGAGAGTGGTGTATTGTCGCCAGAGCTGCGCGCTGCGGAGTTCGCGGGGATGCGTGAGTCCTGATTCGCGCGTGAATAGATACGACGACAGCATTCACTATTTCTATTCTTCTTCTTCTTCTTCTTCTTACTCTCCGTCTTATTGTAGATACGTCATTGGCATATCTGTATCTGATATGAGTAGCAGCAAGCCGCACTGTTCACATTGTGCGTTTTTTAACATTTTTTGTGTGTGAATTGTGCTATTCTTACACGGCTCACAGCACAACTCCCAAGGGCATCTAAAAAAAAAATATTACACCTATTCTCACAGAACCACAGCACAATGGCAGCAGCACCGCTTCCTGCTGAGGAAATAGATTCTTTAGAGTCTTCGTTGAATGCTGCTACGCTAGATGATACATTAGTAGAAGCAAAGACGGTGGTGGAAGCAGAGAAAGAAGAGAGGTCGATGTGGGACATCCCCAGAACTGAACGCGATGACCCGTTCCAGTTTGGACAGCGATTTCTTAATGATGACCAGGAAGTTTGGGATCATAATGCTTGGTATATTTCCTTTTCTTGTATTTGGTAGGGAATAGCTGGCGCTGACTAGACAGGGACCATGTTGAATGGGACGAAGAGCAAGCGCAGATTGCAGAAGAGAAAATCAGTGCACAGCGCGAAAACCCCGTCGCAGCATTCGACAAAAACTTGTACATGACGAATCCGTCGCGATATTGGAATATCTTTTACAGGAACAACAAGGCGAATTTTTTCAAAGACAGGAAGTGGCTGCAGTTGGAGTTCCCGTCGGTATACGAAGGCGCGACGAAAGAAGACAGCGGCAAGAAAATCGTGCTCGAGGTAGGCTGCGGTGCGGGCAACACAATGTTCCCAATCGCTGCTGCGAACAAGAATCCCGAATTAAAGATCATCGGTGTGGATTTCTCGGACAAGGCGGTGGAGATTGTGCGGACGGCGCCGGAGTTTGACAATCCTGCCTGCGATGCAGATGTTTGGGATCTGGCAGATGAGAGCTGCCGGCTACCGGCGGGTCTGGAAGAAGGCTCCGTGGACTATATTATCCTTATTTTTGTGTTTAGCGCGCTTGCTCCGTCGCAATGGGAGACCGCGGTGAAGAATATCAACCGGCTGCTGAAGCCGGGCGGCGAGGTGCTGTTTAGAGACTACGGCCGCTACGACATGGCGCAGTTGCGTTTCAAAAAGGGAAGATTCCTCGATGACAGTTTCTACGTCCGCGGCGACGGCACGCGAGTCTACTTTTTCACAGAGGACGAGCTGCGAGAGATTTTTGGCAAAACGCTCCGAGTAGAGAAGGTTGGAACAGATAGACGACTGCTGGTGAACCGGAAACGCAGGCTGAAGATGTATCGGGTCTGGCTGCAGGCGAAGTTTACGAAGAGCGAGTAGCACTTCGGCATGCTGCGGAGGTGCTTCTAGACAGTGGCCCTGTCTGAAATCTGATCTGCAGTGGATCTGACGACAACGACGGGCTGTCCGCCGCCCAGAAACGGCATGTAAACACCAAGACTGGTATAGAGAATGTACGATAGAATAGACTGCCATCCGCCTGCGCCGTAAATAAAGCGCCCGGCCGGGACTAGCGTGTTCTTCGCTTCTCGGAGTGCTTCTTTATTCCATTTTTCCCGAGCGACCGGCTGGATTCTCGCCAAAAAGCGCCAGAATCAGCCAGGCCGAGTTGCCTGTTGTGGCAACCGGCAACGGTTTTCACGTGATGACCTGGTCTGCGCGCAGCCTGACGAGTTTCGAAATGAATTCCGGACCCGGGCGTGTTTGCTCTATGTCGTCACGATATATGTATATACGTAGTATAGTATAGTGTAGTAGAATTTTGTATTGTATGTATGGTACATTCGTAAAGTCATGAAGCACACGGGCGACTAGCACTGCGCCGACGCCAAAACCTGCTCTATCCGATCCAGCCTCCAGCCCGAAGTCCACGTATCCCGTCTCTGCCGCTTCAGCAGCCTGCTCTTGTCCGTGTCTGCGTACTTTGTGCGCACCCACGCACGAGCACGCAGCATTGCGGGACTCAGCGCGACGCCGTGGCCGAGGGTGGCCGAGGTCGCGAGCGCGCAGTAGTCCTTGGTGTAGCGGAACTGCAGACACGAGGCGTTGGCGTCGCAGGCGGCCTTGCAGGCGTCGAACGAGGCGTGCGGGAGCGTGTCGTCTGCCTCCTTCTTGCGGTTGTAGTATGTCCGCGGACTGGGATCGAAGACCGACGCAGCCGTGTCGGCGGGCGTGAAGACGATGTCAGCCGACAGGTTGTCCCAGTCGTCCTTGACGGACTCGATGTGCGGGCTCGCAAAGTGGCGGTAGATGTCGAGGTAGCGGATGGGTTTGCCGGCCAGCAAGTAGCTCTGCTCGAGGTGGTGGATTTCCTCGATGTCGCGCGGAGACAGGTGGTGGAAGCTCATAATCTCGGAGCACACGTTGTCCGCGTTGATGCCGACGGCCCAGTGCGGTTCGCCCTGGAACTTGTGCTTCGCGTACGGATACTCGTTGTCGCCCAGCGACGGCCGGACTCCGTTGTCTGCCAGCACGCGCGCAATCAGATGGTCGCCGCAGCAGTCGTCGAGCACCTCGAGGTCGTACATGTGCTCGAGGTTGTGTGCGTTCGCAAACATCCTGTCCATCGCGGCGATCGAGATCACGACGCCGCTGCCGCCGTGCGCAAACGCCTCCGAGGTCTCGCTCACGATGGAGCCCATGTAGAGCGGCGCCGTGTGGTCGAGGGTGTCGAGCCAGGCGGCGAGCTGGTGCCAGAGAATGTAGGAGTCGGCGTCGAAGAAGACGAACCACTTTGTCGCGGGCGCGCGGCTGTGGTAGGCGTGCGCGAGCATCGGCAGGTTCTTGAACTTGTCGAGCGTCCATCCCGGGCTCGACAGGTCGTCTGCAGCGGGCTGCTGCTGCGTGCTGTGTGTGTCGAGTGTGAATGTGTGCTGAGAAAGGTCGGCAAGCGACCTCCGCTGCAGCGCCGAGTCCGGTGCGACGACGAGGTTCGCGTGGCGGTCGATGATGCTGAGAATCGACCTGTACGCGTCAAAGTCCCGCGAGTTCTTCAAGAAATCCGAGCAGTTTGCGAGCGCGTCGATGACGTTATAGCCCGCGATGTGATCTGGCGCGTCGGAGTAGATTTGGACGTGCGGGAGGGTGCGGAAGGTGGTCAGGAGGTGAATCGGCAGTCTGTGCCAGATGACGGAGGAGCCTGTTTTCATGAGGCCTGCGATGGAGTCGAGAGAGGGTGAGGTTTGCAGGTCTTGCTGCTGCAGCTGCTGCTGCTGCTGCTGCTGCTCTCGCCGCTGAAGCTGATCAGAGGCTCCAGCGACGGTCGAGCGCAGCAGGCCCCGGGCAGAGTCGGATACAAGAGCAAACAGAGCGAGCCAGGCGATAACGAGGACAACAAAGTAGGCTGCAGCGAGCAAGGATCTGGATTTTGCGCTTTGCGGGCGCTTCTGGAGCGCGGCGGACCGCGGCATGGCGAGGAGCAGCGGAGAGTGCAGAGAGGGCCAGCAAGAGAAGACACCGCGAGCAGAGGAGCAGGAGGAGGGCGGACGGAGACTATATAAGCATAGCGTAGGAGACAGGAAGAGCGGCGGAGGGCGAAAGCACGGGCTGTGGGGAGGCGACGAGAAAGACAAGAGGAAGCGATGGCTGACCCGGGCTGGGCAACGGCGGCGCCGGCCAGTCCGCGCTGCGTGCTGCCGCTCAGCGCGCTGCGAGCGGTGCCTGAACGGGCGTGCGCTGGAGTCGCAGTGTGTGCAGAGGAGGAGCAGAGAGCGCTGAGGGCCTGAATTTGCTCTGCGCAGGCTGTCTGCGCTGTGCTGGCGCGAGGCAGTTGGGGTTGGTGCCCGGGGGGCCTTGAGCGCCGGCGACGATGAAGAAGCGCAGGGGGGGCGCGAACAGGCGGCTGTTGCAGAGCCTGGCATCTCCACGGCGCTGCTTCGTTGATAGTGCATCGCCGGACACTGCTGGCGGTTTATTTGCTATTTTACTCTGTTTATATCGCAGCACATTCGCATTCAACATCTCAAATAAGAATAAAAATTGACAGATTTGGCAGGTCAGCCGTGCAGAGTGCGGCTAAAGCACGTGGCACTAAAAGGCTAATTTTGTGCTACGCAGCAGAGATGGTCGCTCGCAGCGCTGTAGAACAGAATAACAGCATAGAATAGCAGTATAAAAACGAAATAGCGAGTATTAAAATGGGATATTGCAGTATTATCAGAGCGAGAGTGGTGCAGATCACCGGTGCAGCTGCACTGAGACAGCAGACCCAGGCCAGCTCGAAGCACAGCCAGCTCTCTTCCCCTTTCTCTCCTATCTTCCACCATTCTGCTCTTCTATCCTGCTTGTGTTGTCACTCTTTTGTATTTCACTGTTGGCTTGTTTTTACGCAGTCTGATCTCGGCCAGCCGTACCCGGCTAAAGATGTGGTCTCGTTGTGCTGTGCAAATACGCACTGTCTGGGTCAGTTCAGCTGCTTCCTTGATCCACCAGTTTTCTGTAGTTTGCGGTGTTAAACGCAGCTGCGCACTGTGTTGCTATTGCTCTGCTCTCTGCTTCATATCATTCATATCCTATTCTGTTCTATCTACTCTGCAATATTCACAAGGCAACTGCATCTCAATATCACACTCCTCATGGAGTCTTTCTCTTGCCTCTTTCTGTCTTACTCTATCATCTCATTCATCTCCCTGCTACTGTTGTACTCTTTAGCTGCATCCTGCTCTGAACGCTCTGGAAATCATATCTCTTGCTAGTCCTACTATTGCACACCACTGCTTCACACTTCACGCTTCACGCTTCACACTTCACGCTTCACACTTCACACTTCACACTTCACACTTCACACTTCACAGCCGCCGGCGGTCTCGACATTAGAGCTACGTCTGTTGTACATGTTACTATTACCTCACTATCACAGCTATTCTCATTCCATTAAATTATTATTTATATTGTTGCTGTTTTGCTATTTATCCGTAAGCACAGCACTCATTTTTCACAATAGCACGTCTTGAGCACAAGATCATCCACTGTCATCACTGTTTATACACATACTTATACCTACCTAATATGCCATACACATCCTTATCGTATACACATATCTACACTCACATGTAATCACTCAGCCCGTACTCTGATACTGGTTTCATATCTGATTCATATAATCTGTCTCACCCATTATTACGCTCTTGTCTACGGACACTCTCCACATACACACTATCCTACTCACTCTATATACTCTCCATACTACACTATCGTATTTGCTCTACACACTCTCTATTAATCTATAATCTCCATGATCGACATCGTAATATTCTTTCTATTATCTAATAACATTCGCTCTCCACTTACACCACAAATCACTAACTCCTCCACACTTACACCACAACCACCACATATCCTCCGCGCCGCACTGCACATGGCGGCCTGCCTACAGTACACACTGTACACACACTCTCACCGCCCACTCATCCACACTCTTCACACCCGTCGCAGCTCTCCGCAACAGACGACGACGACGGCGAGTGCTCGTCGGTCCGGTTCGCGTTCTCAGATACTCCCACTTGCCCGGCTGCCTTGTCTCCTCGTCAATAGCGACCGCAATGGCGCAGGCTTACACCGTCGACCCCTCGCAGCAGACAGTCTACGTCGCCGTCCCGCAACCGCAGACGATTTACTACGTCGAAGCAACTCCGCCTCCGCAGCAGCTCGTCTACCAGATCCAGTCGTCGCCGGTGCACACGCCCCAGCCGAAACAGGTCGTCGTGCCCCCGGGGACGTACCTGCCTGGCACACCGCTCGTCGTCGGATCGCATAACATCACCATCGAGCGATATCTTTCCGAAGGTCCAAATCTCTCTTCTGCATTTTTGTATTACGTCTGCTAACCCGTTGCTGTGTAGGTGGATTTGCGCATGTCTATGTCGTCAGATTAGAATACAGCATCCATGGCACCGACACCGCCGTCCTCAAGCGCGTCGCCGTGCCCGACAAAGAGAGCCTAAACATTCTCAGAATCGAAGTCGATACAATGGTATTCATCCATGTCTATCTATAACCTACCACTGCTGACACTGCACAGAAACGACTCAGAGGGCACCCGAACGTGGTTACCTACATAGATTCACATGCATCGCACTTGAAATCAGGCGGCTACGAAGTCTTCGTCCTCATGGAATTCTGCTCTGGTATGCTCATCAATCCTATCCAATCACTCACTCTCGTTAACTGAAAATAGGAGGCGGTCTTATCGACTTTATGAACACCCGGCTACAACACCGTTTCTCCGAGTCAGAAATCCTAAACATCTTTAGCGATATCGTCGAAGGTGTCTCCGGAATGCACTACCTAGAACCCCCTCTCATCCATCGCGATCTCAAAGTTGAAAACGTGCTAATCTCAGAATCCGGAACTTTCAAAATCTGCGACTTCGGATCTTCGTGTGAACCCATCCCAGCGGGTAAGACCGGCCAAGAATGTCGCGCAATCGAAGACGATATCCAACGACACACTACAATGCAATATCGCTCGCCTGAAATGGTCGACGTCTACCGCGGCATTCCTATTGATGAGAAGTCAGATATCTGGGCTTTGGGCGTACTTTTGTACAAACTCTGCTACTACACAACCCCATTCGAAGAACAAGGCCAACTTGCTATTTTGAACGCGACATTCTCGTTCCCGCCTCATCCTCAATATTCGGATCGCATGAAACGAATTATTAGTGTCTCCTTGCGCGAAAATCCGCGCGAGAGACCGAATATCTTCCAAGTCCTTAAAGAAGTCTGTCGTATGCGCGGCGTTGAAGTGCCAATTCACGATGTATGCTCCCACATTCTTTCCGGCCCGTCATGTTCTAACATAGCGTTTTAGATTTACTCCGCATCCGACAGACAACGTATGCCACCCCCAGCTACCAGCTCCTCTCGAAAGCAAACTCCAACTGCGCCAAGTGTGATCCAGTATGAGCGTTCTTCATCATCGACACCCACACAGACTATCCCGGATATCAAGCCCATGCGACGCGGTCGCGTTCCCCCTCCTGCCGCAGCAAAGCCCGTTACACCTGCCAAACCTGCGTCTTCGGCGACCATGCGTGTGTCGCCAATGCCATCGCCGCGTATCCATCGCGAAGAACTCAACTCGCCGTCAGACACAATGGACTACCCGTCATACCTACCACCGCCGTCTCCACCCGCTGCTGAGCCCGATCAACATGAAGTCGACGATGCTGAAGCTTCTTTGTCGACCAGGTTTCCTGCCTTGAAGGACAGTCAGCCGCCGACGGTGCGTAGATTGTCGAAGAAGGCGTTTGATAAATTTGAAGCTGGTTCTGAAGCGCCGCCGCCGCCGCTTCCTCCGACTTCTGCTGCCGCCGCAAAACCGACACGGCCCAGTATTGGAAGCGAGCGGTCATCTTCTGGCTCGATCAGATCCCCGCAACCTAAGCGTCCGGTAATTGTGTCAAAGTCTCCCGACTTACAAGCCAAGCGGGAGTTTTCGGACGGCAGCAGTCGTCTTGTGCGCGAAGAGTCTCTTACAGATGTGCCAGAGCAGCAGCCAACCTTGCGCGCTCCATCTCGCGGTGCAATCAGTGTGGCAGACACGAGACGGCCATCTCTCGACGCACTGCAGTACGCCGGCGGTGGCAGTTACAAGTTCCCACAACACCGGCCGCCGTCGTCTGCGTCGAACGGACGGCGTAGTAGGCCTGTGAGCATGTTCTTAGATTCGAGTGTTGATTTTCTGAGGAATCTAGGCGCCGGACGGAGTGAGAGTCCTGCTAACTCGGCGCATTCTGGAGTTGAAGGGAGTGGATATCTTAGCGCGGCGCATACCGGTCAGTCGCAGCAGTCTGAGCATATCGAGTCGAATCTTGAGTTTTTGAAATCGCTTGATACTGGTGGGTCGAACTTTGGTGGTGCAGCTGCTGCTCAGTACACTGGAGGCAGCATCTCGAGCAAGCATCAACAACCGACCTCGGTGCCTCTTGATAAACGGAGTGTCAGCGCCGGTTCTAACACAGGCAAGCACAGCAAACGCGCTAGTATACCAGTGATCCATTTATCTGGCAAGCTCTCGGGTAAATTTGGCGACGCCTTCAAGAAATTCGAACCGCAATCGCCAGCTTCTACAGGCACTTCCGTCGTCACCGCCGAACGGCCGTCGCGGCCGCAGTCACCTGTTACCCCACAACTCACATCCTCTGAGCGTGACCGACGACAAACACCGAGTCCGTCGAAGAGTATCAGTAGTAATAACACGGGTGGTGGGTTTAAGATGCATATGCGCCGTGCGTCGTCGGCGAAATTGTTTCGTCGCAATTCCCAGCGAAAGTCGACATCGGCACAGCCGCCACATGCTGAGCCAGTTGTCGAGAGCCAGCCGCCTGCGACGAATAATATCACGGCGACGACGTACATCTCGCGGACGGCGTGGAATGGCGCGAAAGAGGCGCCGGCTATTTCTGATGCGATGGAGAAACGCGCGGCGGCGAGGAATTTGAGGGATAGTGATGCGGAAGCGATGCCGCCGCCCGCTGCGAAGCCGAAACCTGCGTCGAAGCCTGTCGCTGCTGTGGCTGCAAAGTCTGCTGTAGCTGAGGAGCGGGATACGACGGCAGAGTTTCCTGTGCGGATGACGTCGGCTGTGTCTGGAACCGCTACGCGTCCGCGCTCTGAAAGCATTCAGAATCGCGTGCATGCCTTGCTTGAAAACAGTCAGTCTGCACCGGTGACCAAGACAGCATCCGGGTACGGCAAGTATACTGATGAAGAGGAGAAGCCCGAGGTCGAGGTCGGGATCAAACGGGCTGCTACGGTTGGTGAAGTGCCTACTTCTTCAAGCGAGTCTGAATTCAACGAAGCGAATTTCCTCGCGCAAGCACGCATGAAAACTCGCGCTCCGCATATTCGATCCCATTCCCGCACAGCGAGTTCTGAGTTTGACACGCGACAACATTCACGGCATAACACTGCCAGCAGCACGGATTCGGCCTGGGATAGACCACCACCGCCGCCTAAGCCTGCGAAATTGCAGAGTCCGGGGGCACCGTCTGCGCCTAGTTCTCCTGCTCGCGGTGCTGCTGCGACGTCTCCGCGACGGGTGCGAGTACCGCGGAAGTTTGTGCATGATAATACGGATGTCAAAGATTGGGAAGTTTCATTTGAAAAGAAATTCCCCAGTCTTCCTGGCGTCGACGACGACGAGGACGACGAGGACGATGGCGCTGAGGAGGCACTTGAGGGAGATTTATCTCGATTAGATATTCGCGAACGGATGCGACGGTTCGAGTAGATTTATGACGATAGAACTTTTTGACTGATAGATGGAGCGAGGATGAAAGGGCGGCGTGGTTAAAATTGGTGCATGTGCATGATATGGTTTTTATGACAAAGTAGTTTGCATTGATAGCTATTTAATATACAATTACAATCTATGTGTAGTTATCGCAAGAGTTGGTGTTTGTTTCTAAAATGACTGGTTCGTATCGAAATTGCCCAAACCCAAACCACCCAGCAGCCAGGATCTAATCTCATCGCCGGCAATCGGCTCTCTTGTTTACACCACACAGGCCACCCACAGCACCCACAAACGCACGAAATTGCACTTATTCTTGTGTCGCTGTAAGAAGGTATGGTGGATCAGGTTAGTCCAGTCCGGTTACACACTCTAGGTCGTTCTCAAATCACCGCTGATTTCGAATACGCCTCCGACGACGACGCAGCAGCAGCAGCAGCTCCCTACGAGCACCTCGCGTCTTCTATGTCGTTAGCATCTCCGCTAGAGCCTAAAACGGCAAGGTGGTCGAGAAGTAGAGAAGAGAGCGGGGTTGTAGGGCCTGGTCTTGAAAGTTGGCCTATTTCAGGTGAAGCTGGGATTTCACCTATCTCTGCTGCGAAGATGAACCGTAGTGTTTGGAAGACTCCAGTGCGAAATGAAGAGAAGCCGTCGGCGGAGTATGTTGCGTTTGAGGAGAAGAGCAAAGCTGGCGCGTCGCCGGAGACGTTGGCGGCCATTTCGCAGGTTTTGTTGTCCACCTTGCGTGTATGTATGTCGAACTAACAGGAAATAGTATCTTCATGGACAGGATTCATCTGGCTCTAGCTCTGATAAAGAGAATATTGATCCTGAAGAAAGCGCCTCCAATCACGGCAGTTTTGCCCTTTTTTCACGAAAGGCAACTTCAATGCGAGCTCCCTTGTTAGCAAGGTCACGCTCGACTGTGACGACTGAACCAGCGACTCCGCAACAGGTATCCACGCCTGTGCCGTTTGATCTGAGCATGTCTGTATCGGAGATTTTGTGCGCGGAGGAAGAATATTTGTTACCTGCGCATTTCCCGTTGGCGTTTGGAAGCGGTCGTGCTGGTGTTGCTAGGCTCGACGGACAAGCAAGGCAGCAAGATCAGTTTTTTAGCACATCGACCATGAGGGAGCAGATTCTTCAGCAACAGCTCCAGCGTTTACGCAATAGCACTCTCACACCTGCCAAAATCTTTAACCCAGCCGAAGAGAAAACAGCAGACTCGCCAGACGGCTTCGGCTCATTCTCAGCGATTTGTCGGGTTCCTACGTTATCACCGGCAAATAAACCGTTTATGATTCCGACAGTGCCGAGCCCGAGTACGAAAAGGAAAACTATTTCTTCGCCGAGATTTTGGAAGCAAGATGAAGATACGAGTAAAGCGAGCGAGGCTAGTGAGGCGGCAAGATTTGTTGCGCCGGTGTCGAACTCTGCGCTTGTGAGGAATTTCGAGACAATGTCGTCGGAAGGTCTTCGTACAGCTGCTGATACCATAAGATCCCCGTCTTCAGCTAGATTTATGTCTCCGGTCGCGCTGGTTTGTGAATTTGCTGGAGGATTGATCTGCGATCATAAAGACGCTGAGCGCTCAGTATACAACAAATCAGACGGCGACAGCAGCGCGCGAGAAAATAAGCTGTTGATAGCTAGTATGGAGCTAGACGAGCCGGCCTGTGGAGCGTATGTTGCTGGCGAAGAAGTATGTAGGCGTATTTCGTTTACGAAAAGGAAAGTGAGACGAGGGAATGCTGTTAATTGGGAAAATTGCAGTATTGCGCGGGTTAATATCGTGTTTGTTTGCGCTCAAGGTATATTTTTTTTTGGATTTTTTTAAGTGTTATACGGAGCAGCTGACAAGATTTAGAAATCGGACGAACCAATACTGTTCTCGATGCTCGGAAATTCCCACTTTGCCCGGCAAGAGCGCATCAGGAGATGCTCACCCCTTCTGCCGTCGACGGGATAGCAGAGCTTGGTATACCGATAGATTTCACGGTTGAACTTCCGAAATATGAGTTTGGTGCGTCCTCGTTTGCAAGTTCTCGGGATAAGCTTTGCATAAAGTATTTCTTTATTGCGAAGGTCGTGCTTAGTTGGCGATCAAGTGTGGGAAACCAGCTGGAGTGCATCCGTGTTGTCCGTGAAGTCAAGTTTTTTAATGAGGACGAGAGGAGGGATGTGCCCATTCTTCCAGTGTATGGAAGTGGAAAGTTACGGCATGGCGGTACAAGTCGTTGGTTGTCGTTGCTGACGACGGCGACTGTGCCACGAGAAAGCGAGTTAATAAGAATCAGGGTTGAACCCGCAAAGCCCTCTCTATCATCGGGAGTCGTTATGTCTGGGGAGAAATTTTCGGTTGTGATTGATGTTACGAATGGGAAAGACAGTAGGGTTGTATTGTCGCGTGTTCGGATGCGACTTTTGCAAAATGTGGAGTATTTAAACCCGTTTTCGCAGGCACGACAGAGCGAGCATGTTATTGCGCAAGTTGTTTACAAATCGCCTATTCTGCTGCACACGTCTACGTTTGACGATATTGCGGTGGAGCATTGTGCACCGGGAGAGATTGCAAAGTTTTTGTCATACCTCGAGATTCCGCCGCTGTTGTGCACGATTTCGTATGGCGGTAGTGTTCGCGTTGAGTACTGTGTTCAAATAGAGGTAGGATGTCGATGGTCATCATCGCTGCTGCTGCGCAAGAAGTGGGTTTCTGTGAAAATGCCGGTGGTGGTACGATTTGTACGCGGGATTTGTGCTGGGCAAGTTGAAAGACCGAGACGGAATGCGTTTGAAGATACCCGGATGGACTTGGAAGAGAGTACTCGATTTGCTAGTCAAGCGCAGCAGGAGGATGATGATGATGGAGAGGGAGGGGGTTTAGTTAGGCGGGCGCTGTCGCGTGTGGTTTCGTCTGAACGGAGGAAAGCGAGACGGATGGGTGGGTGTCAAGCTCTGTTTGCACAGCTTCACACGCGCGGAAATATACCTTGCAAATCCGCTTCGGCGTCGTCCTCCGGCGCGAGCGAGAGCGGCAAGTCGCCGGCGAAAGCTTGGAACGAAGACAAGCGAGCGGTGATTCTCCGGCGCGCAGGTGCATGTGGATTTTCCAGTATGCGCGACACTGCGGTTGAACATGCAGATACCCAATCAAGTGCAGTTCGGATTATACCAACGACATATATCCCCACGACACATATCCCCGACGACGACGACGACGACGAAGAGGGAGATACCCCGTCTGTGGTCTGTGATCCTGTTAAGCAGAGTCCGACGATTGAGCAGGTATATGCGCAGCTTGTGAAGTTTGCAGAGGAAGAACGGATGAAGATTGCGCTAGAGGCTGCTGCAGAAGGCAAGGAGGAGGAGGAGTTTAAGTGTTTTGTGTGATGGGTGGAGAGGACTTGTGGGAAGCGAAAGGTGTATTAATAATGTAATATTTTTTGTGAGTTGCACTTTTATTTAGGCGACGGCTTGAGTAGATTTGTAGTATGCAGGACGTAAGCTGCTGCCATTATATAGCAACTCTACGAAATATCTTGATTTTCATTTATGGCAAGAGAAGCATATAAAAACGTGTTTTGAGATGTCTAGTAAGAACGGTGGGAATTGCGGTATCTTCTGAACTGGAGGACATATCTGTGGAAGAAGTTTCGATGCCAGTACAAGAAATATTTTCTGAAAAGAAGAAAATACTTTTAACAAGCGGAATTACTGGATCTTGGAAACAGCTGAGCAGGCTGAGATTATGACTACGACTGGACTTGTACGTGCGGATTCACGATTCCAAAGATTTGTACGATTCAATCCGTCGGTTTTACAGGTATATGTAAAAGTGCCTGACAGTACTAGGTTGATAAAAGGCACCAAAGAAGCATGGAATACGAGAGGTGTTGTACTGTGAGGATGCATGGATGGACTTTGGTGTCCTCGGAAGTAGAATAGCAGCAGGCAACGGCGCGATCTCCGCGACCTACCGGCACTTTTGCAGACGAGTGCATGACACGAGAACGGTGCTGAGTACACGCTCAGCGAGCTGCCCGAGCGGTGTCTGCCAAATGAGAGAAAGAGCTGCTGCCAGGCCAGCATCAACAAAACAAGAACGCTTTTTGGCTGTGCGAACAGAGTCAATTGAGTTTCCGAACGGTTTCTTTGTGACGTCAGCGGCCGCTGCGGCGTTATTTGCTCGTGATTCTGGCGGACGAGCATGAGCGAAGGATTCCGATATTCTGAAAGAGGAGAGCAGAAACAAGAGAGATTAGTGAAGAACTGGCGAGAGGAAAGCGCGCAGTGACGAGCGAGAAGAGTGCTCGCTCAAGAAGAGCGGAAGGCGAGGCAGAAGTGCGCAGAGGCTGTTTGGAGTATTTATAGATTGCTGTGTGGCCGTTGTTATGCAATTCTGCTCTAGTCTGCTTTTCTGTTCTATTCTGCTGTTGTATGGCGAATCCTGCTCTGCTCTTCTGTTCTATTACTCTATTATACTGCACTATTCTATTATTCTCATCCAGTGCTCCTCGCACCGATAGCGGTTCCAGGACTGCGGCTGGTTCGACCGCCTCCTTGCTGCGCGGATGCTGCAGCACTTCCTGAGCACTTGCGAAGACTCTGCTCTCTACAGACAACACACAGTAGTAAAACTAGTAAATGCAAACACAGTATACGCAATTGCACCCGCAATTGCTGCCCATTCTCTCTCCAGGCGGGCGCTGGCTGCGGCCACCACGCGTCGCGGCCGCCTTGTCTGGCCCGCGCGCTCGACCTCGCCTTCTTCTCCCAGCTCGCCTTCTTCCTCGTCTTCCTCTCCTGCTTCCCTCCTCTGCCCTGCCCTTCTTCCTCTCCTTCCTCACACAATGCCGCCTAAAGTAGCCTCCTCAGAGCTGCCGTCCGCGGCGTCGCCCACCGCTGCTTCGCCCGAGCCAGCCCAGATCCAGCCCAAGGCTGACGACCTGTCTGCGCCGCCCGTCGTCTCCTCAGACTTTGCTGCCCTGCAGGCCCTCCAGCGCGACCCTCAGTCGCCAGATCCGCTTCTTGATCCTGAACCTCCTTTGGATACCCAGCAATCTGCCACAGCACAAGACCAGGATCTGCTGCTGCGCCAGCTCGAGCTCGCCGCCGCCGAACAAGGCGAACCGGCCCTGATGCAGCAGCCTGACAGCATTGATCTGGCGGACTCGGCCCGCGAACAAGACTCCGTCTACACCATCTCCGTCACAAACGTACTCTACTCTCTATTTTTTTTTTTTTTGCGTTTTCTTTTCTCTTTCATCTCTGCTAACCGGCTCAGCTGCCGTATGTCGTCCGCTGGCAGGAACTCAAGGACCTCGTCAAGGAAATCTTGCCTGTTTCGGCCATTGTTCGCTCAGAGGTCTTCACCATCGACGACAACAACAAGCGGTCCCAGGGATCTGGCGCGATCTCCGTCCGTGGACGTGATTCCGCAGAAAAATGTGTTTGTATGTATTTTCTTAACTTCGATTTCGCGCAACTCGCTCACAGTACCAGCCGCCTTAAACGGATACGAATGGTACGGCCGCCAGCTCGCTGCCACCGTCGTCCCCGCAATGGCATTCTACTCCATGCCCCAGCTCCCGATGTCTTCGCCCTACACAAGTCCCTTCCAGTCTCGCTCGCGTATGGGCTCGACTGCTGCGGCTGCTGCTGCGGCTGCTGCTGCGGTCTCGAACCCCTACGGTATGATGCCGTACCAGATGCCTGCGCAGCCGTATCCTGAATACTATGATCCTGCAATGCAATATATCCCCTCGATGATGCCAATGCAGGCCGCACCCTACTACCCGCAGCAAGCTCTCGGGCCTGCACAGCTCCAGTTCCAGAGCAGCTCGCAGCCTGCGCAGCCTGCACAACGGCGACAGCACGGTCACCACCCGCAGACTATCGACAAGCGGAAAGTGTTTATCGGCAACATCCCGTTCTCTACCCAGCGTCGAGACCTGAAGGAGTTTGTGCAGACGGCGGGCCAGCTTGAGTCGCTCGAGATCATTATGAATGACGAGAACCAGTCCCGCGGGTTTGCGATTGCCGTCTTTGGATCGGATGAGGACGCGCAGAACGCGATTGACTTGTTTGACCAGCAGAAATTTGAAGGGCGCGTGCTCACGGTGCGTCTTGATCGGTTCCCGGACTCGAAGCCATCGGCGAATAGTGTCGCTGCGGCGGCGATGTATGCTGCCTCGGTGGCCTCGTCGGTCGCGAGCGCGATGCCGCAGTCCGCTGCGCTCACGCCTTCGTCGTCTGGAGATTCGTCGCCTGGTGCGCGTAACTTCACTGCTGCCTCGAGCGAGAACTTCAACAACGGCTACAACGGCAATGGCAAAAAGTACCAAAAACACAGCACAGCGAGTAATAATAGTAGCAGGTCGAATAGCTACAGCTCATCTGGAATGGCGTACTATCCTCTTCCGTACACGCCCGAGTGGGCATCCCAGCCACCTATGAACGCTGCTGCCGCTGCTGCCGCGTACTGGAACGCAGCGCAGCAGTATCCGTCTAATATGCCCGGCTACTCGATGCAGAATCAGTTCCAGACATTAGCGATTTCCGCTGGTGCCCCGACACCTGCTCTATCAGCACAAAGCGGGCGATTCGCTGTACCGCAACATCAACAGCAGCAGCAGCAGCAGTATCAGGGATACGGAGGACCAGCGCAGTATGGAGGTAATGGAGGTGTGCCGCCGTTCATGGTGCCGATGCAACAGCCTGCGATGCCGTATGTGCCAGTGCCGCCGATGTCCCCCGCGTCCAAGGCCTCAGAGGGCCAATAGTTTACTAACTGAAGTTGCTATAGGAGCTGGAGGATAGCGGATTGTAATAATTTTATTTGGGTATAGATTTGAATTTCCTGGAGTTTTGTTCTGTATATTTTGCTAGTCTCTGCATGGGCCAAAAAAAAAATGTAAATTTGCGAATTTTGTATTAGTGTCTCGATTGAGATTTTTCTTTTGTATATCTTTATTATGAATGCCAAAGTATTTTCTTATGAGCTGGCTGTGTAGTAAGATTATATGCGAAACAAGGCACCGCCCCGTATTCGGCAACACAGCAGCAGCAGCACAGACTTGAACTTGATGCGTCTGATGTGAACCAGCCCAGGTTTTGTGCTGTGACGTCAGAGGTGTTTCAAGAGTTGACGGTGGGTTTTGTGGGATTTTTCGTTCAAATGGGATTCGCGGTGGAGGCAACGTGGAGCGAAGAGGAGAGGAGAGCGCAGCAGCGGAGAGAAGAGAGTATAGCAACTAGAATAGACGTATGCAGATGGTAGTATTGAATGTGCTCTTGACAGACAGCCACGGAGTGAAGACAGCTACGACGTCCACTCCGCAACGCAGCATCAGCAACGCAGCATTGAATAACAAACCAAAGCACTTTGCCGCTCTTCTCGTCCACTCTTCGCATAGATATAAACAAACAAAACAATCACGTCCACTCTCTTTCTCCTCGCACTTGTTCGCTGCTTTGCTGTTCATTACTAAGCACTTATGTGTGCATACTTTGCCGCACGTGAGTCGGCTCAAGAGCGATAAGAAAACAATAAGAAGACTCAATGCACAGCGCTTGCTCAGCATGGACAATAACTAGACAGACGAGATATTGTAGCACTGCGGATATAAAGAGTATACACAGAGTGACTCCATACAAGCGAGCTTCACGCAAAGAGCAGGGAATTCTGATTATTAATCGCGTAGTCAGAGGATAATGAAAACACAAAGTCCCCCCACACCGCTCCCCTCACCTCTATGACTCACTGTCTTCTGGTATATCTGAGGACCGCTCGCTGCAGAGGCAACTGGAGTATAGAGTAATCATTGAGGATGGCTGATTTTAGTCTTGATCGTTTGTTTGGCGTCGAGGGAATGGTTTGCGCAGTCACTGGCGGTGGAACTGGTATGTATTCGCACTTGGCTTCATCAACCCAGATGCTAACATCGTCCAGGAATCGGACTGATGATGGCGACAGCGCTCGAAAACAACGGAGCGAAAGTCTACATCCTCGGACGACGTCTCGAGGTACTCGAGACCTCTGCGAGGCTTTACGCCAAACACGCGAATATCATCCCGATCCAGTGCGATGTCACTAAGAAAGCAGATCTTATCCGCGCCACTGAAACGATCAAAGCAGCCGATGGCAAGCTCGATTTACTCGTTGTCAACTCGGGAATCATGTCTGAAAGACTGAATGACTTCACGCCGGAAATCAAGGCGGATCCGGATAAACTGGCAGAGTTCTGGATGAACAAATCAGAGGAATCCTGGGCCGACACTTTTTCCGTCAACGTTACTTCCGTTTTCTTCACCACCGTCGCTTTCCTGCCTCTTCTCAACGCGAGCAATAAAGCACGGGCAGCTTCGAGCGCCCTCGATAAGCCTACAGCACAAGTCGTCATCACGTCTTCCATCGGTGGGTTCATGCGCGTGACTCCATTCGCAATGACATACAACGTCTCAAAAGCAGCGACAACCCACCTCGCAAAAATGCTCGCCTCGTTCTTCGTCGACTACGACATTCGCGTGAATGTCATCACTCCGGGAATGTTTCCCTCCGCAATGACAGGAACCATGGATTCGGAGAGCAACAAGACTACGCTCGAAGCGTTCCCGGCTACCGTCATTCCTATGAAACGTGCGGGTGCCGAATCCGAAATGGCGGGCGCAATTCTCTATCTGGCCAGTCGTGCTGGCGGATACTCCACCGGATCTGTGCTCGTCGCTGATGGCGGTCGTCTCTCTGTCTTCCCTAGTACTTACTAATTGCCGTACAGTAATAATTTATGCAAACTTACAAACATAAACAATCGCCATAGTTAAAATGACAGTAAATAGCGTAATATTCAATGCAAACATAAACAATAACATAACATAACTCTTCTCTCGCGACGCCAGCCCTATCAGAAAAAAAAAACTAACAAAATTACATCCCATACGAAGCAGGAACATGCGGCATTTGCGGCGGACCCATGAAATTCGCCGGCGTCATATCCTGCGGACTACGTCTCAGCTGCTGATGATATTCCTGGAACCACGGATGTTTGAGCGCGTTTCGGGCTGATATCCTGTTTTCGGGACGAAGCTGTAAAAGCGCACACAGTAAGTCAAGACCCAAGTGGTCGATTTGCGGGAGAATGGCGTGCATGTCTTGAGGCGGGTAGACGGTGAAATTCGAACGGTAGTTGGGTAATTGCGAGATTCCGGGCCAGGTTTGTTCAGATGGGGTGCCCATTAATCGGAAAATCTTTTGCAGTTGGTCTTCGTTGGTCGTGCCGGGGAACAGCGGACGGCCAGTGTACATCTCGGCCATGATACAGCCAGCCGACCACATATCAATTGAAGTAGAGTACGTGCGCGATCCTAGAAGCACATCGGGAGCACGATACCACAGCGTGACAACTTCGTTCGAGAACGTATTCACCGGAATTCCAAATGCTCTCGCGAGTCCAAAATCACCGAGCTTAAGCTGTCCTTTGTTACTAATTAACAAATTCTGCGGTTTCAAATCACGATGCAACACCCTATTATCATGGCAAAACGCAATCCCCATCAACAGCTGATACATAAACGACTTGATCGTCGCATACTCCAGCGCGCCATGATCTCCTCTCGAATCCATATACTTCTTTAAATCGCGATCCATATGTTCGAAAACTAAATTCAGCTTATTCTCGGTATGGATAACGTCATGCAATGCCACGATATTCTCGTGCTTTAGCTCCTTCATCAGCGAAATCTCGCGAATTGCGGTTGACGGGGTACCTTCTTCGCTGTCTAGATTGATCTCTTTCATAGCAACTAGTTCACCGGTCGCGCGGTTCCGGCCCTTGTACACCGTCGCATATGTTCCTTCGCCGAGTTTCTCGAGTCTAGAGGGTTTTTTTTTGTGAGTATTCAGCAAGAAAAAAGGTGTGTGTGCGGGGGAGACGTACTGTTGATATTGTGATGTGCTGCCTGACATTTTTCTATTCAACTTGTGTTAGCATACACCTCTGCACTCTGCTGTATTTCATCAGTATTTCTCACCTTGAGCAAAGAATTTCGTATCTGTTATCAAGATGTAGATATCCAATGACCTTGTGCTGTGCTATTCACTCAAATATCCACCAAATCCACAAATTCGAACGTTTTTCAAAATGAAAGAAACAGCCAAAAAAAATGGTCAATATATAACTATATCTATTCAATTGCCAAATCCTCTTTCTACCAGACTCAAACGACGTGGAAACAGACCGGGAAATAAAGACAAAAGACAGGGCTGCGTTTTGAGCTGAGCTGAGTTTTCTGTGTCGTCGCGCGGCTGGGTGTTCACATGCCCTCATTGTGGCGAACAACAACGCTTTACGATGCCACTTTTGTTTAGTGTATTGTAAATATTCCGTGTAATTATGAAAAATAATATAAGCAAAAAAAAATTATAACAAAGTCATACATGATAATGTAGCTACCAATACAGATGTAAGCCAACCAGCACGTTTTATGTCGTCGCACTCTCCATACTCTCCGCTTGCAAGGACGAACTCAAATCCTCAAACCACGAATGCATCAACGCATCTTTCGCAGATATCCGATTCTCAGGCTGGAGTTGCAAGAGCGCGTACAGTAGATCGAGCGCCGGTCTTTCGACCTGCGGTAAGATTGCGTGTAAATCTTGTGGCGGGTAGATGGCAAAATTCGGTCGGTAATTAGGTAAATGGGAAATTCCGGGCCAGGTCTGCTCGGTTGGTGTGCCCATTAACCTAAAGATCTTTTGAAGTTCGTCTTCGTTAGTGCTACCAGGAAGCAATGGACGTCCTGTATACATCTCGGCCATGATGCAGCCAGCCGACCACATATCAATTGAAGTAGAGTATGTGCGCGAGCCTAGAAGCACATCGGGAGCACGATACCACAGCGTGACGACTTCATTCGAGAACGTATTCACCGGAATTCCAAATGCTCTCGCGAGTCCGAAATCGGCTAATTTAAGCTGTCCTTTCTTATTAATCAACAAATTCTGCGGCTTCAAGTCGCGATGAAGAACTCGGTTCTCGTGACAAAACGCAATGCCCTTTAATAACTGATACATAAACGATTTCACAGTCTTCTGATCTAGCGCGCCATGGCTTCCTCGACTGTCCATATACTTCTTCAAATCACGATCCATATACTCAAACACGAGATTCAGCTTGTTTTCAGAGTGAATGACGTCGTATAGGGATACTATATTCTCATGCTTTAGCTCCTTCATGAGTGAAATCTCGCGGATCGCAGTCGATGGAGTGCCTTCTTCACTGTCAAGGTTGATCTCTTTGAGGGCGACTAGTTCGCCTGTCGTGCGATTCCGGCCTTTGTATACAGTCGCGTAGGTTCCTTCGCCGAGTTTCTCCAGTCTGGAATCGTCAGATCAGGGCTCATATTGGCAACTGGGGACTTACTGTTGATATTGTGAAGAGCTGCCGGACATGATCTAACTGCCGTTAGTCCCTTTCTGCAAGAACCTCTAGGAAAATGACTAGAACCTTACGTGTGTCTAACTAATTTGATATCTCGCCGGATTTGTAAGACGGTGCTAGCGGGTAAAAACCGCGTGGGGAAGAACGAGTAACGGCGGTGGCGCGTTGGTGCACGCGTCCTCTCACAACTGAACTAGTCTGCTCTAGAATCCTGATTCTAAATAATATTCCGCGCAGTATGGTATATCTGACAATGCTATTGCAAAGACAACGAATGGCGCGGAGTGTTCTAAGAATGACACGCTATCAAATCAACAGTCTGATTCCACAACGCAGCAACAACTGATCCGGATCTTCCGCTCTCACACAAAACCAACTACTCCACACTCAGAAGCTGCAACCTAACAACGAATATAAGATCAGCTGCTCAGAGTGCCGAATCACGCTGTGCCGGCGATGGTGTGCTTGAAAGAGCGTGAAGGTGCGTAGCCCACCGTGGGGCGGGAAACTGAATTAGAGTTTGGGAGCTCATCGCCGGCTAGTTTGACGTGTATTCAGTGGCCGCAACCGGATTGTATGCGCATAGGAGACAGGAAAGCATTAACGCAGAAAGAGGAGTCTACGTAGGAATACATATGTGTATATTGTATAAGCACAGTGTATAAATGTAATACGTGGTGTATGCATTAACACACAACAAACTATATCGCAATAAAGAGGACACAGCAATCGCAACAAGATACACCTAAAACCATAACAGAGTACAGCTAGCGAATTCACACCCCAATATCACTCGGCTCGCAATATCCAAACTCAGTAGCGATATAAGCACTAACCAGCGGCGCGGCAGTGTAAGACGTAAACGTGGGCAGGACTGGTGCGGATTTGCTAAACAGGTAAGCTCGCCAGCGGATGGAGGGCCATAGTGTAGAGAATGGTGAGAATGTAGGGGTATTTGGCGCGCAAAGGTAATCAAAGGCGTATTTATGCGCGCATTCAGGACAGTTAAAGAAGAGATGTCCACGGCGCAGGCTGTAAAGCTGCAGAGTGGATGGATTTGGGAGGGATGAGGATAGCGAGGCGGATGATATAAAGGAGGGGAAGGGACGAAGGGCTTCAGGATGATGGACGCGGCATGATTTGTTGCTTTTGATGCTGCGAACGATGTTAGTAGGAGAAGACGGAGGAGAAGAGTAGCAGTTTCCTTTCGGTGATTTCTTTCGGGAGGATGGCAGCAGCAGCAGCAGCAGTAGCAGACTTAGAAGTAGAAGATGCAGCAGCAGTATTCACTAAAGAAAGAGGCTTGTTAATGGCACTGTGGGAGAACTTTGCGAGGGCGACACGAGTGCGCCGTCGTTCCTGTTCGCTCTTTGCTTTCCGTATTGCTCTAGTCTTTGTAATCTTCGCAGTTGTCACAGCAGCAGCACGTGAAGAGTGATGAGCTGATACGAGGATGCGAGAGAGTGAGTTTGCCATGAGTCGTCTGACGATGTCACGAGCGTTGAGCAACGGCCAGAGCCAATAGCAGACTGGAAATCGGGCAGCAGCAGCAGAGCAGCTAGCAACCAGAAGCAGATTGCAGCGTGATAGCAGCGCGATAGCAGCCATAGAACAGCAATAGCATGCTAAGCGCACTGAACAGGACAGAGTATTAGTAAGCACTTACATAATCTACGCCACATGGCTGTGCACATGACCGTGGCTGCGCAGGCAGGTGACCCTGGAAAAGAAAACTCTAAAGCAGCAGGGAAAAACGCCGCCGGTGCGATTGGACGCAGAAAGAGTCGGTTGTTCGCTCCACACTTGTTCTTCCCCAGCTTCATCACTTCTACTCTACACGGCAGCAGCACAACAGCAGGGACTATCAGGGTTGTCTGCAGGAAGCCATCTATGCAGCATCGCACATAGTGTTCGTAATGGCGCCCAGAATAAAGGACCCCTTCCTGTCCTTGGCTCCCGACCGCATCGCTGCGCTTGACGCGTCCGACGCCGAAAACCTCTTCTCCGTCTGGACCGTCTTCTCCAAGTGCGCAGAGAACCTCGAAAACGGCAGACGTCTTGAGAACTTGTCTTGGCGACTGTGGAACCGTGATCGTGCGTTGTCCCCGGCAGCGCAGAAACAGCTCAGCAGCAGCAACAACAATCAGGACCAACACCCACCCGCGCTGTCTTCCTCCGTTGACTCGGTTGCCTCCCTCTCTGCACCCGAGCCAGCAGCTACAAAGCTGCAGCAGGCCAAATCAGACACCGCAGAGCGCTTTCACCGCGTCATCGAGTCAATCAGCTGTGACGACCTTGACTGGAAGAAACTGAGAGCACAGCAGAAACTGGAAAGACAGGCTTCAGCATCCTCAGCATCCTCAGCATCAACGCCGACTCCCAACCAGACTGCCGCAAAATCTATCTCTTCCCCCAGCACCGTCGCCCAGCCTCCACTGCCTCGACAGTCTCCGCCTCAGCCATCACTCCCAAAGACATATTCCACAAAAGCCCCCCATGATTCATCCAACAGCACAGATTACAGCGACGACTATGACTCCGAAGACGACCACCGCGGCCGTCTCTCCCGCGTCACTCCCTCCACCACAAGCATCGTCCGTGGCTTCTCGCCCTCGGCCATCTCAGTGCACTCCGTTCGCAGCGAGCTCTTTATGAACGCACCCCGATCACAGCCTTCCCACCAAGTCGCGAGCACGAGCACCCTTCCTCTCCCCAACAGCTTACAGATGGCTCGCGGTGGTATGAGTTCCAGCTCACGAAATCCCGCTCCTGCTCCCGTGCCGTCAATCGCTTCGGCAGCTGACAGACAAAAGAAAATGTTCTTCATCGAATCATCGCCAAGCGAGTCTGACGGATTCGGCGAAAGCGTATCCCCAGCAGCAAGTGGCTCTATGGTCGGACACCAACACATGCAGCACAACAGCATGTCCTCGTCGCTGCGAAGCTCGTTCACCGCCGCCAATACTGCTCCCGCGCCACTCACTTCGGCGTTGAGCAAGAGTGCACGCAAGCGCGCTTCCTTCAAAGATGAGATCACGACGATCCCGTCTTCGGGCGAAGAAGAGGACGACGAGGACGACGATGACTTTGACGACGATATCTCCGAATCAGCAATCGACGATGCTGATTCAGATTGGGACTCCGTCGAGGATGAAGGTCCTTCTAGCTTTGACGAGAGCTCGTTCTTTGTGCGTGAGCGGCCGTTACCATCTATTCCCTCGCGACGGTCATTATTATCGTCGCTGTTGGGCGGAAACGAAGGAGAGCAGCAAGCGCGACTGTTGTCAACGCGCTCTTCCCCTGCGCTGGCTCTGAATAACCAGCAGCAACTTAAAATGCAGCACCAACGACGAGCGACAATGATGAATGCTCCTACAGCACCTGGTGCCAAAACACGACTAGACGCATCAGCAGTGTTTGAGGACGAGTCAGCTGCCACATCAGGCAGCTCGGTTGACAGTGCCGGTGTTGCGACTGCGCGTAACTCGCCAACGGCGAAGAGCCAAAACAGTGCAGAAAACAGCAGCGCAGTCCCCGTCCCAGCTACGCCAATACGGTCACCATCGATTGGCAACGGCGTAGCAGCGGCTGTTGCGATGCCTGCTCTTTCTCCACGAAGCACTAGACGCAATATGCTTGCCACCGAGTTATCTGAGAGTTTGCGCCGGAATCTACTTTGGGAGCGGCAGCAAAAGAATGCCGCGTCGACTTTCTCAGCGGCTGCGCTCAAGAGACGACATACCTCGCACGACGTATCGCATTTGACCGCATATCCCGAGCCTAGTCGGATACCAACGAGAAGCACCGGCGAGGCGACACGGGGCGGGAACGCGAGTTTTGACGATAAGGAGTTTGATCATACGGAGTTTGGGTATCATGCTCGGGGTTGGTAAACTCTACAGAGGAGAGGAAAAATTATTATAGCAGGATTCCGTTAAAGTAAAAGGAAAAAAGTTACTTTGAGAGGTACAATTCATTGTTAATACGGGTGGTTTTCTAATTATTTTGCATTGCATGTTTTCGATTCTTCTTGATTAAGATATGTGTTTTACATTGATTGCATGGAGAAGGAAATTCCTAAAAAGAAGGACTATTGTTGATTGATATTTGGTAATTTTTTACTGTTTATTTAATTTGTACGGCGGAGATCCGTTTGGCGCACGCATTAATGATTATTGTTTTTTTTTGATATCAGATTGGATTGGTACTTCATATTAGTAATACTTGCAATTAGGCTGATAAAGCAGCCGTAGTCACCGTGATGTGAGTTGAGCTTGTGAGCGTGACTTGGCTCGTGCCGAGCCGCAAAAGTCAGGCTCTTAATAAAGAATCAAGGAAAACTAGATTTCAGAAATGGCATCAGCAGCAGCAATAGCAGCAATAAGCGAAAGAGAAAAAATGGAAAGCACAGCGATAAGCACACATGGACATAGATCTGCGGTCGCAACACAGCAGCGGCCCAGCACTGCGCGCAAAGGGCGGTTTTCGTGGGTGCGAAGGCTGGTTGCCTCAGCTCATCACCGACCATCGTCGTCTCCGCATCGCGGGAGTAATGGCAGTGCGTCGAGCACACAAGAGCGCTTGCGGAGTAGCGACAGCAATAGCAGTACGCCGACGTCCTCGCAAAGCTCGCTTGGCGGGAGACGTTGGCACGAGAGCTTCAGCACACACACGCACAGCCTGAGTCCGGCGCCGACAACCTCCTCATCGCTCGCACCGCTGTATCATTACCGTTCTCGCGGCGGTGAAAGCGAGGCGGAGAGTGAAAGTCAGAGTATTGCGCAGTCGACCCCGCGGAGTGAGTCGCCGTTTGTGGATAGCGCGAGTACAGTGAGCAGTAACTACGTGTTTTCGAACGTGTTTGGCGAGAATTCGCTGCCGTATCTGACCATGACGGCGGCGAGTAGCAGTAACCAGAGTGCTGCCCATGGAGCAGGAACACGAATAAAGGCAGCGACGCCGTCGTTTGTGACTACGACGACCGGCAGCACAGCGCGGTCGCCGTCGCTGCTCTCGTCAAACTCGTCGACGACCACCAACAACACGATTCCGTCGTCGCTGATGACAGTCCCAGTGGTAAACTACGCAAATCTCACTGGCAGCAGTCTACACCACCATGCACACAACAACCACCAGTACGACAACGCGTCGGTGATGACGCTCGCAAGTTCGTCGAAAAGGCGGCGTAAGAGCGTCGACACGAACGCGAGCACGCGCGCACTCGCACCCGAGAGCCTGTTTGGCGGCAGTCGCGAATCGTTGCCTCTTACTGTCGCTACGGGACGGACTGGGTCTCGGCGGAGTGCCACTGGACGGAGTGTGCGCAGTTCACGATGGGCTGCAGTCAGATCACCGACTGAAAGCGAGGGAGAAAGTGAGAGTGAGCGGGAGGATTCTGATATTGAGGACGAGGACGAGCTGAGCGGGGATGATGCGCATCCTGTTTCCAGCAGATAGCCTTACTATTTGATTACTACACTATTACAATACCATACGATTAGTGTGCATTATAATATTGTAACAATGTACACACGTAGCGAGTAAGTAGACCCAAAACGGACAACAGTAAACATTATTCCAGGGTTGGGGTAATTCGCGCTGCATTCCTCGCGGGTCGCGGCTCTAACAAACACACCGCCTGGAACTTGGCGTCTATCACGCTTCATCACTTCTCAACTCCTCCAGCAGCAGCTTCACCAGCACCGGCAACCCGGCTACTCTCGTTTTCTTTGCTGTTCACCACGCTGCTCCGTCCGCCAGACCAGCGGCTTTCGTGGACTCCGCCCAAACGAGCTCTCCGCGCCCGCCCGCAGTTGCTCGTCCTGCCAATCGCCCTGCTTGCTCTCTGCGCAGTTCTCTCGCACTCCCTCAGAGCCTGTCCACTTCCGTCCGCAGCGCCCGCACGCGTTTCTCGTCTGCGTAGGCGTCTTCTTGTACGCTTTCTTGCGGCCGCAGTTGCAATCGCAGTCGCAATGGCGTCGTCAACAAATCCGTCTGCCTCATCCGGCAGCGAAAAACCCAGACCGCTGCGTCGCCTGCGCAAGTTCCAGGCATCCAAACCAGCTTCATCTAATTCTTCCTTTGCATCTTCACTATCTGCATCTACATCTTCACAACAGTACTCCGAGATCGAGCTACGTACCATCGTCGACCGCATCCTCTATCCGACAGCAGTTGAGGACCCTGTCACGCACTCGCCGCTCTTCATCCTCAACTCGACAGCGCTCCCATCTCCGCGCGACGTGTCTTATAACTTGCTGCTGCCGCATTTACTAGACGTTGTCGCGCGCGTCGACTACTCAATTGTCTTTTTTGCGGGCGGCGCTGTGCATCGACCGACCTGGGCGTGGATGATTCACACGTACTCGTCCCTCGATCGCGACATCCGTAAACGTCTCAAGCGTCTTTACATCGTCCATGAGAACTGGTGGGTGCGTACTATCATGGAAATGGTAGCTGGCGCTGTTTCAGGAAAGTTTCGCAAGAAAGCTGTTCATGGTATGTCTTTTCCCTCTCCTAGTCAACAATTGCTGACAATATAGTGCCCAATCTGTCCGTCCTCGCCCAGCACATCGATATCCGCTTTCTAAACATCCCTCTTGCTGTATATGTTCACGACCGCAAACTGGAATCTGCAATTGAGTTTGATTCACCGCACGCTGCCCTGTTTGCGCAGGATCTTCCTTCTGGCGATGTCGTGCCCCTGTTTTGGCGCGAGTGCATAGCTCACTTAGCCGTCGAGGGACTTTACGCAGAAGGCATTTTCCGCGTATCTCCACGCACTGAAGTTTTGGATATCCTTCGCGAGGCGTTTGATCGATGCCAGCTCATCAATTTGCACGATTATTCGCCTCATGTCGTCGCGTCAGCCCTTAAACTCTTTCTGCGACAACTGCCGACCGCCCCGCTGCCTTTTGAGATTATGTCTGAGCTTCCCGAATTCCAACCCTCCAAGGAGTATACAATCCAGGCAGCTAATTTACTACCCCATCAGACTGTTGCTCTATTTTCTCTGCTTGTGCCGTTACTACGCAACATTGCACTACACGAGCGGAGCACGCGCATGTCTGTTCTCAATCTAGCTCGATCAATTACACCTTCGCTTATTCGCATTGCTATTCCTGATGACGACTTTTACGCCGAATCTGTGTCTTCGAAAGTGACCCTTGTTCGCACCGAGACGCGTTATATTGATGATCCGGCGGAAATGGCGCTTGTGCTTGATTATTTTATCAAAATATTCGAATGTCTGATATATTACTGGGCTGATCTGCCCTTTGTTGAGCAGTCCGATGAGTCTAAAGAGGAGGATCAAGATGATAGTAGAAGCCGCTTGTCGTTTAGCAGCAGCCGCTCGTCTAGCACTTTGACACTCAAGTCTTTAAGCTCTCTGCCTCCGCCATTGCCTTTGCGCAAGTACTCTGCGGGCTCAGCAAATGGCCAGACACCGACTAAGCCTACAGCCGGAGAGCAGATTGTGGCACAGATGCAGAAGGAACAGCTTGAGCGTGAGGCGCTTAGCAAGTCTTCTGATTCGTCGCTGGCTTCTGATGATGGACTGTCGCCTAGTTTACCGTCGAGTGCCTCTAGTATGATTTCTGAGCATTCTGAGATGAAGATAGATGATGAATACGAGAATGAGCGTGACTCGCAGGAATTGGAGCAGACGCCAATGACGTTTTCGTATTCTGTAAAAACGTCGAAGAAGGCGGAGAAGCAAGTGATTACTCCTTCTTTGAGGACGAAAACGATGGCGCCGTCTGCGCAGACTATTGCCAAGCGGCCTGCGTTTGAGTCTTCTACGGAGGCTGACAAGCCTTATATTCCGATTCCCACGGCGTCACAGTTTATGCCGTTATCTGCGTCGACGGCTAATGCGATGAATGGAGCGAATACTGTTACGAGTACGCGGAGTGCGTCGCTGCCGTTGTCGAGTGCTAAGCGGCCTGCTATTTCTGTTGTGGGTGGGTTCCGGTGTATTTCTGCCGACAGCAGCACGAAGCATGCGGAGGTCTTGCGCAGTGTGTCGCCATACGTGACGACACCGTCTACGCCGACGACATTGATGCACAAAGCATCGTCGTCGTCACTGAAGAGCGGCAAGGAGAATGTAATGTTGCCGCCGCCATTACCAGCCAAGATTCAGATTCCGCGCAAGAACTCTGCGAGTGATGCAGGAAACGCGAATGGCGGGTTAGTTGCGCGGAAGAAAGGGCGGATTGTGGAGGAGTTGACGAAGATTTTTGAGGAGCGGACGCAGAGCGCGGAGTTGTTGCTTGCGATGGATAAGAATAAGCGTATTGAAGTTGGTGATGCCGATTTTTAGGCCGAAGAAGATGAGTGTGCGCGGGTGGGAGAGAGAGAGAGAGGGGAGGTTTCATTTGGGAAGGATACCTGGTGTTTTTTTTTTTTTAAGATTGCATAATATTAATGACTCTGCGAGAAATGAGAGAGCATTGAAGAGAGAAGGAAGGAAATGATTAGTTTTGTTAAAATGATGATGTTTTTTTGATGGGTGTGTGTATATAAAAACGAATAGCACTTTTGATACCTAAGATTTATTACATGCACAGTAGATTTGTCTAGATAGGTAGCAAAGAGGTGTAAGGATCAAACAGAAGAAGGAGCGGAGGGGTATGAGACGCGCATGTGCGGAGACAGCTGCGTGCTGGTGTATTGGTCGAATTCGAAGAAGGAAGGGAGGACTCGGCGAGGTCTGGAGGGGAGGCGCGAACGAGGAGGAGAGACGGTGGTTGTTGAGACAGGAACTTCTTCCGGGGTATGTATGAGGGTATCGTCCAGGGTGAGCGCGAGGGTATGCGGTTCACCATCGTCGGAGTCGGACTCTTCAAACAAGCTGGCCAAGAAGGACGATGGCGGCGGCGGCGACGGCGATGGGTATCTTGGAGAATAGGATGAGTCGTTTGCGGATTCATCTGTCGATGCCGGAGGGTCGACGACGGGGGATCTGATTGTCCAGAAGATGATGTCGCGGTCTTCTTCCGAGGAGGTCGAAGAGGAGGACGATGTCGAGGAAGCCATGAGTGAAGACGGCGTGTTGCAGCGGGATGGAGTCAGCGTTGAGCAGTGCGAAGAGTCCGTCGAGGAAGCCGGCGACGAACGAGCTCTGTTTCTCGCCAGACGCGGCAGTCTCGTCATCGGAAACTGGTTCTGCTGGCGACTCCTGATCCGCTGCTCCTCTGGCTGCTCGTGATGCTGGTATTGTGCCGGAATCACGTTGCGCAGGTTGCTCAGTTCGTAGGACTCGACGGGGCGACGCCGGCGCTGTTGCTGCGAGGACCGGAAGAAGCCGCCTGCAAGTGCGAATGACAGCATGTCGCAAAAGAGCAGCAGCAGCAGCAGCAGTAATATGAACAACAACAACAGTAACAGTGCAAGGGCTTCAGTAAGAATACAAACATCTTTAATAGTCTTCCTGCGACAACGACGGAGTCGCTCTTTGTTGCTTCACAGCGCTGCGACGTCCAATAGAGTTCGGGGTACGGGCATATCACGTGCAATCACGTGCCTGTGCTGCAGGGGCAGAGAAAAGAGCGGTCGACCGGGCAACAGAAAAAAAACCAATGACGACCACGCTGCGCCGCCTTGCAACACTCTTCACGAACCCAACAACAGCAACAAAACTGTTTAGACAGCCTGAAGTCTTTTCTGGACCGTTCAATTCATCTTCAAAAGCGTTTTCCACCTCGTTCTTAGCAATGTCTTCTGGATACACCACCCGCACCGTCGGAGCCGCAAACACCCTCGAGCACCGCGTCTTCATCGAGAAGGACGGCAAGCCCATCTCGCCATTCCATGATATCCCGTTGTTTGCCAACGAGCAGCAGACTGTGCTCAACATGATCGTTGAGATCCCGCGCTGGACTAACGCGAAGCTCGAGGTCGGTGCTTCCTGCCCATCCATCATTTGGTGAACAAAGTGACCAGTGCTAACAGACCACAGATCTCCAAGGAAGAGCTCCTCAACCCCATCAAGCAGGACGTCAAGAAGGGCAAGCTCCGCTACGTCCGCAACTGCTTCCCGCACCACGGCTACATCCACAACTACGGTGCTCTTCCCCAGACCTGGGAAGACCCCAACGTCAAGCACCCCGACACCCTCGAGGTCGGCGACAACGACCCGCTTGACGTCTGCGAGATCGGATGGCAGGTCTCCTACCCCGGCGAGGTCAAGCAGGTCAAGGTCCTCGGTGTCATGGCTCTTCTCGACGAAGGCGAGACCGACTGGAAGATCATCGCTATCGACGTCCGTGACCCGCTCGCCCCCAAGCTCAACGATATCGAGGATGTCGAGAAGTACCTCCCCGGTCTCCTCCGCGCTACCAACGAGTGGTTCCGCATCTACAAGATGCCCGACGGAAAGCCCGAGAACCACTTCGCCTTCTCCGGCGAATGCCGCAACAAGAAGTACGCTCTCGAAGTCGTCCGCGAGACCGCCGAGGCCTGGAAGAGACTCGTCGAAGGAAAGGTCCCCGATAACAAGGGAATCTCCCTCGTCAACACCACCCTCAAGGACTCGGCCGACTTTGCTGACGCCGCTACTCTGGCCATCCCGGCTGGCGAGGAGTTGCCTCCTGCTCCCATCGACTCGTCCATCGACAAGTGGTTTTTCTTGGCCGGTGCCCAGTAAGCGTATGCTTGATGCGATGTACATACTGGCTGCTTAGTGTCTTTGTTCTACTGCAAAAGTGTTCTTTTTTTGTTTTTTTTTGGTCTATTCTGAATAATAATATAATCTACCTAACGCCGTAAGCACAATACTAGTTAGCCAGAGCAGCCAACGCCGCATCCAACTGCGCCTTGTTATACTTTATATACTTTTCGGTATGTTTACTGAATTCGCCAGACTTGTACTTTTCGTAGAACCGATTATACAAAGGCGAGATAAACGCGACCTCTTTGGCCAGAAACGCGCGCAAATCGGCATCGACGAACCCGTATTCTTTGAACTTGGCCGCGAGCTCATCAAAGTCTGTGTTGAAGTTTTTGAATTTCTCCTTGACGGCTTCGCGGTCGCGCGAGGACATGGCGCCGCCGCCGCCGCCGCCGGGCTTTCCGGACGAGGATGTCGAGTTTGAGCGCACGACTGTGACGTCCATGAGATGCGATGCGCAGATTTTCCAGCCTTCGAGGAACATGTTGAGCGCGCGTTTGCGCATTTTCTCAAGACGATCAAAGCCGCCTCCTGCGGCTAGTAATCCTATTAATTCCGACGAAAGACGAAGACCGCGCTCGAGATAGAGCAGGTTCGCAATGACTTGCAACCCAGCTCTCGTGACTTTTTTGTACTGAGCGCGCGCTTTGATCTCGATGTTGATAAGGAGGTCGTCAATCAGCTCAGAGATAAACAGCACGAGGATCTCGCTGCCCATGTATGACTTTGGCGTGTTTGAAGACTGCGGTGTCGCGGTTGAGAACGACGAGTGGAATGAGAGCTTGAGAGGCCAGCTGACTGGAGCGCCGAGCGGGATCATAAGACTGGCCAAAGTCATATCATACTCTGCCACGCGAACGATCCACATCGTAACCTGTTTTGTGATATCAAGCACCTTAAAGTCTGGAGGAAGCTGCGCAAGGCTCGACACCGAACTCTCGGTATATCTCAAGATCTCGAAAAGTGCATCTTGAGCGGTCTTGCGCAATTCTTTACTCGCCGCGCCTTCAAGTGCAAACGGGGGTTGTTCAACAGAAAGCAGCAGATCGCCTGATGCACTGTGGATTTGTTCGAGCACGTCGAACGCAACAAAGCAGTCTGTGATGAGGCCCTTGCGGACGTAGGTGTTGACTGCTTGCGTGGTCGATTGGAATAGTTTTTCGAGATCGCGAAGAGTCATTGACTGGACAGCTTGAATGTCTGTCTTGGTTTTGAACACGCCTCGGATGTTTTTGTCCTCGCTCTAATCTCATTAGCATTCTGTACACAGCACAAATAGCTAAGCTACATACGACGATAGCCCGAACAAGAGAGTCAATAAACGGCTTAAATGGGCTCGATCCTTTTTTATAAAACCCATTCACGCGCTTGTAATCCGTCTTCACTGCTAAGGCAGACAATTTCGACAAATGGCCTATTATATACTTGCTTCGAATATCAGAATATATCGGCATCGCGACAGAGGCATCTGTAATCGTGAAGAAATCCTGCATGATAGATAGCTTGCTAATTGTATCGGCCGTCATCAAAGGCGCAAACTCGACATCTTCGCCGGCAGAAGGCGATGCCGAAGAAAGCAGCTTTGTGAATCGTTCTCTGATATTCGCGACTGCTGCGGTCTTTAGCTGGTTCATTTTCAACGTCACTTGCTGGCTTGATTTCAAAGTTGATGCTTCGAGTGATTTGATCGCTGCGTTGAGCCTGTCTATTGATTGCAAGCATTCGACAACATCGAGATTGCCGCGACGGATCCGCGGTTCTTCTTCTTCAAAAACGGATTGATATGACCGCAGCACTTGCAGCTCCTCAATCGTCGCGTCAACATCTAATCCCCGTCAGCTTACACAAAAACACAACGCACACAGCAAACCACATACGTTTGGAGATATTAGAATATGTCTGCGTAGATCCCGAAATCGGCTTAATAGCACTCTCAATCGCTGTCGACGCTCCGCCTAACCGCGTCAGCGAACCCGCGATCTGCTGAGAAAGCCGGTCGGCTGTCGCGAGCGCTGCTTCGAGAGACGCGAAACTTGCTGGCTGGAGCGCGGAGACAGGAAGCTCCGCAGTCGGAACCCGCGATAGTTGCGGCCGTGACATCTTCTTTGCATTCAAGAAGTTGTTCAAGAGCTGTTTTTGATACCTGATGTGTGGAATTCATCAATCAGAGGCGAAGGAGGCCAGTCACGTGTGTGACCATATTCACAGTTGAGTCACATTGGGTCACCGGGACGACCTTATTCCGGCACGAGCCACAATGATGCGCGCCCACCAACGCTGTTGATCTCTGGGATCAGAGAGGACATACTCACGAAAAGAGGAGGTGGAGGAGAATAAGACTGTTTATTAGGAAGGAAAGAGGAATTTGCAAAAGAGAGAGGAGTCACGATGATCCGGATCTCGAGGTCGAGAATACCACTTCTGGCATCCATAAGTGTTCAGCGACTGCAGCGATCACACGTAAAGAGCCCCGTACGAGCAAAAGGCACACTCAGGGGAAAAGATCAGGGTATGTTTCCCGCGCTATATCTGAATCAAGAGTCAAGAACTGACAATGTGCCTGGCGGTGGCTGATCTAGGAGGCTCTGAAAACACGACGATCTCCTCGACTGCCTTTGCTTTAGGCTGTGGTATACTAGTAGGAGCTGTGATATTGCAATCTTCCGAGATCAAGAACGAGGAGCCCGCTGGAGCCGAGAGCGAGAAGAAAGAGAACGCGGTGGCGATCCAAGAAAAGCTAAGCAACTTCATTGATGATTCGTACAGCGGCATTCAAGCCAAGATGGCGGAAATCAGCGGCCCTGGAGCGTGGGATGATATTATCGACTGGACGTCGTCTGCGATCGGGTTTCCGAGCTGGATCAGGAAAGTGCAGTCGATCTTTGACACAGAGAATAAAGAGTCATTGGGATATGAAATTGTCCAGGACTCGACTGACGAGACTATCAATCCGGAAGTAGGATGGGGTCCTGCGCATGTGAGACTTGGGAACCAGTTGAGCGAAGATGAACAGAGGTTTCGGCACCAGCGCAAGATCTTTACAAGGAAAGCTCTCGCTAAGTTTCTTGATATTCCAGAATCTGGTATCGACGAAGCTGATATTCCTACGATCGCAGTCACTGGCTCTGGCGGTGGATACAGAGCTATGATTGGCACGGCGGGGTACCTCACTTCGCTGCAAAAATCGGGTTTACTAGACTGCGTGACCTATCTCGGCGGTGTTAGCGGATCTACATGGTTAATGGCGTTGATGTATACCCTTGCCGAGTTTAAGACTGAGAACCTACTCGAGCATCTGAAGTCGCGGGTTAACACGCATATCGCGTACTTGCCGGCCGCGCTGGATCTCTGCACAAAAGCGCCGACAGATAAGTTTCTGCTGCACGGTCTCGTCGAGAAGAAATTCTATGGATACTCTGATATCGCGTTATCTGACGTCTACGGGATTCTACTTTCCGCGAGATTGTTGGTGCCGAAGGATGAAATGATCCTTGATCGGAATAATCTCAAACTATCAAATCAACGTGCGTTAGTCGACACCGGCGCTGTCCCGTTCCCGATATATACGGCGGTGCGGCATGAGATTGGATTGACCGAATCCGAGCAGTCGACGGTTGACGACGCGTCTGGCGCCGCTGGCGCGGCCAAGAAAGACGAAGTCGAAAAGGATCAGAAGCGCGAGTCGTGGTTTCAGTGGTTCGAGCTGACGCCGTATGAAGTCGGCTCTGAAGAAGTGTCTGCGTGGGTGCCGACGTGGAGTATCGGACGGCGCTGGCGAAATGGTTCGAGCATCGACGCGCCGATTCCGGAGCCTAATCTGACGTTATTACTCGGTACGTTTGGATCCGCGTTTTGCGCTACGTTGTCGCATTTCTATAAAGAAGTCAAGCCATCTTTGGGCGAATACGGGGTGACCGAAACACTCGACCAACTTGTCAAAGATAACGACGAAGACCTGAAAGGCGTGCATCCCATTAAACCCTCTGCTATTCCGAATTTCTTGCTTGGTTTGAAACCGTACTTGCCGTCGACGTGTCCGGAATCGCTTTTCAGTTCGAAAGTGATTGAGCTGATGGACGCCGGGATGGATAATAATCTCGCTTTGTACCCGCTGTTGCGGCCAGAGAGGGAAGTCGATATGGTGATTGCGTTTGACTGCTCGGCCAATTTATCTGAAGTCAAATGGCTTGAATTGACGGCTGGCTACACGAAAGAACGAGGGATTCTTGGATGGCCTAGTGAGGCAGGATGGCCTTTAGGCGAGAGTATCGATGAAGACATGAAAGAGCTTGACAAGCAGGCGGAGATAAAGAGTACCAGGGACGCGATTGAAAACGTACAGCAGGCAAAAGATGATGCTTCAGGAGTACAGCCCAAGAAAAAACACGATTTGAGAGCATATCTGCCACGACGCAAGAAATCTGCAAAACAAGGCGGGAAAACGCTTGGTCCTGTGTCAATCTGGACCGGTGTCGTTGGTAAGAAAGAGCGAGATAGTAGCACCCCTGAAGCAGACACAAAGTATGCGGATGAGGAATATAAGCTGCAAGCGCCAGATGCAGGTATTACGCTTGTGTATTGCCCACTTCTGCCCAACAAGAAAGTGCCGGGCGTCGATCCAGACGAGTCACCGTACATGAGCACCTGGAACTTTATCTACGAGCCTGATGAGGTAGATAAAGTGGTGGAGCTCGCGCAGACGAATTTTTCGGATGGCGAGGATCGGGTGAAGAGGGCTGTGAGGTTGATTTATGAGCGCAAGAGGAGGAATAGACTTGAACGGGAGAAGAAGACGAAGGAGTTGTGGACGGAGAAGATTTTGCATTCGAATTAGTTTTTTGGAGTTGATTGTATAGCTGCGAATGGTAATGGTAGGACTAGCATTGATAAATGCACCAAGTATGAATACATCCACTGCAGTCTTCAGCGCTTGAGTATCTCGGGTATGTAAATACTTTGAAACACTTTACAGTCATTTATTAGCTCAGAGTATCTCAGGGTCTGTAAATACATCCACTGCAGTCTTTTGTCGCTTGAGTATTTCAGGGTCTGGTAAACACATCCACTGCAGTCTTCAGCGCTTGAGTATTTCAGGGTCTGGTAAACACATCCACTGCAGTCTTCAGCGCTTGAGTATCTCGGGTCTGTTAATACAACCGGTTTACAGTCATCAATTGCCAATGAGGATACTGCCAATTGTTACGACACTTTTTAGTCGAGATAAAAAATTAGCGGCTCTGAAGAGTTTACGTGTATTTGATACCTTTTGCAAAGGGAATTGGAGGTTGTACGCTCCGGAGACGCTGTTTGCAGTTTAGAATAAATGCGTTTTCTGAACTATGCATTCCGCAGCATAGATAACAAGAATACAGCATGTTCTCTGAACTGGCAGATAACTACGAATTTCATACTACAGCACGCAGTATAAATATGAAGTGCCCAGTGCATGTGTATAACCTTCCGTAAGAAGCAATACAACCCTGCGCTCGCTGTGTGAACCACGACGGGGGAAATGGGACTTAATTTTTCGGAAAGGACCACACGTCCAGACCGCGGCCGCTTCCCTGCAAGCCGAGGCACTCGAAAAAGAGGGTCCAGGAATCTGACACAGCAACAGGAGACTGTTCCGCCGTTTGCGCCGAGCGGCGAGGGTTCGCGGGCGCGAGGGCGCGGTTTGCGGAGGTGCATTGAAGTGGATGCGTAGTCAATGCAGCGCCGAGTCTGGTTCCGAGGCCGGAGCGACATGGCATAATTAAGGACAGGAGTGGGTATGAAATGCAGGTAATATGGAGGAAGGACTGTGATGAGCGGCATGAACGGTGGCAACTGTGCATTGTTTGGCGGGCGAGACGAGGAGGAGACTTTCGTGAGCGACGAGCGCAGTCGAGCTGGCTTGTCCGGACACGAGTGCGCATCCGACAGTTCTGTCCATGTGTAAACAGGCCGCAGCCGGCAGCGTCTGTTATGCTGCGCTACTGATTACTCAGCTGCCCCATATTATTACGTACGCCGCCAGAGTGTCTTGCGTGCCTGAGCGGTGCTCGCTGCAGATTTCCCCGAAAAAGCAACCGCCGCGCGCGGTCATCTGACGCCGTCGCGCTGCTGTCGCGCTGCTGCCTCGTCTCGTGTCTGGCTCACAAAGCCAATTTCGCTGCTGCTCCGCGCTGCTTTGCACGAACATCGTCAAAAATAGCGTGCTGCGTGTCTCTTCCGCGGGTCTTGTGGCATGGCGGCTTATCGCTCGGTGTTTGTCTACGCCTGCCGGGCTTATCTGCCAGCGTCGTCGCAGCACACGGCTGTTACTCGGTCAGGTATCGCAGCTACGCTATCGTGCGCAATCAGGTGGCTAACAGAGCAGCCCACGTCTTTATTAAATATTGCCGGGGGGGGGGCAGAACGCAGCACATTCATTCAGCATCGCGAGAGGTATTCATATCCACCATGGTATCCTAATCGCACAACAGCAAACGCAACAGCACCCTCTCCTCGCTCATGCACACCAATGCATGTTGGTATACCGCGCAGTCGGGCTGCTATCCATCTCTTCCTCTCTCACCACCCACGCCCGCTTTCGCTTGCGTCGGTGCTCGCGGTTAATCACAATCCCCAGCACATCGCCTGCTCCCCGCAAAGGTCCCTCCGACTGCTCATGAGCCTCGGATCGCCCGTTCTCGTCGTATAACCGCACAAACTTACTCCTGCCGCAGCCCATGCGGGGTACCTCGACACTAGCACTGGACGACAGCGACGATGCAACCAACGTCCTAGACCGCTTCAGAAAACGCACCGTACGCGCGCTCTCTCCTCCGTCCTCCGCCTCATCGATGGTATCCTCTTCAGATCTCATCTCAATCTCATACCCTGACTCATCCTCCGTATCGGCCGCCGCTCTACGCCCGCAACTTGCCCCGTGGATATCTTGCTTGCACTCGTTCTCATCGCGCTCTTCACATGCAGCTAGCGCAATCGCAATCGCCCGCTCAGCCATGATCAATGACACCTCGTCTGTAAACCACGGTGGCTCTTCTTTTACGGCCGTCGCTTCCCACTGGTATTCAAACTCAATCTTCTCTTCCTCGTCTTTATGCACCACAGCAGACGACGATAAAGACTTTGCAAACACTCCCGCCTTGGTAATCGCATACCCAAATTGCTTGCCTGCTCGGCCATCCTGTGACGACCTGAATGAGCTCTGAAAGCTACTCCTGAACTCACACTCCGTGCGCGAGATCGACAGCGAAAACGACGACGCAAGCGACAATTCAAACTCCAAGCGGTCGTCCTCCTCTTTGATTGCCGTTTGCGTTGCTTTTGGGCTTTTCTGCGAACGCCGCTCGGCGGATTGCCGATTTTGTGGCTTTCGCCTCTGCGTGTTGTTCTGCGGCATCTTAGTAGGCCTCACAGCCGGCCACGCGTAAACACGAGGCTGGAAACCGTAAAGATCACTCAGACTTGCTTCATCGTCTTCCTCCTTGTCACTACTCTCGGGATCGCTTGAAGAATACTTGGACCGTTCCTGGTCCGAGACGACGAGCTTGCCGTCCTGAGCAGCTTGCAACGCAGCACACTCGGCGCGCAAGATGAGCTTGCGCACTCCAGCTTCGATGCGGTATCGCACAATCGACTGCCTGAATTCGAACCTCGCAGTGCATCCGTCAGAACAGCACAGACACGCGCCATCAGCAGCCTTCGCGCAGCGGCAGCTGTTGTATGCGGTCGCTGTCGCGGTGTCTGACGCGGAAATGCCTGCTGCTGCGGGATAGCAGTGTTTGCCAAACACGAGCTCTGGTCTCGTCTCAAGGGACACGGCAGATGGCGAGCATACAGGACACAGTTTGATGTACTGCGCGATGAGATTCTTGGGAACGCGAGTGTACCACGCGCGCAGCTGCGCGAGGGTCTTGTCGCGGCCGCCGTGTCCTGCTGCCAGATGGGCGAGCGCAAGAACACCGTAAAGCTCTTCTTTAATAGCAACGGGTTTTGCGTGATGCATGACATAGAGCTTCGGTCTAGATCCGGAAGTGTCCCTGAAGAGGGCGAAGTTCTGTCTTGCCCAGAATCTGAACTGCGCAGTTCTGACAGTTGCCAGTTCGTCGGCAAGAACGGTCAAGGTGTCGTCGTACATGTCTCTTGAGATCAGGGATTTCGATTTCTTGACGTCAGAGAGGGTTTCGACGTACGCGGCTACCAAAGCGAGGCATTGGCCGACGGTGGGTAGGCCGTTGAAGCCGATGAAGGCGCCCGACGCGGGATCGTAGAGGGCTTCGAGCGAGTAGACTGAATCCAAGCAGGCTAGTGCTGACATTGTGTAGCGGCGCTTGGGTAGTTGAGGATGTGCAGAGTAGTAGGGTGTAGCAGGTTACAGGAAGGTGTAGTTTAGGAGAGAGCAAAGTAAACAAAGCATTGGGAAGCAGGCCAGCGCAAGCCTCACAGTGTAACGAGAGCCGGTGAGCGCAAAGAGCATCTGTGCAGCGCCACTGGAGATTGGCGATTACGGGGTAGTGCATTAGTAGCAAGCTACAGTACGCAGTACATAGCATACGGCGTAGAAGATAGAATACAGAATGGCATATGATCAATCAGAAGACAGCACACAGACTGAGCGCAGCCCACGATCGGCGCCTGCGGAAGACGCGCCCGCGCTGCGTCATTGCTGGACCGGATGGGTCTGGTTACGTGAGCCCGCTGCTGTGCTGTAGGATAATAGGGGCTAATAGCAAATGGCAGTGCGCAATAGCGGTCGTTAGCAGTATATTAAAAACAGTGAAGAACAGAATAATAATGATTAAGAACAGAACGGGCGATAAAGCTGAGATTGCAGGATTAAAAAAGTGACAGTTCGCGCTGCAATCACTTAATATTTGCATTGCTATTATTGTTCTTGCAGAGCCTTGATAGTTACTGCCTTCTTATTGAAGCTGACCCTACTACTACTACCACTACCACAGCCAACATAACCACTATTCTACGCTTTTATGTTCTCATATCCAATTACAGCCCACCATCTTTCTCTGCGGCTCAGTCAGCATTCGCAATCCAGTCCACGCGCGCTCATTGGCCAAGTGGCTCGTCGCCCGCGCAGTATTCAGTCCGCCGGCGTACGTCTCATACTCCGGGCAAGGGCTCAACAAAATGTGAGACCCGGCGCCAAGGGAAAATCTGGGGAAGCAAGGTCTAGTCACGTTGTGACCTGCGCTTAGGCCTGCCCGCCGGCTCTCTCTTTCCGTACTGGCTAGACCTGTAGCCTGGTTGCTTGTTGCTTGCCTTTGCTCGTACCTGCCTTGCTGTAGTATAGTGCCGCATTTACCATGGCTGTGCTTGCTGTCAAGCGCACAGCACAGCGCTGCCGCGCTCGTTGTGCTGCGCTGCGCTATGTTGGTCACAAAAACCTGGGGAAGCCACTAGCCCAATCAAGCAACACCGTCTTTGCCTCGTCTGGCCTAGCCTAAACCTTCTGCGGCCGCCTGCAAATTAAACTTTTCCTGCCCCGGACTCAGAAACCCAGCACGCTCCTGCGCTGCGCTGCTTCGTGGCCTTGTTGCGTTAATAACGCTCTGGCGCCCGCCTTCGCTCGTCCCTGCGCTTCCCTGCCCTCTCCACTATCTCTTTTACCACTTTCACCGCCAACAGCAATGTCCTCCGCGCCTGCCGCTCCTCCTCAGAAGCCGGACAAACCCCGTCCGCACGTCTGCACCTCCTGCTTCCACGCCTTCGCCCGCCTCGAGCACCTCAAACGCCACGAGCGCTCCCACACCAAGGAAAAGCCCTTTGAGTGCCCTGTCTGCGAACGCTGCTTTGCCAGAAGGTACCCTTTCTTCCTCTTTTTATGCTTCTTCTCTCTTGTTCACATCGTTCTAATCTGCTGCAGGGACCTGCTCCTTCGCCACCAGCAAAAACTGCACTCAGGCCTAGCAACCACTCGCACTCGCCAGCCTCGCAAAAACTCTGTCACCATCGGTACCCTCCAGCGCCAAAAAGAAAAGGCTCCCGCTCCCCGTCCCCGTGCAAACTCCTTCGCCGCTCCGCCGTCTGATGCCATGGTCATCCCGGCCGATACTACCAACACCACAAACTCATGGCTCGAGTGCACCTTCGGTCCTCGGTCAACTCCGCAACAACAACAACAGCAGCAGCAACAGCAGCAGCAGCAGCCCCAGACCTCGGGCGAAATCAAGGCGTCGCTCTTTGGCTCTCTCTTCATCCACCCCGACCTCCTGCCCTTTTCTCTCCCCGACAACGAGTCAATGGGCCTCGTAGACGAAGAGTCCATCGAGTTCGACGAAGACTTCTGGTTGGGCTCCCTGCAGATCTCTTCCCCCGGTACAGCCGTCTCCGCATCTACCTCCATCACCTACTCTTCCGCTAATGACGACAACAACTCCCCTGCTTCCTACGACACTCCTGCTTCGGTTTCCTCCGTTGCTTCCTCGCATCCTGATTTATCAAACAGCAAGCATGACACCGGCGTCAACTTTAATTTCTCCTTCCCCTCCCCTATCATTTCTACCACGACCCCTACTGCCGCCGCTGCTACTTCGCAGCCTGCTATAGCTCCTAATGCGTTTGGTGGAATCATGTCTCGCTCGCACATGCAGAGCAGGGCCGAGTCCGAGGCTCGCCCAGACCACAACGACACCTCCATTTCTCCCGAGACCATCCTGCGACTGTACTCTGAGCAGTTCAGCGGAAACTCGTCCTGCAACTCGAACCAGACTTCGAGCTTGCTTGACCAGTTTTTGCGCTCGACTGAGGAAAGTGTTGCTGCTGCCAGCGCCGCCGCCGCTGCCGCGAATAGCCCTGCTCATCCCTCGCCTGCATCTTCGGTTGGGTCTACAGCGTCGTGGCAGAGCGCGTCTACTGCTGCTAGCTCTATTTCGTCGTCTGACCCTAGTGTTCGTCGCGTGGGCGCGGCACGGCAAGCGCAGCAGCAACAGCAGCAGCACAAGCCGTCTAGCCTGGCGAAGACGCTGACACCGGAGATGTTGTGCGGGAATGCCGAGACGCATTCGCTTTTGCTGAACACTCTTTCTGCGCGGTCTGTGTTTCAAAACAACAAGCAGCCGCAGCAGGCTCAACAGCAGGATTACTTGAGCAGCTTGATGCGAGACGATGAGTTTTCTTACTTGCTGTCGGCCAACTTGCTTGACGAGCACAGCTCGCCCCAGCAGACACAGCAGCCGCCGAAGCAAGAGCCAAAGCAGTTTGCTAACTCTTTTGAAGACATTGATATGGCTATTGACAATGTGCCTTTTTTCACTACGCTGTCGCAGCTGAACTTGAAGAGCAAGGGCGGAATGTGAACAACTTATAAAAAAAGGCGATAGACGATGATGATGATACAGTTTTGCTTTTCTGCGCTCTATGAAAGAGAGTTTAGGTGTATAATGGTGTTTTATTAATATTTGCTAATTTTCGAAAAAAACTTGACATTACTTTTGATATTGGGGCACGGTGTCATTGGAGTTATTTTGTGTATTTTGATGCTTATCGAAGGATAATGTTTGGAGTATTTATTCTTGCTGGCCAATAAAGCTATGAGTATTACATTGAGTGGTGACAGAGTAGGGTTAGAGTAGCAGAGTGCGAGGAGGCGGGGCCGCGGTGAGCAGGGATGAAACGGCTCACAAAAGCCTAACGAGACAGCTCTGGTGGACAGAGTGCTGTTTGCGGCCACATGACTGGGACATGTGTGCGTACGCGGGTCGCTCGACAGAGCAGCGGACACATGATCCCCGAGTGCTCTGCTCTGCCCAATGCAACTGTGCTGCTGGCGACTGGCATTATATATCGGCACTGCTATCTGCTTTCGCGATGAGACGAGCAGTCCTCGGGTCTGCTTCCTCGCAGTCAGGATTGCCGGATCTGGAATCAACACGCGCTGTGTTGCAGTTGCTATTCTGAGAGTGTTGCGCTGGCTGCGGGAATATATGGCAATAATCAATAGATACGACAGTTGCAGATCAGTTGACTACTAATCACCAGAAGCTTGGCTATTATAAAGACCGTAGTCGTCCAGTTTCTTCGCTATGTGATTCTGAAATCTACAGGATTCCAAAGCGTGATACCGCCTCGCAAAATTCCTGCGTTCAAAACCAGCAGGCAGATGCGATTTCCCCACACAGATCTCATCTTTCCAAATCTCGTATACTTCGAATCAACAAGCTCTTCGTGGCGTAGAACGCCCCAGTGCGCGTGCGGCGGCTTCATGCCATGGCTTTTGCTTGAATCTTGGATATTGAAGATATTGGAGACAGATGTGTTGCGGTCACTCTATCTGAGTAAAATAGTCTTGCAAATTCAAATGGGCGGTGATAGTCACATCTGAGAAGTGTTTTGGAAAGACATATCCAGCAGCGTGGAATAGCTGGAGTACACATCCAAAAAGGGAAAAATAGCATTTTGCTGGCGAATCCGTCGATACCTTGCAAAGGTGCTGAAATCAACGTCACCATACACATTGCAAATATTCCAAGTTCATGCTGAGTTAGAATATCCAGCATTCAAAATTCGTCGTAAGCTCATAGACAGTCTAAAGATATGCTATAAAAAGAACTGAAAGCGAGTAAAAGCAGAAGTCTTCTTATTTGAGTCTGAGCCCAGCGATTTGCTACTTTATACAGCCATTCAAACTAAATAAACTGTTTTATAAGGATTTCAAATAAATTTTACACTCTTGTTAATATGCTTATCTAAATATCCAGAGTTTACATAATATAAATTGAATGGCTAATTATAATTTGGAAATTTTTTGTTCAAAGATCTTACTCTACTTCCCCTGCAGCACCCTAGAAAAAAATCTCACAACGCTTAATATATACAGATACTACATTCTTTGAACTTCAAGATATAATTCACTGCACTTGTGCATTGCATGATACGACTACTACGGCCGCAACATAACCATTACATAAGCCTTACTTAATCGCGGCTGCACCGCTCTGGTCGAGGACCGGATGCGACACGTCGCGACAACATCACGACGCTGCTTTCACTTATCAAGACCCGCATTTTTCCAGCGAATCTCCTACAAACGCTACCGACTTCTCGTCACTCCATTGCAAGACAGTATTAAAACTGGACTCAGATTGCTTTCTTTTCTCTTTGTGTGATTGCTTTTTGAGAGTCGTCGAATTGCGCCGACGTTGATTTGTTGATTCTACAGCCATGAATATCTTTCGGTTTTTTGGTACCCATCTCATTCTCCTTTTCTCATGCTAGATTGATTTACTAACAAACGATTGACGAATGTAGGCGACCTGTCGCATTTACTTTCGATTTTTATACTACTACAAAAAATGAATACGTCGCGGTCATGCGCCGGCCTCTCGTTCAAGAGCCAGGCCTTATACGCCGTCGTCTACGCCACCAGATATCTAGGTAAGCTTGTCTTTTCAAATGATTCGAGGAACGATTCTGATTCCGCAGATCTGCTATGGGGTCACTATACCTCCTTTTACAACACCGTCATGAAGCTCTTTTTTATCGGATCGTCAATTTCCATCTTGTACCTCATGAAAGTGAAGTTCAAGCCGACTCATGATCCAAACATCGACACCTTCAAAATCGAATATCTTCTCTCTGGGTCATTTATTATGTCCTTGATTTTCACCTACAAATACACCATCCCCGAAATTCTCTGGTCGTTTTCGATTTGGCTTGAATCAGTCGCAATCCTACCTCAGCTGTTCATGCTCCAACGTACAGGCGAAGCCGAGAGCTTGACTACGCATTATTTATTTGCGCTGGGCGCTTACAGAGCCTTGTATATTCCCAACTGGATTTACCGGTGGGTGGTTGAGGGAGTTGTTGATCCGATTGCGGTTGTGGCCGGTCTTATCCAGACTGTTTTATACTCGGACTTTTTCTATATCTACTATAACAAGTATGCTCTCCTGATTATTGCTTTTTTAGTACAACCGGCGCTAACAGTGTGTGTCACAGGGTCTTCAAGGGAAAGAAATTCGAGTTGCCTCAGTAATCTAGCATTATGCTTCTGTCGCAAAAACTGGTATACGCCAAAAGTGATGAATACTTACAATCTTTTATAACTTCTTCTTCTATGTTTTATATATTATTAATACTATTATTATTATTACTATTATAGTTATCTTTTTAATGGAAGTGTAATAGAGACCGCATGTACACATGTCAATATATTCCTTCGTTTTTTCCTAATCCATATGAGCTATGTACATTATAAAATACCCAAAACCAATCCCTCTCTTACGAATAAATTTACACTTATCTACTTTCGTTCTCGAAATTCACGCTTCAACCGCTCAGTATACTGAATCAACCGATCCTCATGGTCAGTCCGCCGATCAACCATCGGCGGCGGACATCCTACCTTTTCTTCTTCCCACATGTAATTGTAAAAATAGCGCTTTGCGTAACGGGCTTGTTCGCTGATACCGCCAGCGGCGACGAAGATGAGGAAGATGTACCTAATCCGAGCTGTTAGATGACGTAGATCGAGGATGTGCTGCAGACGTACGACTTGATGGAGCCTGATAAAGTCTTGTAACGCGGTGCAAACCGATACAATGTAAAAGTTGTAACCCCACCGAATACGGCACCAACGAACGCACCTTTGATGAATCCCGCAAGGGCCTAGGACTTTTGGTTAAGTTCAACTTCAGTTAGAGATGAGGAGCGTGCGATAGAATCTTACCGCTTCTTCAATGCGCGCTAGGTTTTCTTGCTCTTTCTTATTCAGCGACATCACGTTTCACATACCCAGCAGCTAATAATCTGGTCTCTGCACCTGTCCACGTCAAGTATATTTTGAAGACCAAAGTAGTGTGCTTTATGAATCAACAGTTGGGAGTTATCAATGACCACGCAATTACTAATTTCCAAGGGGTCCAATAAAGTTTCCAGCCTGGCCGCACGACGACGCCAAAGCAGACACGGACAACTTGCCAGAACGTTGTGCGGTCTAGATACTTCAGCTGTGCGGAATTCAGAGTGTTCATTTGATACAGATACTGTCAATTGAGGTCTGTGGTCTACAGTTAAGCATCTGACGGTCAACAATGGATTCAGACCCGTTCGCTCCCACGCTGCCGGGCGAGCTAGATATGGCCAAGCTCCAATCTCTCTCGCAAGACAAGCAGCACGTCTACCTCTTCACTTTCCTCAGCGATCTCAACAAATTCCTCAGTTCTCTTGATGGAGATGGTGCTACCGGACATCAAATGTTCGTCAAAAACGAGCTTGGAAAGCTGACGCCTTTGTCGTCGTCGATTTTGACGCGGCCGATCCGCATGCTCGCGGGACGCTGCTATGCCGAGATTTACGCAAAGAGCGATCGCAAGACTTTATACGACGTTTTGAATGATCTGTTGAATGCTTTGAATAGCGGAAAATCAGATAAGAACATTGACTCGAAATTGTATGTTGACGTGGAGTTTTGGAAAGAGTTGAATCTAACCAGATGTCTCGGTACAGTTTTCTCGTCAATGTGATTGGCGATATTTTCGGCACCGCTGGGGACAGTGTATGTCCTTGAATAGTTGTAATTTGAGATCTCTTGTTAATTTGGTATAGGTCATGTCAATGGCTGCTCATGGCGTGCTTTCGCTCATGCGTGTTCTCAAAGCATCTTCAGGCGTACGTATCCTTTTACATACAACGGATCTATCTAACCGTGGCTGTAGAACGCGGGCTATCGAACGTCAATCTTCCGTGCAATCTCACAAATATTCAGCCTTTGTGGATCATTCATCGACGAAGGACTAGGTCGGGATATGTGGAAACAGGCGAGATATGGCACGCAGGATAAGTCGGCACTTGTGCGCGCCGCTGCACTTGATGTGAGTATTTGATGAGGGGTTTTTTTTTTCGGTTATTGGAAAGAGACTAATGAGATAAGTGTTTACGAGAAATGTTCAAGACCGCGCCATATTTCAACAATGCATCTGATCTCGACAATATTCGCTCCATTGTCATCAAAGCGTTTGAAACATCGCAATCTTGCGTGCGAAAATCCGCTTCTCAATGCTGGGCTTTTGCGCTTATCGTGGCTTCGACCGTCACTACCTCAGTTATCGAAGTCGCCAACAAGAAAGCAAAGAAGCCGCTGCCTCCGATGCCAGTCAATCCTGATGCCGAAGAAGGCATTAATCCGACAGTAGCGCCGCCTCAGCAGCCACCTCAGACGGTGAAGAAAGTCGTGCAGAATCTCACTGTCTCGTTTGAGGATACGCTCAAAATCTTATCGACTGCTTACACCAAGTCGAGCTCGACTAGCGCGCGAGTCAAGGCTGGTATTATTGAAACATATACGGAGCTATTCATGCTCAGCGGATCGTTAGAAATTGAGCATCAATATATGCCTATTGCCCACAACTTGCTTGATAACATTCTTTCGCATCAGCATGTTATCAGCACTCGCAATCGCAAACTGCTGGCTCGCAGACAAGTCGTCTTTTTGCTGAACGAAGTTATCGGCCAGCAGCTTCTCGGAGAGCCTGGTCGTTTGCAAGCTGCGCAGATCCTTGCTAACGAGTTTTTGAAGAATTATCCGCGCGTTATAAAAGATCGATACGAACCATCAAAGTATGCGCTCACTGGCGCCGTGCTTGCGCTCAAATTTCTGATTGACACACTAGGGTCGGCTATTATTGCTGAGCAGAAACCGATCAAAGATGCGCTTTTACTTGCATTGCAACATCATAATTATACAGTCCAGATGTCGACCTGCGCCTGCTTGCGTGCATTTCTGCTACACGTCCCTTCTGCTTTGGTTTCGTCAGCGACTACGCTTATGAACAACCTCAACCGCGAGCTAGCTGTATTAAAGAGCCGACGCGCGTCTGCTGAAGTAGCTGGCAGGTGTAATGGATACGCTAGTGGACTCGCGACTGTTATTTCGATTGCACGGATGCGGCCACAGTTTGCATCTCTTGATCTTGCCTCACGGATTTTTACCCTTGCGACGGGTTTACTCAAGGCTAGCGGTGACGCTGATGTGAAAGTGTCGACTGCTCATATCCAAGTTGCGTGGACTTTAATGTCGGGTCTCATGTCTCTTGGACCCACCTTTGTCAAGTTACATCTCAGTCAACTGCTTTTGTTGTGGAAGAGTGCACTTCCTAAACCACTGTCGAAGGATGCCGTATCAGAAAAGAACTCACTTGAGTATAGTTTTCTGACATATGTGCGAGAATGCGCGCTTTCTTCCATCCTCGCATTTCTACAATTTAACAAACGTCTAATCACGAGCGATGTCGCCAAGCGCATCATCGTACTCATGCAAAACACAACCGCATTTCTCAACATGATCGTCGCCAAAAAATCCGTCGACGAACCAAATATCCCGAAACTTCACGCCTCCATGTCTCTGGTCGACTATGAAATGATGGTGCGCCGCCGCGTCGCACAGTGCTATATCTCGCTCATCGAGATGCGACACGGCGATAGTTTGCAGGCTGAGATCATTATGACGGCGGTGTCGTTATTTGCCGAGCCTGATGCGTATATCTCGCCTTTGAGTACGACTATTGCCGCTAACGCAGGCGCGTTCGAGTCTGTCTGGGAGGTTACTGATAACTATGCATATGGCGTCACGAGTATTATTCAGAACTTCAATTTGACCAGATTTGGATTTGAGAAGAGGAGTTCTGAAGAGGGTATTTTTAAAAGTTGGTTGACTACTGAGTCGCATGCTTCTTCCGTCGAGCGAATGGTAAGTTATGAATTGATCTGAGTCGCTGAATGCGTCTAACGGTAATAGTTGAATGAGCCAACGATTGGAGCGATTGAACATGATTATATTGCGTTGTTTAGTATCGACGAAACGCCGTCTGGCATCGTGCCCTGGCAAACACTCCCTAAAAACCCGCACACGGCTGTAGTCGACACCGCTATCGAGCTCTTTGTGCTGCTACTTCCCATTCAAACCGAGAAGATCCAGCAGAGTATTCTTGAGCAAGTTGCTTCATTTGTGGGATCGTCTAGTTTGCAGAAAGATCCGGGTCGCAAGGCGGCTGTTTCTGCTAATGTAGCCGCAGCACTCTCGGGAACACTTAAACTCGTCGCGGCCACCAAAAGCCCTAGCAAGCTCAAATTGACTGATGAAGCTGTACTGAACGTTATGCAAGAGATCCTGAAATCAGCCGCGGTGAAGGATGACCCGTTCGTGCGAATGATTGCGTCCGACGCCATCGGTCGTCTTTGCGCTATCGCCGGCTCGAATTTCACTGGATACCAAATCAAACAGTCTATTGACGAGATTGTGAGTAACACAGACCCACACGTGCGCGCTGGTCTCGCTCTCTCGTTTGGAAGCATTAGCAGCCACGTCGGCGGTATGGCTACCGGAGCTCATTTGAAGACTATCGCAGGGATGCTGATGTCTCTCTGCAATGATTCGCATCCCACTGTACATTTCTGGGCGATGAAGGCTCTTGCGACGACTATGGAGTCAGCTGGATTGAGTTTTACCAATTTTACCTCTAGTGCGATCGGCATGCTCTGCACATTATACCTATCTGACACACATAATGTCGAATGTGCGAATGTGGCAATGTCTAATCTCGAAGCTGAATTCTCGACCGTACGTGTGATTGGACATTGCATTGATGCGTTTATCGGTGTGCTTGGACCTGATTTGCAGGATATGACCAAGAGTCGGGAGTTAGTGACGCTCATTGTACAAGAAATTTCGCTTGAGGACGATCCGTTTGCCGTCGTCGAGTCGATCAAATGTTATCAGCACGCAATTCTCTTTGCGCCGCAGTATTTTGATAAGCGAGCTTTCTGCACTTATATGACGAAATACATCAGTTCTCCGGTCAAAGACCTGCGAGATGCTGCTATCGATGGATACTACCAACTTGCGCGAAACGACATTAACAGTGTCTTTGCTAGCACGGGGCGCGCTCTCGAAGGTCATATTTGGCTTGCGTTTGATATGACGCCGTGGCACGAAGGCGTTAAGAGTATCGTTCTTACCTGGCTTTCGCAGACAGGCGTCTCTGAGGCTCGATACTGGGTTGCTAGATGCCAAGCCGTGCTGGTTAAATTAGTTGCTCGAAGACGCAAGCAGCCGCTGTTGCGTGCGAGTACTCTCGCCCAGATTCAAGCTGCCGAGCCGGATCTTAAGGATGAAGAGGTAGCTGGATTTGCTGCATCAGAGAATAGTGGCGAGAATGGAGCTGCTGCTACTAAAGCCAATGGCGGTGAACCGCTTAAATGGCAAACCCGAGTCTTTGCGCTGCAATGTCTTGAGGAGATGCTAGCTATGAATAAAGATACCCTATCAAATCTTGTGCCAAAAGTTGGCGATATCATTCGTGCCGCATTTTCTGCCTCGACCTCGAATGTCCTCGAAATGCGTCTCATGGGCGTCAGTTTGCTCGACAATGTCCTACTCGCATTCGGAAAGATGCCCGATCCTGAATTCGAAAGCGTGCCATTACTAGACCAATTCCAAGCGCAGATCGCTGCTGCTCTGACCCCTGCTTTTGCCAGCGACTCGTCGCCTGAGCTTGCAGCGTCAGCGATTAACGTCTGTGCGGATTTTATCGCAAGTGGTATTGTGCAGGATGTGGGCAAGATGGGACGTGTTTTGAAGTTACTGATTACTGCACTTGATAATTGCTCGGGTACGTGTTGGTTTTCCCAATTGCCGATATTCAAAATACTAATTTTATTTGTAGTGCAAGGTGATGAGATTACTGTTGGTGAATTAAAGAGTTTGAGTTCGAATGCAACGGTCATGCTCCGACTCGCAATTCTATCAGCCTGGGCTGAATTACAGATTGCTTCTGAAACGCAGTCATATCTCGTCGAGGTCACGAAGCCGCATATTGAGAAGCTTGCTCCGTTATGGCTTGGCGCACTCAAAGAATTTGCGCAGTTGCGATTTGAACCTGAAACCGGAAAAGAGGCTATTTCTCTCTCCAACTCGGTTAGCACGAAAGATAGTATGTTACAGTTTTACGAGCAGTCTTGGTTGAAGATTGCTGAAGCTATTGCGACGTTGCTCGACCAAGAGCCTGAATTGATGATTTCAGTTTTAGAGGGACATACTGGTCCTTCTGGCGCAAACAAGAGTGAGAAAGACGACGAAGCGGCGGCGTTTTTCTTTGTATTGTTTGGAATATGCTTCGAAGCACTCATCAAGGCGCCCAACGGCGATGTCTTAGCGTCGAAGAAAGATATGCCAAAGATCTTGACTGCGCTGCAGCGCATCATGCGGCCCGAAGTTTGCGGATCGTCTATCTACGAGAATCATGTGTTTACCGAGACTGTTGATCTTTTTGATCGGATTCTTCTTACTGAAAGTTATGCATGCCAGGAGCCGCTGATTCAGGTGCTCAAGAGTATGTGTGTGAATCACCCAGCTACGAAGCGCGAGTATGAGGTTGATATTAACGGGAACGATACGATGAGCGAGGGCACTGACCAGATGTTTGATCTTTTGAGAGGTGTCATTGCTGTCATGTCGCAGATTTATCCTGTGCTTGCTGATAGTGGAGAGAGTGAGTATTTAATTTGGACGTTACCGAGAGATATGCTGACTAGGTATAGGTACTCGGCCACTTACTGATGAAGCGGTGAAGGTTACCCGAACGGCTATGGATGCGGCAAAAGATATGATTGAAGCGTTTTCATTTGATGTTCGCTTGGATTTGTACGCTACGTATCTTCATATCTTTGGCACTCTGATCGAACTACCCGAATGCCAAGAATCTGTGATCCCAGCGATTCTACCCAGCCTTCGCCTGATGCTTAAGAATGTGATCAAGTCGACGCACGAGGCTGACGGCGATGCGTATGGGCAGATTGTGCAGGAGATTCGGAGTTTTATTGCGTTGTTCACGACGATGCTTGACCGTTATAGTCATTCGCATGATAGCAATAGCCTGGCATTACGCAAGAACTGTTTGCTTGCATTGGTTATTGTCGTCTCGTCATGCGAGACAGTTTTGGCAGCAAACGATCCTCTCATCGAGGAATGCAATACTGTGCTGATTGATTCCTTCAATGATTCTGAACTTGCCCCTATTGCTGCGCAATGCTCGCAGTCGTTACTGCTCACCTCCAACCGCAGCTCATTTGCACAAATCCTCGGCCGCAAACTTCTCCCGCAACTAATCTCGCTCGTGACGCGCGACGACGGCACGGCCGACGACGAGCTTGCGTCGATCATTGGGAACGTCATGGTTGCGTTCATCAAGAGTCTTAAGGATGACCGCGTCTCTGCCGCAATGGGAATTTGTATTCCGGTTATATTGTGGAGTGTTAAAGACGAGACGCAGAGCACCGCTCAGCGGAAACAGTTAGTCGAGCTTGCGAGTGCGGATGGGTTATCGTTTAAGAGTGTTGTGTCTAAACTTTCTGGATCTCAGCGAATGCAAATGGAGCGATTACTGAGAGCATCGAGCAATGATGCTGAAGTCTCTGAGACGGATGCGCAGAGTGCGCCTTCGATCCAGTTGAAGATGAATTTTGGATTTTAAATGATTTGAGGAATAGAATGAACTTGTATATATCTTGATAGATGTTTTTAATAATGTTATGTCGTGTTATCCAGTAAACTAATACTTGCTATTTCCTGCATTGTGAGTTGGATTATATAGAGTTGCCAATATGTCTGATGAATAGAAAATGAGCTATCGAATGTGTTTCCTGCTCAATATCGTAACGTCTAAAAAATCAATCTCTTAATTCTCTTCCTCGCAGAGAAAAAGGAGATAGTTAATGTCAATAGCCTTCCTGCGTGACCTCACAAACTGCACGCCTAGGTCGAAGCTATTTTTACATTTCTGCGATCTTCGAGATATGACATGACCACGCGGAAAAATGTAGTTGATTTTGGCTTCCGTTTTGGCTGTTTTTGCCTTTGTTCAAAAGAAGGTCGAACGCGGGTTTGGTTGGCGTGCAATGAATGCTTGCATGTGAAGCGGCCGATGCACAGCGTCCGCAGGGCGGTCTTCAAAGTTGGATAAACCCTACTATAAAACCCTACTGTTCGTTTCCGCAAAGGATTAGCAGGTCTGCTTTCTCGATGCAGTCTTCATCTGAGATGTTTGGATCTGCAAATGCTTTAGGACGGTTCTGTGAATTGCTTGTCGGCCTGGCTCTAGCAAGAATATGCGATTTTTCCTTAATTTTGGAGTATTTGATGTGCAATTCAGCTGCCGTGGATGGAATTGTAGATGGAGATGTGCCTGATTTCGTAAAAAGGATAAGTCGGATTCCAGATCGCGTTTATTTAAACTTTGATCTACAGTCATAATTTCAGTTTGCTAGTGTAATAAATTGAATGCTGCTGCACAATAACAGTTCCAACTCAATAAAGCCAACTAAGGGTATTAGCGAAATACTGCAATATTATGCTCCAGCTGCAGGTTCGACCTAGTCTTCATCCTCGTCTCTCATCTCGACAAGCTCCACATCATATTTCTTTGTACCAGCATGCTCTTCCAAAGCCGCACGATGCAGTTCCAAAGCCTGCTCGCTCGCGAATAGCAAGTCAACTTCTTCAAGAGATAGTCCTTTAGTTTCTTTAAAGAAAAAGAAAACAATTGGCAAGAAAAAGAAATTGAGAACAGCAAAAATGATATATGTACGCCACCCGATATTATCGATGGCTGGCGGCGTGATCTCGACGACGAGGAAGTTGCAGATCCAGTTAGATGCTGTTGAAATGGCAGATCCGAGAGCACGATGACGGAGGGGAAGGATCTCGGTTGGGTAGACCCAGACTGTTGATTGCATTCCTGTTTTATCAATAGGTTAGAAAGAGCAAGAAATATGAAGATTAAGTCTACGTACCGATAGTAAATGCAGCGTAGTATATGAACAGCATCGCAGCAGCACCGTTCGCAGCACTCTTCTGGATCGAAGTATGATGCGATACCTGATAAAGCAATGCCGCCTGAACAGCCATGGCAGATCCTTGAGTAAAGATGCCTCCAAGGATGAGCGGACGTCGTCCGATGCGATCAATCAGAAGCCAGGGAATAAAAGATGCGACGAATAGCCAGGTCTGCAAAAATCCAGACATAAGACCAGACATGTTTGCATCAAATCCTAACGACTGCTTAAATAGTGTGGTCGAGTAGTAAATGACGGCGTTGTTTCCACCTAATTGCTGAAAGATCTGAATGGCACATGCAGTCCAAAGACGACGCGCGGACTGAATTCCATCGCGCTTGAAGAAGTCTTTGATAGAACCAGAGCCGACTGCTTTCTCAATCAAGACTGTGTCCTTGATGTCGAGAACAAGATCGACAACCTCCGGATCATCTACAGGAACACCGCGCAATCGTGAGATGGCAAGAGCAGCCTGATCTTCGTAGTCATGGGCAACGAGCCAACGAGGCGACTCTGGAACGACTGTAGTGAGATAGAGAACGACCATAAGGATGACAATCTGAAATGCAGTTGGAAAACGCCAGGCAAACTCCGAGTCGATAAAGGAGAGACCGTAGTCAAGCCAGTATGCGAGCACAATCCCGATGTTTAGAGTAGAGCAATAGGCAGCTACAAACATACCGCGGGTTGACTTTGGACTGACTTCAGCTTGCAAGACTGGAACGGTGGAGTTAACGATGCCGATGCCTATTCCGGCAACTACACGGCCGACAATCATTTGAGCCAGTTCGAACGAAGACGCCTGCACGATGGCACCGAGTATGAGGAAAAGTGCACCCAGAGCGATGGACTGGCGACGGCCAAACATGTCGCCAAAGTAGGCGATGAACATGGCTCCAAAGAAGCCGCCCACTTCGTAGATGGCGACGACGGTACCGATAATATCGGATCGGGGATGGTTGAAGGTCTTGTTGAAGGGAGTACCTTCGATGAAGCCGCCCATGAGACCGTTATCGTAACCGACAAGCATAAATCCTGTATAGTTAGCACTGAGATAGATAGGGACTGGTATTGGTGACGCATACCCAAGCTACTGAGGACGGTGGTCACGTAGAGTAGTTTCTTGCCGTAGAAGGCACCAGTGGTGCTTCTTTTATATATTCCTAAAACAAGTTCACGTTTCATTGTGTTATCAGGAAGGTATTTGCAACGACAAATGAGGAGAATCAGGATGAGGAGGAGGAGGAGGAGGAGAAGCACTCCAGGATCTTATAGTGTGGGTACTGGATATAGTGATCGGGTATAACAGCAAACAGCAGCAGTAATTGCCGGCACAGCATGGATTAGTTGGGTAAAGCGCTCACAGGCAATGAGGAGAATGAAAGCGAGTCTGTTGCTTCTGAGGAGCTGCAACGATCGACGCGGAGATGTCTGCGGTGTCAACGAGACAGACTGAGCACTGAATGAGTCCGGAGTGTTCCGAGTTTGTCGGACACATATCCGGCCAGGTGAGCCGTAAACTACCCGAAAGGGGAATAATAACAAAAGGCCAAGATCCGGAATTGCTTGTTTCTCGTTTATGCACAGCTCGAGCCAGTTTTGTGTTCTGATCGGCGCTGATTTTGCGGGGTTCTGTTTCGATTTGAACTACGTCACGAAAACCCTAAAAAACCCTACGGTTGCCCCGCTACGCGCCTGTTCTACTGGAATGGCAGCAGCTACTGTAAATATACTTGTGATAAATGCATTGCGGCTACTCTGCATCTTCCACCTTCGTCTTTTTCCGCCCTTCGTCTTCTTGTCTATTCTTCTTCTCACTCTCTTCCGTCTTGCTGGAGCTCGATGAGGACGCAACTACTTCCTCAGTCCGCTTACGCTTCACCAGCCTGCTGATATCCTGCGCACCAGCCATAGCCATAGCAAGCTTAGCCTTTATATCACCTGCTCCCAGTAACGCGGTAAGCGAATCACCTACAGCGGGGTCTGGCGCAGCTGCGGACTCTGGTGCGGACGACAGATCTTGTAACTGCAGTCCCCGCATTAGTATTTGTAACTAGACCTATTTCAGTAAGATTTATGTACTCACTCTAGTCTCTAAATCTTTCAACAGCTCGGCATCTTCGGTTCCTGAAGTAGTAGAGCGCTCCTTGACACTGTCAATAGCCTTCTGCACTAACTCAGCAGCCTTCGCTCTGCCGTTGCTTGCCTCTGGATTATATTCTGTCGCCAGCGAAAGCTTGAAGTATGCCTCGGACACATATGTAGAGCGAAACGGGTACAGCTCCTTCTTCAGTTCCAATGACGAAAGCAGATCTTTGGAAGCCTGAGAAAAGTTCTCTGTCCAACAACATTAGTTAATCTATCGTATATCAGAGCATTAATCTTACCCGACTCCAGTGAGATTTCGCCCAAAATATCGTATATATCGGCAATCTTTTTCCGCTTCTCAACAACCTTTTCCTTCGTTAATTCATCGTCACCCTTCAGGCTCTTGATCTCGCTCTCGTAGATGGTTCGCGCCAGATCAAGCACATCCCACGCAGTTTCAAAGTCATTCTCAGCCTCTTCTTCTTCTTCTTCCTCCTCCTCATCACTCTCCTCCTCTGCATCTCCAGTGAACTGGAATAATCCGTTCTTGCTAGCGGACAGCTCTGGTTCGGGGCTTGGCTGCTTCAACTTCTTGCTAACCAGATCCTCCTTTGCGTCCGCAGCAGCATTAGGCTTGGTTCCTCCAAGCACGTCAGAAGACGTGATAGCAACCTGGAACAGTGCTCTTCCATATAAAAACAAAAGATTTGGATCGTCTTTGCTGTTCTCTATCACGTACTCCTCGCATGCTTTTGCATAGCTCTCTGTAGCCTCATCGTATTTTTTGAGGCCGTAAGCTTTCGATCCTGCTGCGACTAGTTTCTCAATCTCCGGGTTTCCCAAATCGGCAACTTTGCCCTTTCCTTTTGCGACCGCAATAGAAGTACTATCAGCCATATTGAACAAGACAGAACGCGTTCAAAGACGTGCTGCTTCGTGTGCCGAGAACGCGGTAGTCCTTTATGTATGCGTAAATGCTCTAAATCAGCACAAACTGTCGCGTTTATGTCGTCAACAAACTTAATTTCAAGCGCGTCAAAAGCGCGTCTTTGACCGCGCCGCAGGGGTATTTCGGCTTGCTTCATACTCCTTTTGCATCCTTTATAGGCACATATTTTGTACATATGCGTTGATTTTACAGTTACAGCACCCATATTCGCGTCTAACTATCAAGCAACTATGTCGGCGCCGTCTCTGAACTCGTTCGCGTCGCTGAACTCGTTCAAAAAGCCAGCAGCAAGGAAGCCGCCGCCGAAGCATTCGACAATACGATCACCATCGCCTAGCGTGATTCCTGCTCTGCCTATCGAACTGCAGCCAGCACAGTTTCGACCCGTTGCTTTCAGAATTTTATCCAAGAAGCACAGTCTGAACATCCAGACTTCTGGTTTGGAGTATCTTGCAAACTACGTTGGCCGCAAATTTGGAAGAGACTGGAGAACAAAATGCGAGCCACTTCTGAATGATATTGGAAAGCGATGGAAAGAGCAGGATAAAGGACAGTTCATAACAGCTGATATATTGCCTCATGTTTTACAAGAAATCGAGCTGCGCAATGCGTCTTTTGTTGCCGCGCCTGGATCCAACTCTAGTCTCAACTCTACCAACGAACTCATCATGGATCCGGTGATGAATTTCAATCCACAGGAATTTTTTCATGTTTGGGATGCTTTTGAGCAGCCACGATGGTCCTATAATCGCCTACGAAAACATTTTGAAAAGTAAGCTGTCCGCGATCCTGCTTGGCAATATACTAACTAACTGGCGTACAGGGGTTCGCCAGCATCCATGCTCCCATCATCAAAGCATATAGTCAGCGCGAAGGGTACCCGCTACTATCAGCTCTACCATCGATTACTGCGAAACGAAAAATTTCAACCGCCGTCCTTTCATTCGTCTCGGGCAATGGACTGGCGTGCAATCACTATTATCAACAATCTGCTGGGACGGCATGGACAATCATTCTGCGTGCTAGGCCTGCTAGTCAAAGGTAGCAATGGAAACTACTGGGCCGAAGACCCCAGCGGACGTGTAGAGTTAGACTTGAATGCTGCAGTATGTGTTCTCAGGACTTTCTTCGAATTGTGCGTGCTAACAGGTTTGTAGGAATTTGGCGATGGATTTTTTGTTCCCGGATGCATACTACTACTCGAAGGAGTCTATACTCAATCTGAGAAGTTCCGAGTAAATTCAGTTCGGCATCCACCCGCTGAAACACGGGAAGCATCTCGTGTAGCCTACGGATATCTAGATTTCATGGGCGTTGGAAGTATTGGATCTACACCAGACGGCAGGTTCGATAAAGATATTGAGCTGAAAATGGCTGCTGAGGAGCAACGTAAGGGCAAAAGGGCAAAGATAGTGATTCTTGGCGGAGATATGTTTTTGGATGATGTGAAGACATTTGATGCTCTGGCCCGCGTTCTCGATATCTTTGAAGAGATGCCGCCTTTAGCTATTGTTATGTCTGGATCATTCTCATCGATTCCATACCACATTAACGGGGGTTCAGTGTTCTACAAAGGTATTCTTGCTATTTTACATGAATATACATGACTCTAACTGATTATAGATATTTTCGACCAACTTGCCCAACTTCTGGCTCAATATCCGAATTTAGCCAAATCTACCACCTTTATCTTTGTCCCCGGAAATCATGAACCATGGGACTGCGCAGCCGCAGCAGGTGGTTCGATCCTATGGCCTCAACACAGTATTCCTCAATTGTTCACGAGTCAACTTCGTCGGGTTCTCAAGAAATCGGTGTGGGCGTCGAATCCGTGTCGGATTTGTTACTACTCTCAGGAAATCGTGATTTGTCGTGATGATCTTGCGGCTCGTTTACGGCGGAATAATATTGGTGTGCAAAATAAATCTTCTGCTGAGGAAGTTACCATGAATGAGTCGATTGACTTAATGGATATCGACGATTCGACGCAGCAGGATTCTTTCCCAATGTCACAAGCAACTGATGTTGGTACGCCAGATGATCTCTCAGCTCAATCTTCAGAAGAACGTGAATCAGAGCAAATAATCAAGACTATTCTCAACCAGGGCCATATCTCCCCGTGGGCAAACGATCTACGACCGACAATCGCGGACTATGAGCAAGCGCTCACCTTGAGTCCACTTCCAACCGCTGTATGATTTCTCTCTTACTTTTAATATGCGGATATGCTAATATGTTCTTTAGCTGATTATAAGTGATACTTCTGCCGCTGCTTACACGTATGCATACGAAGGATGTCAAACAATGAACTCCTCAACCTTCATCTCTCCAAACAAAAAATACGAAGTCTCATGGGTCGAATATAACACCGTGAACCGGACGAGCACAATAAACACGACCACTTTTTAGGTTGACTTGTTTTCTGTGTATTTACATTGTGGCGCAATTAGATGTTGTATAGTACGGTTATATGTATATTAGCTTCGAATTAATTTACATAAGTTATGAAATATTTTACAAATACTCTCATCTAGCTCCGTATCCCTGTCTAGAAAACTTCAAAGACTGTCTCTTCAAATTCATAGTCTTAATCAATGGCACAAGAACCTCATCCGCGCGCTCCTTAGACCATCCGATTGCACTCATAAGGAACTCGCGAATACGATCAAGATCAGGTGTACCCCACACAAAATTTGTGTCATCTTTGTCAATTGTTGGCTTGAGATACGCTTCGTCGACTACTTTATCGGGGAAAACAGGGCTTAAAAAAAGTTTCTTACTTTTCTTTTTAAACTTTTTGCGAAAAGCGGTCGAGGAATCAACGTCTTTCTCGCCTTTTTGAATCCGCTCAAACCAGTTCTTGAAATCATCAAGCGTCTGTGTGGATTTAAAGTCGTTGATCAGTTGAACAGCTGTGACTGGCCCAACACCAGGTATCCCCGGGGTATAATCACTTCCCAAAAGATGCGCAAGCTCAATCATCCGTTTTTGATCTAGCTCTAGTTCTTTTTGTAAGTCGGTGCTGAGATAGCATTCCACAAATTTCGCTTGATTGAACATATTCTTGTAGACTTTCGACGCGCCAAACAAGAAAATATCGGAATCGTCGGTGATCACACCATCTACAAGTCCAAGTTTGAGTAACTCGGCGCATTGAGCTTCAGCTTCCATAGGTGCCGTGACATACGGAATTCCAAATCGTGAGAGTAATTCCTGACACTCCTGTACCATAACATTCGTAACCGTGTCTGCATCACGTTTATCATTTCGCTGTTGATTTCGAAGTTCCTGGATCTCGCGGTCGTAGTCGACTCGTCTTGACTGTGGATTGATCTCGGACGCGAACCGAGCGTGTTCTTGTACTTCGTGGACAATTTTGTTCATGAGCTCTTGCTCTTCTTCTTCTTCATAGTCAACCGGTGGCTCTTCGTCTTCGTCTTCTTCATTTTCTTCTTCTGGCGCTGGTGGAGAAGCTGGCTTTTCAGATGGGCTTTCGGGTATGTCCCAATCTGGCGAAGCTTCTCTGTAATGTGGTTCAGCAGTATTTTCAACCTCCACGACATCCTCCTTCCTGCTAATTTCTTCATGCTTTAAAGAATCGAAAACATCGTCTTGCGCACGAATACCGCTAGCTTCTGGGGACTCGACATCCTCTGCTTCTCTGCTACTCACTTCTTTTTGCTTTGGAGAATCCGAAATATCTATTAGCGCGGAAGTATTGCTAGAACCAGGAGATTCAATCTTAATAGCAGAAGGTTCATCTAGATCAATCACTACTCCAGACTCCTCTAACACGACTACTTTCTGCTTCTGTTCGGGTTCATCGCCAGCAGTCTCTTCGTTCTCATCAAGCTCGAAAATTGGCTGTATAGCAGGAGTCGCCACTTCTTTGTCATCTTTCAAAGGTTCAGGTGATGCCGACTTTTCAGTCATGCTCCGCTTAGGCTCCGGATTAACAGTCACCTCCTTCGCAGCAGCAGCTTCCTCACGCGGTCGTTTCCGTGAAAACAGCGAGTTCTTCATGTTAAATCGTGTCGGTGTAAACGAGATTTTCGGTATTTCTCGCTCTCTTTCTTTGTCTTCTTCGGTTGGAAGCTTTGGGAGATTTTTGATTATGTTTTCCAGCTCTATATCGCCCATGTCGAACAAGAAGGGATTCGAGGATGTAGGAATGTGCTCTTCCACGTTGTCAGTCTCAATTGGAATATTTTCAGGTTTTTCGTCATTCTTTGTTGTCGTCATATCAGCAGATGGTTCGAGAGACAAAGCAATTGCGGTTTGCAAATCCTCATCGTCATCACCAGCAAAGTTCAAAATATCTTCATCTTCTTCGTCTTCAGAAATATTGAATAATGGCTGCTCCTTGGGCGGTGCTGGTATTGGATCGGAGTTCTCACTTTCAGGAGAGCCATATATGCCTGGTAAGATAAAGCTGCCTCGAGTCAAATGATCAGGTCTCGGCAATGAAGTCTTATATGCAGGCTCTAAAGGAACATCTTCCCATTGCCCATCATCATCCTCGTCATCCTCACCATCTTCATCATCGAGCTTGATGGGCTGTGAAGCAGTATTATCTTCGAGAGCAAGAGTCCATCCGTTCTCATTTTTCTTTAAAACGTACTCTTTATCACGTTCTCCAGCCACTCGTGTTGATAGATCCTCCGCCATTCCGTTTAAATTGAATAGTTTCTGGGTTAACATATTGCGTTCTTTAACACGCGCAATTTGAAATTTTGAAAACTCAAGACGATCAGGGAAGATCTGGTCAAGCTGCTCTTTAGAGTATCCCATACGCAGACGGGAACGTAGTCTAGCTGTATTAAGAAGTTGATATTGGATAGCAATAGGCAATGCTGCAAATTCTGGTGATTGAAAGTCTATGTTTGTGGTATCGTATAATCCCACGTCGTCGATATCTTTGTACTCTTCTGCATATCGCGCGAGTTCGTCTTCCGTCATCATCCGAGGATCGTCCTTTGAGAAGGAGAGTTCTTGCTCTGGAAGGTGATATGGATCTTGTCTTCGAAACTTCTTGTTGCCTCCCTTTGCTGCTTCTCTCCTTTTCCGACGTTCCTCTTCAGTCATGTTTAGTTCGTCGAAATATACTATTTTTTGACCGTCGATGACTGCCTCGCTATTCGTGCTGCTGCCATGCACTTGCTCTTCTGCTAACCGCTGCATTTGCAGAGAAAGAAGTTTGTTAGCTGTCCTTGTTGCATCTTCCCCTCTTCCTTGACGCCGTTGCTTTCTTCCAGCCTATATATCATGTTAGCACTGTGGATGTAGATCAGCATGTAGATCAGCATACGATTGTCTGTTTTTTAATCAGCGGCGCATCTCCATCAAAAACAAACACCGGCAAAATCCCATAAAATATTAGCTTGCATATCCGTCTGAAAAATCCCACGATATGCGCATTTGGCAATGCATTCCCGTCTTTATCTCGTACAGCTTTGAGGAAATGGTAGATCCAGATCGAAGCGTCGACAGCTAATCGCTTGCCGTGAAGCGATTCGAGCTTGACTGGGCGCGCAACTGGAGCGATGATTGTCCAAAGACCGTGCACACCCATCGCAAAGACCGCCCAAGGTCGCCCAGGTATATTATTCTGCTTTTGAGGAAAGAAAGAGGGATTCAGTTAGAGTAAATAGTGGTGGCCGAGCGACATCTGAAATCTGCTGGGAGAATGAGCCACGTCCCAAATTGGTTTAAACGCGAGATGTTTTGTGCACAGGTAGCTCGCTTGAACGCGTGTCGTCATCATCAACACTGACAGCCAGAAACAAGCAGCAGAGAGCAAATCCCCGGCATAGTTGCTGAAAAAAGATGTGGTTTCTCAAGGTCTGATAACTCTTTCAAAACAGCTAAACTAGGCAAGGAATAACTAACTGAATTATCACAGCGACGTCGATCTCCTTCGCCTTCGTCCTACGAGAAGATCCTCGACACTTTATCAACAAAGATCCGCAAATCTGAGAATAGAGTCTACACTTTGCGTCTGTCGCAGCGAAGGTTTGCTGGGCTTATCACATTGTATTCATTGTTGGTTTATTTCACATTTATCGCGTTTACCGCCATAACGAAACGATACCATGAACCGCGAACGATTATCTACGCCGTGTCGGGCCCGGTAATGTATTTTTCCCCGCAAACTATTGCTATATTTTCATTCTAACCATTGCAATGCATATAGAATACACATCGCGAGAAAGACAATTACAATGATTTACACCCGAATGCTCAAGAAAGAGGAATCAAATCTGCAACATCTACGCGATGATCAGAAATCAAAAATTGAAGAATTGAAAAGTAGTATGAAATATTACACCACAAAATCATTGATTGATAGGTTTGAATCAGACGCGAGTGGTACTAAAACCAATCCCAAACAAAATGAGACCAAAGATCAAAAATCCAGAGGACGATCGAAGAAATCTAACATTGCGCCCGGATCAACACCCGCAACCGACGCAGTTCCTACCGGCGAAGAATTCTACGACGAAGAAAAAGTTTTAAAAGAGCAAGCTCTACAACAGCAATTCATGCAAGCTCAATATGGCTCAACCATGCCAGTATCAGCAACGTACGAGACTCGTGAACCGAAATGGTATGATCGACTGCTGGACGTGATTGTCGGAGAAGACGAGACCAGTCCGCGAAATCGATATGCTTTGATCTGTCTCAGATGTGGCACTCACAATGGGTTGGCACCTCCTGGTCAGGAACCTGATGAGGTCAGATATATGTGTCCAAGATGTGGCCAATGGAATCCTAAAGACATCCCCGCTGAGAAGAGCACCGAAGAGTCGGATGCAGAACATGACTCCGAATTTGAGGATGTGAACGAATCTGAAATTCATAGTGATCATACCAGCCAGGATGAGCCTACGACTTCCCCGGAGACTATCGTCGATTCGGTGCCAACGCGAGAACTGCCAAAACGTCGCATGAAAAAAGGTAGCGCCACAAGCAAAACTGAAGGATCATCCGGTTCCGCCACTGGCCGATCTACAATCTAAGTGTACAAATGAAATGTTTATGGGGCATTATGAAATAGAGGTTATGGATTATTGAATTTTATTGGCAGTAGATATGAAAGGAGTCTGCTACTCTACGCCGTAGGCTCCACGGAAGCGTAGTGCAAATAAGCACTAAGTGTCTTGATACCGTTAATGTAGTTTACCAAATCAAGCTTCTCGTTGATGGAATGTGCGCCATCTAAACACAACTGTTAGTCAAACTCATACATATTAGAAAAAAAATCTTACCATCGCCGCGGCCCATAGGAAGTAGCAGAACGTTACGCTTCAGCTCCTCTTCAAAGGTCAAAGTAACAGGAATCGAGCCTCCTTCACGAGTAAGATCAGGCTCGACATTCCAGACAGCCTTGGTCGCTTTCTTGGCGGCCTCAAAGTTCCAGTGCTTGGGGCTCGACAACCACCACATACCATCGTGGAGCAATGAAATCTCCATTTTGTTCTTGGATCCGAGCTCAGCCCAGCAGTCGTTGATATACTTGAAGACAAGCTCGTCGAGAGCACGAGGAGTGATGTCAGGCACGGTTCGCAGCGAAAATTTTCCAATAACCTTGGCGGGGATCACGGTCTTTGCACCAGGGGCCGAAAATGCACCTTCGATTCCATGAAGCGAAAGAGTGGGATAACGCCATCGGGCCATCAGCGACTCTTTCTTGGTTTCATAGAGGTTGGTCTTAGATCCGGTAGCGTCGTAGAGGTCCTGCATGGAGTACTTGATCTTGTCGTAGATCTCATCTTCGTCGGCTATTTGCACGTTAATAATAGTGTCTAGTGATTGTAAATGGATACGAACCAGTCAAAGGTGCGACAAGATCCATAACTCCCGGAATCAAGATCTTGCCCTGTGGGGTTACCAGCTTGGAGAGCATATGCGTAAGGTCAATCAAAGGCTCTGAAACCATGCCACCAAAAACACCAGAATGCAAGTCAGCAGCAGGACCAGAGATGGTCAAAGAGTAGTAGCTGCATCCACGGATACCGTAAGTGAGGGCGGGGTGGGTAGTTCCGAGCCAGTAGTTGTCGCAAATGCAAGTAGCATCGACGCCGCTAAAGAACTTATCCTTCTCGGCACGGATCAGGTCATCAAGACCATCAGATCCATACTCCTCCATTCCTTCGAAGCACATGACGAGGTTGACGGGGAAATCGATACCAGCCTTCTGGTGAGCCTCGATTGCATTGAGCCATCCAATGACAGGTCCCTTGTCGTCGGTCGATCCACGGCCGTACAGCTTGCCGTCTATTTCAATGAGCTTGAATGGCTCGGTGTTCCATCCATCTTCGACGAGAGCGGGCTGGACGTCATAGTGTCCGTAGACAAGGATGTTGCGCTTGTTAGGATCAGTGCCGTAGCGAGCGAGGACAATGGGTGGCAGATCGATGTCAGCACCTTCCTGCTTGCCGAGTTCGCGAAGCTCGACGGATGCACCAAGGGCAGTGAGTTCTCCGGCGAGGAATTTGGACATCTGATGATGTCAGCACCTGGTGTCTGATTGATTAGAGTAGTTCTATGATCGTACCTCGACAACTTTGGGGCGGAGAGTGAAGTCAGCTGAAACCGAAGGGATTGAGACAGCTTTCGAAAGACCTTGATAATATATTAGTAAATAGTAGTCAATTGAATATGGATAGCGTACGCGCAACGAAGCCCGAGGACATCTCCTCGATCCTGGGGATCAGTTAGTAACGAGTTGACACGATAAGGATTCGGCGATACACACTTGTCGAAGAGAGGCGGCAAAACAGCTTCGACGGCCGCCATTGTTCTGAATGCAATTGTAGAAGAAAAGATAAGTGGACGAAAGGCAGAGATTGAGGCAGAAAGGGGCCGCTGACGGGGACTGGGAAGGTGAGGAAGCGCAGAGCAACGTGCGTGGTTGACAGAGGAAGGAACCCTCCGCCGCAAACTGCTCACAACTCTCATTTTTAAGCTTTGGTAGTTGCGATGGCTATTGCCGCGTTTGCAGCAATTATTGGCGTATCTGAGAAGATTTGGGTGTGTGCGAATTGTACGGACTGTTTATAGAGAGTATTGCTGGGGAAAGTGGAGGAGTGAGCTGCGGAGTGTTGAGGTGGTGAAGCGAGGGAGTCTGATCTGTGCCTGTGCGGGCTGATATGCTCAGTCAGTTATATGTAATCTTCGTGAGAGATGGTTTATGGCCATGGTTTAGTATGATGGTCATATCTAAGCGTATTTAGGAAGGTACAGCATTCTACGTGTAGGCTGTAAACAGTAGTCCTCAAATTACGAATTATGTGCTTGCGAACGAACAGTAGCAAAACTCCTTATATTCCATAATTCAGTATATACATTTCAAAAAAAGTAGCAAATCGCAGTCCACTAAGCATACAAATGAGTGAAAATGGCACCGCCCTCCTCAGTAGGCGGCACTTGCAGCCAGTTCAGACTATCGTACTCATTCTCACCTTCAATCATATGGAAAGTATACGCATATCTAGACTTTTGTGACTTGTTTGTCTCAGACTTGTGAAGCAATGAGCCATGAATAAGAACCAGAGTACCCGCCGGGCAAGCAGGCATAACGAATTCACTGTCCTCGGGCTCACGAGGAGTCTCGACGCCTTCGATCGGAATGAAGGTAGTGCCGGCTTTTGTTCCATCAGCGCGAATCATACGCTTAGCAATTTTAGCCCATTTATGTGAGCCAGGAACGAAAGACAAAGCGCCATTCTCGGCAGTGCAGTCTTCGAGAGCGTACCAGTAACCAACAGCACTGGGAGGGTCGGTATAGAGAAAGACAGAATCCTGATGTGAAGGCACTTTGCCGCCAATCTCCGGCTGCTTGCAAATGATCATACTCTGCAAGACCAAAGGATCCTTGAATCCGATACTCTGGGCAATTGCGCGGTTTCTGTCGTTGATAGTGTCGGCGAGGAACTCGTCATTGAGGTTGTGCAGCGCGTGGCCGATCTTGTTGATGGCCTTCTCTTTCGGTCGAGTGAGCTCGCCTTTGTCGTTAAACGCGTCTTGCTCAAAAAAAAACCGGACTTTGTCTGACGAGGTGAGGAAGTAGTCGTCACCGATGTGCGCAGTCTCGTCTGTCGAGAACTTGGTGAGCGGATGGTCAGCGAGCGAGAAGTTCGCGAGCAGCCGCGCTGTTTCGCTGTAGAGAGCCTTCACGCGTTCTGGCGAAAGCTCCCCGGGAAGAAGAAGATATCCATTGTCCTGGAAAAACTCAGCTTGTTCTGCGGTAAGTCCGAGTGCAACCATTGTGTTGTCGTGCGGTCTTGAATGAGCCTGCTAGTCTGTCTGATAGAAGATAGTGACGATAAAGTGCCTGCCCAGCTCACTCCATTTAGGTTCAATCACGTGCCTGACATTACGTACAGCATCACGTAAGTATCACGTGTATGGTCCGGGCGAGCGCCACGCATCGCTAACTCAGAAAAGTCAAAGCGCAGGTTTGTTTGCGGGTCTGAAAAAAATGTCCCAGCGCAGACTCAGACTCGGACTCAGACTTGTTCACCGCTGCTCTGGCTCTCTTCCTCACTCCTTTCCGCCCTTTCGTGCAGTTGAACAAGCAATGCTCAGCAGAACGCTGCGTTCCAGCGCGGTGCTCACGCTCAGTCGCAGCCAGCGCAGACTCGGATCAGCCCCGCATTCGGCGCTGGCCCGCGCGTCCAGCATCTTCGCCCCGACTGACTCATTCGCGCGTCGCCATGTCGGCCCTCTCGAGCCAGCAGACACCCAGCAAATGCTTAACACACTCGGATACTCTTCTATCGACTCGCTGGTCGAAGATGTCGTCCCGGACAAGATCCTCGCGCGTCGTCCGCTGGCGGTCCAGCCCCAGAACGGCTTTGCCGAGTCGGAGTTGACCGCCAGGCTCAAGGAGATCTCGAGCAAGAACACCGTCTTGCGCAGCTATATCGGGTATTTATATCTCCTTGTGAGCGTTCTTAGAGCTGTATCTGATAGTAATATAGTGCTGGCTACTACGGAACTGTCGTGCCCCCCGTCATCCAACGCAATATCCTTGAATGCCCGGAGTGGTACACCTCCTATACTCCCTACCAGCCTGAGATTTCGCAAGGGAGACTCGAGTCACTCATCAACTTTCAAACTCTTGTCACTGACCTCACCGGAATGTCGATTGCCAACGCGTCCCTTCTCGACGAAGGAACCGCTGCGGCCGAGGCTATGCTTCTCAGCTTCAACGCCCTGCGGGGCAAGAAGAAAACCTACTACGTTGATCCCTCGGTTCATCCGCAAACCTTGGCCTGCATTCAGTCTCGTGCCTTTGTCTTTGGCATCAACGTTGTCCAGGAATTGCCTTTTGAAGACAAAGATCTCTTTGGGGCTGTGGCTCAGTACCCGGCCACTGACGGATCCGTCACTGATTTCTCTGATCTCAGCGCGCGTGTGCATGCCGTTGGCGGGCTGTTCTCAGTTGCTTCCGATCTCCTCGCTTTGACTGTTTTGAAGCCGCCCAGCGAATTCAAAGCTGATATTGTTTTTGGATCCTCTCAGCGTTTTGGCGTGCCTATGGGTTACGGCGGACCTCATGCTGCATTCTTTGCTGCGGCCGACTCGCAAAAGCGCAAAATCCCAGGTCGCTTAGTCGGTGTCAGCAAAGATCGTTTAGGTGACGACGCGTATAGACTGGCTTTGCAAACACGCGAGCAGCATATACGCCGTGAGAAAGCGACCAGCAATATCTGCACCGCTCAAGCTCTTTTGGCCAACATGGCTGCTATGTATGCCGTTTACCACGGTCCAAAGGGATTACAAGCCATTGCCAATCGTGTCTACTCATTGACAACTATCCTTGCCGCGGCGTTGAACAACCTTGGATACAACGTGATTAACGATACTTGGTTTGATACTCTCACCATCGACGTGGCTGATTCTGAGAAAGTGCTGGGTCTTGCGGTTGCAAAGTACGGCATCAATCTCCGCAAAGTCAGTCCTAACTTGGTCGGCGTGTCAATTGATGAGACTGTGTCAAAAGCAGATTTGCTTGATATAGTATCTATTTTTGCCAACTCGACCTCTGCTGCCCATGCGACCGTCACCGAAGACACTTTGGATGATCTTGCTGGAACTCTAGGTATCTCAGTCATTACTCCAGCTCAGATCCCTGCTACATTTCAGCGTGAAGGTGAAATTCTGAACTACAAAGTATTCAAAAACTACCACACCGAGACCGAGATGCTTCGTTATGTTCATCATCTTCAAACCAAAGATCTCTCGCTGGCGAATAGTATGATTCCGCTGGGAAGTTGCACTATGAAGCTTAACGCGACAACGCAAATGGTGCCTCTTTCATGGCCTGAATTTTCAAACCTTCACCCGTTCATTCCTAGAGATCAAGCTTTAGGATATACCGAGCTCATTGCAGAGCTTGAAGCGGACTTAGCTGATATCACTGGCTTTGACGCTACTTCTCTTCAGCCCAACTCGGGCGCCCAGGGTGAATATACCGGATTACGTGTGATTCGTGCTTATTTGGATGCTACCGGTCAGAGCCAGCGTAATGTATGTCTGATCCCTGTATCAGCTCACGGCACCAATCCCGCCTCGGCTGCGATAGCAGGCATGAAAGTCGTTGCGGTGAAATGTACGCCTCAAGGCGAGCTTGATATTCCTGATCTTGAAGCGAAAGCCGAGAAGCACAAGTCAGAGCTCGCTGCTTTGATGATTACCTATCCGTCTACATTCGGTGTTTTTGAACCGCGCGTGAAAGATGCGATTGATATTGTTCATGAGCGAGGCGGACAGGTGTACATGGACGGTGCAAATATGAACGCTCAAATCGGACTGTGTAGTCCTGGAGATATCGGTGCCGACGTTTGTCATCTTAATCTGCACAAAACTTTTTGTATTCCTCATGGAGGCGGTGGTCCTGGAGTCGGACCGATTTGTGTCAAGTCGCATCTTGCGCCGTTTTTGCCAGGACATCCGGTTGTCTCTATGGCTGGTAATGAGAATGCTGCTATCCAGCCAGTCGCCGCGGCGCCTTGGGGATCTGCTAGTATCCTGACGATTTCTTGGGCGTATATCAAAATGATGGGTGGTAAAGGTATCACTCGGTCCACCGAGTATGCGCTTTTAAACGCAAATTATATGGCTCAGAGACTTTGTGAGCATTATCCGATTTTGTATAGAAACGCCCAAGGAAGATGTGCTCACGAATTCATCGTCGACATTCGCGGCTTCAAAGACACTGCTGGAATTGAAGCAATTGATGTGGCCAAGCGATTGCAAGATTACGGATTTCACGCGCCAACAATGTCGTGGCCTGTCGCTGGTACTTTGATGATTGAACCGACTGAGTCTGAGAGTCTTGCTGAACTTGACAGATTTTGCGACGCGATGATTTCTATCCGTGAAGAGATCCGTCAGATTGAGCTGGGAGAGCAACCTAAGGAGGGAAATTTGTTAAAGAATTCTCCACACTCTTTAAAAGATTTGATGCGAGAAACCTGGGATCGTCCGTATACTAGAGAACAAGCTGCATTTGCGTTGCCGTATCTTCGTGACCGCAAGTTTTGGCCCTCTGTGACTCGTCTTGACGATAGTAAGTATATAATTTCTTGTTATGTGATTTACTGATACTAACTGTCTTATAGCGTATGGTGATATGAACTTGTTTTGCACATGCGAACCTCCTGCTTTAGAGTCCACGGAGTAGATGTCACCTCTAGCTGAGACAACTTTGTCTTTCCTATTATCCTATTATTAGGGTTATTTCAACAATAGCATATATACACTTTTTAGTATACAGTTTTCATTTTTTTAGTTGCTTTTTGCTATACGATGGGCCTCGCGCCATCTTCTAAAAAACTCATACTATGTATGAGATACGTGCCTCTTTGCGGTCTTTGGGTAATTTTGCTTTTCGTCTTTTGTTGATTGCTGGCGTCTGAAGTTCAACCTTTGTACATACATGCATTATAAACATATAATATCTAATAAATATAGACTTTTCATTCTTATACTTGAAATGATATTGCAGTAGACTTGGTAGTTTTAAAGACCCTAATGCTGCTTAAAACCTAAATCTGAGTTTCAACACCCCCCATTTTCAACTCTTTCTTTCGCTGGGCACATTGGTTTCTTGAAGAGGAGGTTAAATTCTTTTGATAAAACTGGCGAATCTTGGAGAATGTCAGATATGCCATGCGGCAAAGGCGCAATATAAATGTCCAACATGTTTAATAAAATAGTGCGTTCTGCCCTTTTTCTCAGAGGCAGCGGTGATGTGCGTGCTAACGAAGGTGGTTTAGTTGTTCTTTGAAATGCTATAAAAGCGAAAGCCATGAGCATAAACCTGCTTCAAACGCAGACACAGAAGTGAAAAAGGACTCAAACGAGGCTATACAGTCTACACCAACCTCTTCGTCACCAAACAGTTCAGCTACAGGCATCGTCGATCGCGTATCTCCACAGATTCAACAATTCCAAAGTCTCGTATCCGACCCTCTCCTCCAGCAAATGCTTTCCTCCAAAACCCTTCAGCATCACCTTGTCACTCTGCAACAATTTCTCGTCGATTCCAGATTCGCGAATGAGATTACGCCGGAAGGAAGACGCGTTGTCGCGTTGAAGAAATTGAGAGAGTTGAGAGTTGGTGGGGTTGAGAGTAACGTGGAAGTAGAAGAATTTGTGTTGCGTGTTTTGGAGTTAATGGACGGTAAGGAATAGAAAGATGGACCTTGAGTGGCTTGAACGGTCTGGAAAGGCGATCAGTGAACGACTGGAAGATATTCTGCTTCTGGAGCAAACGTGTATAATTGAAATTAGTATTCTAGAAATCTAAGAAATGGTTGTAAAGCTATTATTACAAAATAAGTGCACGCAATGACAAAAAAATATAAATATCCAAAAACATTGCTATGAACAAGAAAAATAATTACCTGCTACATACTCCCTCTGCCCTCCCTAATATCACACACAGGCGCACACACACATACACGCACATACACACATACATCACAAATATGACAACCAAAATCAGGAGAGCATAAAACCTCTTCTAGCCATAACCTTCCAAAATAATATTCACCAAAAAAAGCACGCAAGCAATCGTAAGATGTGAAGAAGTAACCAATCGAATCAAAAGAACTAAACACATTTATCTACCACATGCTCCTCTAATCCGGTGTAATGTTTCAAGGGCTTCTCAATCGCATAAGATCATATACATATATATATTCCTGTTATTCAGGAACTGATGATCTACATCAAGAGAGTTGAGTCGCAGATTATCAATGCCGCCTGGCTTCACTTGCCCATCCTTCGATGCCAATCCCAGGATTTCCAACTTCCCGATCAATATGCATATTTTCCAGGCCCATCGCATCCTCCAGCCAGGGATGGTTAGACATACCACCAGCATCAGCTCGTTTCTCCGGGTTGAGCTCTAGCATTGGCAACACGAAGTCTGCCAATTGTTGAGCATCAAATGTTTCATGGTGGTATTTATCGTGCAGCACGTCAGGTAAAGCCCAGGCCCGTAATTTGTGAATATTTCGTAACTCGCCCTTTCGATTGAAAAACTCAAGAGACCATTTGCCACCCATAGCAATATGTCTTGGAAACCTTCCAAGCAATTCGATGATTTGCGCAATATGATCGTCATCTTTCGAGTACTTGCTTCCATTTTGTGGGTCAAAAAGATAATCTCCAGTGATTAGCTCAAAAACCATGCAAGCCATCGACCAAATATCTGTGCTCGCGCCCCATCGGGAACCAAGGATTACCTCGGGTGAACGATACTGGCGAGTTTGAATGTCGTTTGTAAAATGATGTGAAACCCAGCAAGCGTTTCCCAAGTCTGCGATCTTGACGGAGATCAAGTCGCCGATCTTGGGTGTCTGCACGCCGCTGTGAATATGGCTCGATGCAGACGCAGACGCGTCTTTCCTAGATTCGTGTTTAGATATTGAGATTGTCGAAATGCCGTCTTCTATGTCGGCAGACTTTTCGACTTCTTTCTTATCGGACTCGTGGTCGCCTCCGTTGACTGAGGAGGCACTCGACGCCGCTATACTGCTACCGCCATTTGTTGATGATGTGTTTGTAGTGCGAGGAACGATTGGTGACATAACCAAGCTGTCGAAATACGAACCTCCGTTAAATGAGACAGCCAATGGTGAAGGCAAAGGCTGTGATCCTGTGATGAGAGTCTGCCTTCGAGACCGACGACCAATTCTGTCGATTTTTCCATCGTCATTTTTCTTATGCCGCCTCCTCCGAGCAAGCTCTTCTTCGCGCTCTTTGCGCTTGTTTGCTTCTTCTTGTTCGACGAATCGAACTATTTCTTCAACGTCGCCGATTTCTATCAGTACATTTTCGGGTTTGAGATCTGTGTGGATGATGCCACATTCACGATGCATATAGTCGAGACCGAGCAAAACTTGCTTTGTAATCTGCTTGACGAGTGGGGCCGGTACTCCTTGATGGTGGAATCGACGAATGAGGCCCAGCAGGTTCTCTCCTAAAACTTCGAAGACCATGCAAACATGAGTGCCGTTAGGACCGACATGTTCGAAGGAGTCAAGAAGAGACACGACATGAGCCCGACCGGGGTGGTGTGGGTTTGCCTCGACAATTTTCTCAAGTAGTTTGATTTCATCGAGGGCAGTTTCTGTGTAATGAGCCGCCGAACGCACGACTTTGAGTGCCACATGGCAGTTTGTGTTGGAGTCACGAGCGAGCCAGACGGTAGAGAAATGTCCCCAGCCAAGCTTCCTCACGACAGTGTAGCGACCGTGTTTGAAAGTCTCACCAATGGCAACGGGGTGGTATCCGCCTTTGCAGTAGTCCTCGACGGCCTCCTCGTCGTTAGTAGACGATTCTGAGGAGCCAGAGTCGGTTGAAGATGTAGAAAGGTCGCGGGCGGTGGACGAAGATGACTGCGGGATAGGGCGCGCGGCTGATGTAGCATTCGGAGTAGCAGTGGACGAGGGAGAGGTTGAGACGGCAGCTGACTGGGCGCTCGCGGAGCCGGAGGGCATCTGCAGAGCCATTGGGTAGGGACGCGGGAGCTGGGAGACGAGTGACGGGGTGGAGGAGTCGTTGGTGGCCATCATGTCAGAGGCGAGAAGGTTTCTGAACAAGATGAGTTAGGACATTTAACCGCGCAGGAGAACGCAGCGCAGGGCAGATTACCTGAGACGGTCCGGCGCAGGAGACGGGTCGCAGTAGTCGCCAGGGCCTGCGTTGGCGCAGTTGGGGAGTGTCTGGATGGCAGCGGAGGCCGAGTGCGCGGAGACGGAGACGGAGGCGAGAGAGAAGTAGGACGGACGGGCGTGCGACTTGCGCGACGGGGTCGGCGGCGTCGCAGCAGAGGGGGCCGTAGCCATTGAGAGCAGCGCAGGAGACGCTGAGGCAGAGGGTGCCTGGACGGAGGCGTGTGGAGGGAGAAGGAGGAGCGGGAAGCGGAGCACGACGAGCGCAGACAGACGCCCAGCGAGATATGACGACGGATGATACGACGGCCAACAGTGGAGAGCGAACAACCAAGCACGCCAGGATTTTAGCACCGACTGAGCAAAGCGTGTTGGACGGGCAAACAACCCTACGCCCTGAGTGCGCTAGACGTAGACACTGCGCGCGCCGCAGGAGCTTGCTGAGATACTCGGGCGGGCCACTCGCTGTGCCTGCGGTGCTGCTGCTTCGCTGCGTGTGCGATGGCGAAGGAGTCTGGCGGATGGAGGGCAGACTGCGCAGCCGAGTGTGTTTGGCATCTTTATTCTGCAGCGCAATTGCCACTACGCAGCAACTGCACCGGCATCGCTGACCACGCTATCCGACGCCTATCGCTATCTCGTCCTTGCGTGACGTCATAGTCCATCATTTGGCGTGGGCGAGTGTCTCTTCGATCGACGCTTCCGGCCATTCCGCTGCTTTCTTTCATCCTTTTCTATTGTCTTTTCATTCAGCTAGTTGGTCGGTGTAGTGATTATACTGTAACTTCTCTCAGCTATGACCCAATCACACCTTCATAGTTTCTAGAATTCACCGTTATTCTGCTTAGACTGTTGTAGCTGCAGCAGCCACCCCGTCTTCTACACTCTCCATCCATAAGCCTTCTCCATTTCTACTCTCCGTCAACCTTCCAATATTCCACTAAATAGCCTGCATTTTATAAAAAGATACAACGCAATACTATCCAAGCAAAAAAATAAAAAAAATAATAAAAAACTAGGACACCTACGATTCCAGCGTGGTCTCCCACCGCAGTACTAAGTAGGCCTAAAGGAGCTTAACTAGAGTTGATCGGACGGGAAACGGTGCTTTTTCCTTAGTATGGTCCTAGCTGATATTAACTACTGCTAGCATACTGTAGATTTGTAAAAAGGTCACATGCTTGCGCGTTTATGGTTATATCTGCGTATACAATTACGACATATCTAGGCTAGACTCTAACGCTACTCCAGCTCACTATACTGTATCGACAAGAATTAGCTACTCTTGAAAATTACGTCATATTTATAGTAGTAGAAAGAGTATATAAAGAAAGAAAAGCTTCATCGAAGCCATCAAATCTATCAGTGTACGTAGATCATTGTAGACAGCATCGTAATAATTCAGGTAGGCTCAGACTCCGACTCAGGCTCAGGCGGAGACGTAGGTATAGGTTGCTTTAATTTTAGGTAGTCTTTGCAGCAACAGTTAGAAGTTGCACAACACAAAGACCCATAGTAGACACACTTGAGCGCTTTAGTGATCAAAGTGGTATTCTACTATTGTCGTAATGCTGTGGTGAAGCGGATGTGCTGTGTACTCGACTAGGCATTGCTTGCTCGTCATCGCTCGCGATACCTCTACTTACCGCCGTTGGCTAGTCAACCTCTTCATTCACGTCATCAACACTTGTCTTCTCGCGACTATCGTCTGGTATTGGTAAATTGAAATGTGGGGCTTCTCCCAACTACGTTTGGTGTCAAACAGCATGAACGAGCAAATAATTGAAACATTTGAGAAATTAACACATACACTGTTTATTTTCAGAAATTATACTACGTAACTTGGGGTATTAAAGATTGCTCTATGCGGCAAAGATGTTCAACAACCAGATACCAAAATTTCAGGCCGTACCGCAGATTTAGCACATGCCTAAAGCAGATAAATTGAAAATACAATGAATAGAATCAAGATACTATTGTAATTTGATGAAAGCAACTGCTAGCGCTTATCAATCCTGCATAGAACTCTGCTACTAAAATCCGGATCTCTGTTCAACACACGTGCATTTTACTCTATTCCGTCACAAGAGGGAGTTGAAGGGAGGATTAATCTAGCAGATAATAGTGATTATACGACTGGTGTATGTGTATAGCGTTTGTCGCGAGCATTAGCGTATCTAGCTCTCTCTACAATAGGACGACGTTGGATATAACGTAGCTTTTCTTTTAAAAAAAAATCAGTGATATATTTCATGAAAATCAAACTAAACGCGGTAAATTGGAGCCAGTGCTGTTGATTCAAGACTATCCTTATTGCTTGTATACACACTGCTCTCCTTTTCCTTGCAACGATACCGCCTGCCGTCCTTCGAAACTCACTAAATCAACAAAATTCAGTTATAATGAACCTAAATATATTGTATCAAAGTAAATGATTGAAGATCAAGGAACAAGGAACGGCCGGACACATGTAGCACTGCAATATACTATGATGCGTGCCTCTTAACAGGCACATATCTGAAATCTTCTTCGCGGTTTCTTAGCGTCAATTTCATTATGATTTCATTATATTAGTATAAATATAAAAAAAAAGCGCGACGTTTTAAGAATGGTGACTGTCAAACGCGTGTCCGTACCGGCAAAGTTAACGCACCTTCCCACCTCACAAGACGCGTCAGTATCAATATCACCAGCATGACTGGCTCTTCGCCTCTGCTTCATATTTGATGCCATTATGTTGCTTCATATATTTGCAAAGCGTTCTGTATTTCCTATTCTACTTTTTTGTTTGTATAAGCATTTTGAGAAAAATAGCATTCATGCGCCGCGGCGTCCACACTTTTCACCAGTAGCAGCGCTCCAGCTATCAAAAATCAAATGCATCTCAGAATGCCTCGAGCGCTATTGGTATATTGTAAATTCTTCAGAAACAAAGGAGTGGACGGTCAATTGCAAAGTGAGGTAGGGTATATCCAGCACCAAAAGCTGAACAAGGCATGCTATTTCATATGGACTAGGAGAGCCCATGCGCCTATATATCTCCACCCAACCGCCAGCTTCTTTACTCCGCTATACATGCTACATGTATACTCATTTAGGCGCTTTTTGGTTTGTTTTGGATACTCTCTGTTTTTTTCTGTTCTGTTTCTGTTTTATGTTCTGTGTTCCGCTGTCTGTGCTGCGTTATGTGCTCTGTGTTCTGCTTAATCTTTGCTAACCTAGGTGCACTTCAGCACACATCGTCCTGGAATCAACACTCAGCACCTACCCAGCATGTTCTCGACAGCACATCTTTTCCCCCGCGGTTTGTATTCTCCTTGTATGTTTTCTAATCTGCGTTCCATTCCAATCGATTCGCCTCGCTTTGTTCTCGCTCCTTGCTTTCGTCACTGATTTTTCTTTGCTTTCTTCTGCTTTTCATTTGTCCCGCTTCCTACAAGCACAGTGTATTTTCATGGCCATCGTAGATCGTAGGCCGTAGGTAGTTAGAGATTTTTTGGGGTCTGTCTCGATCCCTGACTAGGACGCGTAGAGGCAGAGCACGATTGACCTCCTTACGAGCAGTAGACTGGCGAATCCCGGCTTAGCTGTCTCGTAGCAGGCTCTATTTTTCTGTGAGGGAGGCGTTTCGGCGTCTCCTAGTGTCTTATTATTGAAATTTAACCTTAATCCTGGAGACTTGGCTAATGTGTGGCGGTTATGCTGTATGTTTGATGGATAGTTTGGCGAGAGAGATTTAATTGGAAGCAGCATGCCTTATTTATAATGAAGAAGTTTGATCATAGCGACTGAATGTTCACAAAGATTAAAAGCGGGATGAATGCATGGATCGAGGGAGAGAGGGACTGGAATAGGAGAGCCTGAGCAAGACAGCGACCAGATCACGGTTTTCACTCCTTGCATTCAAATAAAGTAACGAGAATTTAGAGTAAAATAAAAATATTGCATACCAATCACTTCCGTGATAGTGGCTGTGAACATGCCATAAGATGAGAATCGGACTGGTTTTCTCTGTGTTCAAGTACACTTTTGTTTATTAGCAAAACGCACTCCTTGGCAGTCAGTTTGAACAAGAAGTTGCTCGCATGGCAGAGCTACGACATAGCGTTGCAACATGAAAAGTTATACAAATAGGCAAGTTTACGTTATGTAGTATCAGGTTTTCGCACAGCACATAGGCCGGTGGAGTCAAAGGACGCAGAATCTGCCAGCGCCCACCTCAAAAGAAAAATTGACGTTTGCAGGCTCGCGTGCATAGTCGATCAAGTACGAGCCCCTCTCTGATATTTCTTTCCAGATGCGGTCCTGCCATAGCGCCGTCAAAGTGAACCAGTGAAGACAGTAGGGCCCTACTATAAAACCCTACTAAGAATGCAAGATCAACTATAGGAGCGGCACAAAGTTAAAAAACTAGAACACCAACGATTCCAGCGACGTTATTATGCTAGGAATCTGCCTTGGATTATTGACGGAACGCTAGTACGTGACGCCACTATCCGACGGCGTGCATTAAGCCAGCCAGAAGCCAATTATTGTCCCTTAATCAGCAAATTGCGGCACATCTTCAGAGCCAATTGCCCAAACCTCAGCAAAGCCAGATCAAATCAACGGAATGACAAACAAAGTGAAAAATTGATCAATAACTATTTCTCATTCTTTCATTATGTCTTCATATTTTCTCCAAATCTTTACTATATTGGCTTTGATATCATCAGTATATTCCTTTCCTCAACTTGAATGCACACCAGCACTTATCTACTTGGCTGATAGTTACCTAGACGGTACAATTATTTTTGGCAACCACACAGACTTACCAGCCTTCCTCTCCACACTCGACAACTATGGGCAGTTTAATACTTTCTTGTTTGAAGTACTGAGAGCTGAGAATAGTGTCGATCCAGAATATGACACTAGTGATGTTAGCGTACTTGACTATGTAGCTGAGACTCTTCAAAGATTGATAGATAATGATGAATTTGATAGGGTCCAATGTCTTTACGAAATCCTTCGACTGGCAACTGACCAAGATCATCAAGTATTCAATTTCGTGCACAATATAATTAATCAGCAGACCACTAGATTGTATTGAAGAGACTCTTATGGTACAAGCTGCTCTGGATCGCATCTGGCGCAGTATTATTATGATTCTATGAATGTGGCTATTACAGATGCCCAAAACAATTATGTTACATTTCTGGGAGGAACGGTGGATTATGGTGAAACGCGTATACATGTGGAGTCCATCCAGGGCTCAGTTGGTTCATCTCCTGGCGTTACTCGGTCGGAGATTTCTGATGCTGCTTTTACTAGAGGTGACTCGGAGGTTTCGAAGATTTGTGCGTTGGACAATCAGGGGCATTGATTCTACGAATGCCGAGAGGTGTCTTGGGGGTGGTCAGCTAGAGAGGTTCTTGCTGGGCCACTTGTTATTGGGAAGGTCAAGGTCCATTCGTTTATTATTCACGAGGTCTATTGGCATCATTGTCGGAGGCGTCAATATCTGATGAAGTTTCTATTGAAGAGGATGCATCGTGGTTTCAGAAGTTGTTTGTTCATGCTACGATTGTGGTGTAGGGTCTACGTTTGATAGTCTATTATGAAGTTTTCGGTTTTTATCTTGTATTATCTTTTTTTTTCATCTTTCTTATTTGCCATTGTTATTCATTTTTCTATTCTTTGTATTCATTAGGTTGGTAATCTGATCCCGGGCTTAGTTGTTTTAGTAAAAAAAGGAGGAGGGTTTAATGCTATATCTGTGTAGTCTACAGCATATAAATAGCTTGATAAGAATCATGTGTCGCAACAGAATATTTTTCTTTGCTTCCTGATGAAATAACACTAAATTCCAGGCTCAACATGTTATTAGAAAGTAATGTACTGCCTTTTGGACAATTGCGACGGAACGGAATATACGCTCTCTGTTCCCTCTGGTACGGTTAGCGTGGAGTTCTCGTCTTGCGAGATGACAGAGGTAATGTTTTACCTTCTTGAACTTTATAAAGAGGTATCATAAAGAGGTGACTTCAGTTCAGAGTTTTCGCAAATGAGGAAATTTATAAGAGTTCATCCGTTAGGAGAGCAACAGGATTGTATGCGCAGAATTTCGCGCCGAGGTACAGATCCAATCTACAATACGTACAAAAGTTATCTCAAGAACCTTACTGGATTAGAATTACCAGGAATCAGGCTACACAGTATTCCTCTTTGGATGGAAGGATAGCTTAAAAAAGATGGGCGACGTGTGTGAAAAACTAGGTATTGGCTTTGTGCCTGTTCACGATTCCAGATCTAGTTACTCTTGTAATATTTCTGAGGCGCTGTATTTAATTATTCTGCTTTCTGAGAGTAAATATAGAATAGCTTATAATAGGTTGATATTCAGGTTAAAAAGTCTTCCTGAAATAGCTATATTCTCTTCTAAAAGCGATATGGAAGCTCAGCACTTAGAAAGCAATAATGTACATATTTCTTAATTGGGCCTGTCTGCAAACCTAAATTGTGATGACTGCCATTTAAATCGCCCTCGTTGTTACTTGGAACTTGATAAAGTAAAAACTATTATTTTTTATTTTGAGATTATTTCAAATACGGTGAAAAGCATATGGAGCGACTCAAATCACGACCTCTTGGTGTCGTTGAGAGGGAACGTTCTAGGATCGAAAGCGGGCGATGCGAGTTTGGACTGATTTGATTTGCTCCCTGATTTCTACAAAAATATATTCTGCTTGATATCTGTATTAACATGATATGTTTTGATATTGTATAGCCATTCTACTGCAATTGTCAGGATAATCACAAATCAGAGTGCCTGGTTCTCCAACCTCAATCAAGGTTTACTTGTGCAGCAGTGAACAGCCGTACCTCGCCCCTGAACCAAAGACTTCAAACCTGCCCTGATCCAAATTGGGAGTATTTTGTTCGTGTTTTTTTTTTGTATTTGTAAATAGAAATATGAGGATGGCCTGGAGTATCTCTATGATTGTATTTATATTTGCTGGATACGCGTTTAGTGAGCAGGCCAGGAAATGCTCAGAGTGCTGACAATAGATGTTTCTCTACCTGGAGCTACCAGCGTATTTAGTGATTATCTGTTGACAAATCTTTTATTTCATATAACATTTCTACCAAATGGCCAGAGTGGCAGAGTCTTAATGGTACCAACACATTCTGGAAAGCTCTGTCGATTCATATTCGCCGAGCATATGTCAACTAGCCTGAAATCCTGGATATGCTGCAATACCAATAGTACTTCAGGGTAGCTATACTATAAGCGGACTATCCGAATCTGCACTTACTTGCGTTATCATACGAATTAAAAATTGTAAAATTTGTTTTTACCGCATAAATAAAATATTAATGATAAAAGAATAAGAAGAACAGAAACGCCATTACTATATCACACGTATCTCAAAAGCTGGCAAAGAGGTCCTCTCAACTCAGGAGTAAGTGCTAGCCCACCGATCAAGGTTTTTTTTCCTCGTCTTTCCAAGGATCTCCTGTTCATAAGCCTGTCTCTGACCACACAGCGACTGCGGTCAGGATAGGTTGATTTATTGGCCCTTTATTGCTTGATTTATTACTTGTGTAATTTTCTTGCTTCTTTGGTAAGTAACTAGGAGGTTTTGGGGCTGGCGGGCGGGTGTTCTTCAGTTAGACCTCTTTTGAGGAACGAACCACCTTAGCAATTGCGGCCCACCAGCACCGCGATGATGTTCTTAACTCTTGCAAGCTGTTCTTATACTGACGTCTGAGACTTTTTGTAGTCAGTTATTTGCACTGCAACTGACAGGGCAACTATCAAACAGGGTGGAGAAGAGGAATCAGCCAGTCTGTTTAGCGCCCCCTCACGATGCCGCCAGTCCCACCCAGCTCTCAGCCCTCAAACGGCCCCTCTCTGTCAGACCTTCCCCCGATAGCAACTTCACACACAAACTCTGGCCTGGACAGTGCAACCAGCAGCAGTTCGTCCGGCGGTAGCGTGACTGCCCCAGGATCGCCGTCTCAACTCTCCACAACCTCCTCAGTCTCAATCTCGGCGTCGTCTGTGTCGACAGCGACAAATAACAAGCGACATTTGGCAGAATCTGGCGATGATCTTGAAAGTCAGGGCGGATCTCCTCGTGTTCGTGTGCTCGAGGATTCTTCTTCGGTCGTGGGATCGGACGTGACAATGGATGACGAGCAGCCTGCCTACGCCAAACAAGTGCCAATTCGACTTGGTCTGATGGATATCGACCGTAACGACTATATCAATGATGACGATGACGACGAATGGGTAGAGAATATGCCTTACGAAGTCCCGATGGCGGATGAGAGCAATATTCCATTGAAACCTGACAGCATTGCTGAACAAATCAAGGCTATTGAAGATGCAAGCAATATTCCAATAGAAGAGGGTCAGTCCTGGTTTATCATTTCGAAAAAATGGTGGGATTCATTCATCAGTGCTGCGGACGAGGTCGCTATTATTCCTGTTGATAACTCGGATATTCTCAATACTAAAAATCAGCTCATCGCAGATTGTGAGTATGAGATTGTCTCAGACGAAGCTTGGGAAATGTTACGTGGCTGGTAAGTTCATTCAATTTTATATTTTTTGATTTCTGCTAATGGTTTGGCAGGTACGGAACTGGTGATTATACTATCGACATTGAGCGGACAGCGGTCAACACTTCCACTGACAGCAATAATATCCAAGTTGAAATCTATCCCCCTGTGTACTCGCTTTATTATCTTCCTGGCCGATCAGCGACTCAAAACTCCGAAATATCAGTGCCGGAGGCTACTATGTCTCGTACGAACAAAGTTTCAGAGCTTTATGACGCCGCTAGAGAGTCTCTTGATATTCGCTCGGACATTGCTTTTAGAATTTGGAAACTAAATGCAACACCTGTGCAGAAAACGAAGATGGATATAGAAAAATTCAAGGCAATAACCGATAAAGAGCTAGTAGATAGCGAAGATATGAACGCAACTCTTGGCGATATCGGTCTTGGAATGAACTTGGCTCTCGTAGTCGAAGAGCAACTGGCAAACAAGGAATGGGTATCTGAGAAAAAATCAGCGTCTCCGGTTTTACCGCGCAGTAGCGCTCATGGTCCTCGAGTTCCGCCCCGGAGAAATGTGAACAATCATTACGACGATTCGCGAGTTAAGGGCACAACTGGACTGGCTAATCTTGGCAATACTTGTTACATGAATTCCGCCCTGCAATGTCTCACACACGTCGAGGAACTTACAAAATATTTCTTGCTCGACGCGTATAAAGATGAACTTAACCCGTCAAATCCGCTGGGAATGGACGGAAAAGTCGCGACGGCGTACTCTGATCTTGTGCATAAACTCTTTGGCGGAAAGCCTACCATGTCTTCGTTCTCACCGCGCGATATCAAAAGCGTTATTGGAAGATATGGGCCGATGTTTTCGGGATATGGTCAGCATGATTCGCAAGAATTTGTTGCTTTCTTACTTGATGGTTTACATGAAGATTTGAACCGTATCTTAAAGAAGCCATATACTGAGAAACCAGAGCTTCCCGATGATAGAGTTAACGATAAAGAAGCTGTTGTTGAGCTTGCAAAGAAGTGCTGGGAATTGCATCGCATGAGAAATGACTCTGTGGTGCAGGATTTATTTGCTGGAATGTATAAATCGACGCTAGTATGTCCGGAGTGCAAGAAGGTCAGCATCACGTTTGATCCTTACATGGACTTGACTCTGCCGCTGCCAATCGACAATTCGTTCACTCGTGACATCACTTATGTTCCTGCGCGTGGTCTTCCTATATCAGTAGGAATCGAAATGAACAGTGGCACAAGCGTTAAGGAGTTCAAGCAGTATATAGCGAAGCGCGTCGGTACTGATCCTAACCGCTTGATCCTGGCAACGATCTATGCTCACAAAATTTTTGGAATACCAAATGACTATGATATCGCGGCATCGAAACTTGAGAGCGATGACAGCGTTGTTTATGAGCTCGATCAGGTGCCTGAGGAGCCTGATTATTCGGATGTCATGATTTTGCCTGTTGTCAGTCGAATTGAAAGGGATCCAAACGCTAGATATGCTGCATCTGAATTATTTGCCTACCCATTTTTGATCACTCTAACGCCGGCGGAAGCTAGCTCGTATGATGTGATTTACAGAAAGCTGGTTGAGAAGTACAAATACATGTCAACCAACCCAACTCTTGCAAAGTGGGGTGTGCCTGACGATGCTCCTGAAGGCGAAGCTGTGCCGATAAGCTTAGGTAGTGCGCAAGCTCCTGAGATCTTTAAAGTTGGTGTCACTGCAGGATCGAGCTATCGTCGGTACTATGCCAACAACACTATTCCGACGGTCTTTTCTGTCGAAGCCACGATTGACATCAAAGAGCGATATAAGAAAGCGCATTACAAGCCGGAAGCATACAAGTCGCTTATCATTGATGATGAGAAGGTGGACGATAGTATGGAAGCTGAAGCCTCGGGAAATTCTTCTGAGCAAGGCGGTCTTGATATCGTTCCGCTCGGTCAAAGTGTTGAGGCACTTGACAGCGATCCTGCGGGAGACGAGGTTTCTGGACCGGCTGCTGGTACTGAATTTGACGCTGACGCCGATGAGAATTGGCTTCCAGGTCGCGCGTCGCCGTCTGATATAGAGATGCAAGATGCAAGCGACAAAGAGGATGCTATTCTACAGTCGGGAGATGTGCGTACACCCGATGATTCAGATGATGATGAAATCATGCCTACTGTTGAAGCTCTTTTTGAGACTTCCGAAGAGCAACAAGGACCCGAGTTACCGCCTGTCAACCATGAATGGGGTACCCCAGATGCCGACAAGAGCGCGTTTTATGTCACAATGGGCGAGACGATTGTGTGCGACTGGAGTCGTGATGCCAATGATGCTTGCTTTGGGGCTACTGACGATACTGACACGATGCGCGGTCGTGCAACATGGGAAGATATGCAGTTATTTGAAAGTGATGATGTAAAAGAGATCCGAGAGAAGAGAAATCGGAAGCGCGAGCAAAATATTACGCTCGAAGATTGTCTCGATCTGTTCGCCAAGCCTGAAGTACTAGGCGAAGATGATCTCTGGTATTGCCCAAGATGCAAGAAGCATCAACAAGCAATCAAGACATTTGAGATCTGGAAAGTGCCCGAGATTTTTACTATCCATCTCAAACGGTTCAGCTCTACCTCGCGACGCGACAAAATCGACGTTAGAATAGACTTCCCTGTCGAAGGACTTGATTTATCGGCAAGGGTAGGAGATCCTGAGCAAGGTGAAACGCCGGAGCATCTTATATATGATTTGGTTGCGGTTGATAATCATTTTGGTGGGCTGGGAGGTGGACATTATACTGCTAATGTTAAAAACTTTGTTGATAAGAAGTGGTATTACTATGATGGTGTGTTTTCTGCTTGTAATAGTGTGAAGTTCGGAGACTAACGATTTATAGATTCATCCGTTCGCGAAGTTTCTCCTGAGTCAGGAGTCACAGAAGCCGCGTATCTACTCTTTTATCGTAGACGTTCGTCGTCTACTTTAGGCGGCGAAAAACTACACGAGATCCTAGTCAGGAACGAAGATCCGCTTGCTCCGAAACCAGTCAAGCCCAAATCTCCACCGGCAATCCGCGCAGGGTCTCTCATGCTGACAGGTGACGAGGGAGGACAAAGTATGCGACCACCGCCGCCCGCGTACGCCGAATCTGAAGAGTCGCATCCACTCGCCGATACTGATTCGCGGTTTCCGGGAGCAGGACGGGTTCTTGGTGAGACGACTCAGCATATGAGTTCGACCGCATGGCCTGCCTCTGCGCGACCACTTTCTGTTGAGCGTGCGCGCCTTTCTCAAATTGATGACGCGAACTCGGATGATGACGCTGACGCTATTCCGCCACCTACTCGCAGTGTGGTGATTGCTACTCCCGCAACCGACGATGAGGACGAAACACTCGATCCAAGTCTAACCGACGATGATGATGATGAAGACGAGGATCGAGACACCGCAAGCGAGCTCTCCGACGGTGAGAAAAACATTCTCACCAGTGAAGAAGCATCACTTGTCGGTGATGACGTTATCGAGATCAAGCCCGACGACGGGATCCGATTAGCAGCTGAAGGCGACGAAGAGGAAGATGTAAGCGTAACTGATATTAGAATATGATAAAGAAGCGCGACAGAGACACGTACATGATGGTGTATTATGATATGCATTTGATAATTATGAAGGGAAATTGATAGGCTTGCGGGGAGCTTCGTGTACTTTTTTGCGTTTTGCATTCTTATTAATTTAAAGCATTCTAAAGATTTTATTCGTTTCTGTGAAAATCAATGCCACTGATTCTAAAAACAAGTAAATACAAAAAAATAATGATAACTGTGAGATTCGAAACGACGATATCGCATAAAAAATGCATCCGATGAATTTACTCTTGCTGCTTCATTTAAAAGGATAGACCTGCCTGATTTTTATGTAGCAGAGTAATGTAAAGCTTCATCGTTTTCTTGAAAACTAAACATTTTAATTATTTTAGCAAAAAAAAAACAAAATAAATAATGATAACTGTGAGATTCGAACTCACGCCCCTTTCGAGATTCGAAACCACGATATCGTGATAAGAGATGAAGCTCTTGAGTCGAACGCCTTAGACCAACTCGGCCAAGTTACCATTTTCATGCAAAACAGTAAGTGCTGAACGTTGTGTACCGTAAAGTGTGCTTTGTCAGCGATTACGTCATTAATATGTTTTGAGGCATTGTGTATGCGTGAGGGGGGCCATGTATCGTAAAAAAAGCAAGTTTTACTGTAGCTAGAAAGACATTGCAATGGGGTCTGTCGTTGAGGTACTCATTGAGAGAACGGATGTGGGTTGTAAGATTGGAGCTATGCTGGGTTTGTGAGTTCCATGAGAAGCAGAGCAGGTGCAGTATGATTTTACATTCAGGCAACCCACGCCCGTTCTTTCAATGAATACCTACCTCAACGACAGGCCCCATAGCAATGACTTTCTAAACACAGTAACACTTGCTTTTTTTTAAATACAAAATGGAACTTACATTACTGCTACGTAAAAATCAGGTAGATTCGGACACGTGGCAAGCGTTCCTATTTCCGCGCCGCGTTCACTCAGCCAGGATGCTTCATGTACCAGACTCTCAATAACTTGTAGTACATATACATAGATGAACTTGAATTAAACTGATGAGGGTTGCCAACGATTGATCATTGATTTCAGTCAGATCAATGCGCGCGCCATTTACAAGCACGTGACGTGATTGTTATTCTGGCAATAATCCAGAGCAGTTTCCCAACATCCGCAGTCAGATATTGCATATCAGTTTGATTCTACTCTCCAATTTACTAACTGCTAATTATGATAAACAGACCGCACACTTGTGCAGTAAATAGGTGGAGATGATGGTGTGTTGTGTTGAGGTAGAAAGCCGACGTAGTCTGTGACGGTAAGATGCTGAATCATTGTAAGAGAGCTAAGAAACTGACAATAAACAAAACAGCTGTATAATACACTAATAATCCTCCGCAAACTCCTCGCCTCCCTGATTCGTCGCCGACGCCTGCGCCAAATAAAACTCCGAAACCTGTTCCGAAGAGGTAGCTTGTTCCGCGCTTTTATCGTCTCTGATGCGGATGAAACGTGGGAATCGCAGAGAGACGCCTTTTCCTCTGCCGAGTTCAGACATTGCGGCTTTGTAAACAGGGGAAAGAGAAAGGTCGGCGGCAAGGACTTCCCAGACCATTGTTGGTTCGAACCAGACGTCGGGGGCAGTTGCCGCTGATTGCGCGTAAGAGTAATATGAGCGAGGTTGGTCAATGACGGTTTGAGAAAGAGATTTATGAAGAGATTCGAGCATTTCTTCAGAAAATCCGGTACCGATTTTGCAGATTGTTTCGTATTCTTGGGTATCGGGATTGTAACATGCCAAAAGGAACGCGCCGTACCAGTTTGTGCGCTTTCCACGGCCGTAAAATGCTCCAATAACCACAAGATCAAGCGAATCACCAACGCCAGTCAAATAATCTTTCTTGAGCTTGAGCCAGTTTCGACTGCGTTTGCTAGGCTCATATCCACTTTCATCGCCATCAAGCATCTTGACCATCAAACCTTCGCAGCTATCTTTGACTGATTGATCGAGGAATTCTTGGATTTCTTCAACGTTGGAACCGTCGCGGTACTTGGCAAATGAGAATTCGCCTTCGACTTCTTGGAAATGCGAATGAAGAAGCTCGCGGCGGGCGCTAAGCGAGTCACGGAGTAACGCGCGTCCGTTGAGGTATAACAAGTCGAACGCAAAGACGCAAACACGTACCTTAATACTACCTTCTTGTACATCCTTGCGTTTGCGAGTTGATAACACCTGGAACGGTAAAATCCTATTCGTATCTCGATCCCAAGCTACCGCCTCACAATCAAGCACAAAACTATTAGTCCCCTCCTTGACAAACCGTGGAATCGCAGAAACGATATCAGGATATTTTGAACTCATATCTTCCGAGTTACGCGAGTATACTCGCGCCGTACCTGATTCAGCGACATAGTGAATTTGCGCTCGCTCGCCGTCGTATTTATATTCACAGGTAAATCTCTGATCGCTGAACCGATCGAGAACTTCGGTGATACTCTTGGTTGGCTTTGCAAGCATGGGTTTGAGCGGCACACAGGGAGTTAGCTGACAACTCTCGCGTAGGTTCATAATGCCATATTTTATTATCGCGGGGATGATTAGGTCGTAAGTCGGCATCTCACTATACACAGCTTTCAACGTCTCCTCTGCCTTCACAATCTTTGCGGGATCAGGTCGAGTGTTTTTCTTCTTTGCTTCGAATGTGACGGCGGCGTTCGCAATAGCTGAAAGAACAGTCTTTTCAGCTAAATGAATCCGCAGCTTTCCTTCCAAACTGCGAACAAGGAATTTCGCCTCGTTACCTTGACATGCTGCCAGCATTTTATTCGTAATCCCAACTTTCCTCGCCTGACTTTGCGACCCAGTAACCATCGCGATCTCTTTCAGATTCTTGAACACACCGTCGGCGGTTAATGGTTTTGGCTTAAACATTGTCGGTTGGTTGTTTCGGGAGTCGCGAGCGACGGTGCCGAGATCTCCTGTTGTGCGGTAGTCTGCTTTGATCTGGGCGAGCGAACGACCTGTACATTCGCCGATGGCTTTCATTAGGATAGCTTCACCTAGTCCGATCTCGATGCCATCGTAGTCAGGACCGAGACGGTTGATGAAGAGATAGACCACAGTCAAAAAAGAATCCGGCGAAAGCTCGAGGACTTCGAGAAGGAACGCTGAGCAGAAAGCGATAATCTCAAGCCGTTTCGTGGTAGCTTCGATCTTTTCGAATGTTGCACAAAGAGCGGCATATGGCACTGCGGATCCTCGCGGCCAGGATGGCTCGCTATCAAATGCTCTTTTGGTCAGGGGGCTATTAAAGAGTTAGACTTTTGATCTAAGATATTCCTAAGATATTCCATACATTTCTTGTACAGCGTCCTCCTCGCTGAGCACAGACGAATCATCTTTGGCTTCCTCAGATGATGATACCTCTTTGACCTCCTCGATCTCCTTCTTAACGTCCTTCTTAACAGCCTCCTCTTTAACTGCGTTTTTCGGAGACTTAGCCTTCTCCTCTGTACCCGGCGACTGACTGCGACTCCGACTTCTCCGTCTCTTCTTAGTCTTCTTCTCGGTAGACTGTGAAGCGAGAGAAGGTGGCGGAGACGGTGAAAATATCTGATCGAGTGTGTCGAGGTCTGGTTTCACTTCTGCGTTTGATTGAGAAGATGAGGTAGAAACAGGCTGTTGAGGTGCTTGTTCAAAGACGGCTTTGTCTTCTGCTTCTTGCTTTTGGTCATTAGAAGTCTTTTCTTTCGCTGATCCGTCAACAACCGCAGATTCAGAACTTTCTGATGCAGAATCTTTCTTTGTCTTTTTCGTAGAAAACAGCGTAGCCTGTCGTTTTGGCGGTGGTTTCGATCCATCCGGTCGCGTGAAGAACCGACTATCCTCGTCAGCCCTCTTCCTCGCTCTCTTTCTAGTTTCGGCACTCACTTTAAAGATTGCTGCTGGCCAGCATGAATAGGTGGCGCCATGATATATCGAAATCCAGAAATAGATTCCCACACTCCTAATACCTGCACCCACTCTCTCCTTCCAGAGCGATCAAATGCAAAGAGCAACGGCGAACGGCTACGAGCGCGGAACCGATTAAGGCTCCTGAGAAAAGCCTGCGGTGGAATTGTTACTTTGGGCCGTCTGTCGTGTGGATTGGCAGATGGGGAATCTGTGCGGAGGGAAACGTGGTGGTGGTGGAGAAGAGAGGAGAGTGCGCGGGTCACGTTGAGGCGCGTGTGTGACGCGTTACTTTGATTGCTTGACTGCGCGTTAACTATTGTCTCGTACTCTTCTCGCTCACTACTCCCACCCCCCCCCCCTCTAAAAGAGCCTGGACTACTGACAATACAGTCGTTGACTACATGTGTTCCTGGTTAATAATAATAATCTAATCTAAAATTACAAACACACTAAAAGAAAGTTACTTTTTAAAAATCCGTGTACCGTTCTCAAAAACATATGAAAAAGAAAATTGAGAAGAATGTAAAAGCGCCAGCCAAAGAAAAACACACCAACGAATAAATAGAAAATAAATCACAAAGCAAGATAATCAATGTTTTCCCACTCCTTACTCGAAAGAATCTCCTCCCAGGATCGGTTCGTGCTCCATACTTCGTTAAGAATGCTCTTGGTCATAGTCCAGCTTCCACAGTAGGTCTGGTTGAACAGGAAATCCATCCGACGAACAGCAGCAGCATGGCCTTCTTGCGTCTTGAGTTCACAGCCAACAACAAACATCGGCCATACCATCTGGATATCGGCTTCGGAACCGGGCTCGAGAATGGCATGTAATTTCTGGAACTCTTCGACGCTTTTGGCGATGCGACGACCTGAAGGATCCATTCCTGTGGAACGTAAGAGGAAGATTGTAGATGCTTGCGCCCAGCATTGTGACCCAATGATATGCTGCACGTAGTTATATGAAGCGTGGCCGTCCCATTTTCTCAAACTCGAATAATTACGAATCCGTGCCTCGATCTCGCTCGCTCGCTGCTGAATCTCAGCCAGAGAAAGAGATTCAGGCTGGTACTTCATACGATGGCGAAGATGACAGGTATCTGATATTGCGAGAATAATTTCATCAGGACAGCCCATAATTCCTTCAACGCCTAGATCGTCGGGAGATAGAGGGAAGAAATAAGGACCAGAAAGATGGGGCGCTCGGTAGTCCTTCGAACAGGCTGATAGAAGGATATCGTACCAGGCAAAGATTCTGAACAAGAACATGCCATTTGGAGCAGAGAGAACATCGGCTGCGAGGTCTCGGTCTTCGATAATAGACGAGAAAGCAGCAAGATGGGATCTTACAGTCGATGATTTACCGGTATCAAGGATCTACAACCGTTAGTATACACTAAAGATAAGAAAAATAGAGACATACTTCAAAAGTAATCAAAAAATAAATGACGGTAAGGACAGCGACTCCGAGTCCGCGACCGAGCTTTGTTTGGTTGCGTATATTCTGGATATTAGGAAGTCCCACGGTTTTATCAGTCGGATTCATAGCGGCAGTGACCGTTGCAGCAGCAGAAGAAGATGCAACAGCTCCTCCCGATGATGGAGGATCGTTTGGCGTAATCGCGGTCGACGAAGAGGAAACAGCGCTCAAAACTTCTCCGAGAAAGCGGATAGTGCGGGAATGGTACTCCAGGCCACTGGCGTAGCAAACTTCTGATCCTTGTCGGGTTGCCAGATGAACATGAGCTAAGCAGAGGAAACAAGATAATGCGAGTTCGTGTGTGCAGTATGTGATTGCGAGGCCAGCGAGAGGCGAGTTTTTCAGACTATCAAGGAGAGGCGCGACGTCAGTGAAGTAGTATTGTAGCATTTCCTGTTCTTCGGGTTTGATGCTCCAAAACATGCCTAGTTCTCGTGATATACCAGAGTTGGGAGAGTGGTTGGGTCGGGTGTTGGTGTTCGAGGGGTTGATGCTTGTGTGTGATGTCATCGCTTGTGGCTGGATCTGGGGTTGCTGTAGTTTTTGTTGTAGCTGATGCTGCTGTTGTTGCTGTAGCTGTTGTTGCTGTAGCTGATGTTGCTGTAGCTGATTCTGCTGTTGTGGTGGCTGCTGTTGCTGCTGTAATTGCTGTAACTGCTGCTGTTGTTGTTGCTGCTGCTGCTGCTGCTGAACGGCCGCCGGAGTCAGTGCATGGGCAGAAACAACTGCCTGCTGATGCAGATGAATCGGCTGCGCAAACTCAAACTGCTGAGCATTAACCGCAAACGGTTGAGGTTCTGATTTAATGACGATATCAGCAGGACTTTGCTCGGAGAGGGGAGTCGAGGAAGAAGAGGCAGGCGAGCTGGAGAGAGGGGAGATGGAGGTCGCGGCAGAGAGCAGGTCGGCGGTGTGCGCAGAACCAAAAGTGTGGGCATGAAGGTGGGTAGGCGGCACGGCAGTCAGCGGAGCCGGAACAGAAGAAGGCTGCGGCGGCGAGATAACGGAGGATGGTTCTGACTTGACTTTGTTTGGCGATGAGTCTGGGTCCTTTTGCGCCGAGGAGGAGGTTGATTTCCGTTTTCGCGGCCGTTTGGCGCCGTCCATGCCGTTTTGAACGACGAACTTGAGTTCCTTGCGGGGTGGCTGCTGAGGTGTTGGTGGTGGGATGGAGGAGTTGAGATCAGCGATGGGAGCGGCAGGTGCCGGCACGGGAATCGCCGGGGCGGAAACGGGGAAGGACGGGGTGAGGAAGGCGATGTCTATGGGCGCACCTGATGGCAACGGCGCAGGAGGCGGAACAGTAGGAGTTCTAGCAGCGAGAGACTCGCGCAGGCGCGGTCTTCGTCTGAATCCGACGACGGTGCGGCCTTTGAGGTCGAAGTGGACGCCGGAGGCGATGTGTCGCGAGTCGTCGACGTCGAAAGAAAGCCGGAGATCGTAGCCTTCGCACTCGCGGTTGTTTTTGACGCAGTTCATGCAGAAGGGCTTTGCTTCGTCGCATTTGCGGCGACGGGCTTTGCAGGTCCAGCATCCCGAGCGCACGCGAACAATTTTCTGTTGCTGGGGTTGCTTGGGCGGTGTGGATGAAGCTGAGGATGCAGCGGAAGGAGCAGAAGACACAGCAGAGGATGATGACGACGGAGTCGCTGCTGAAGAAGCAGAGAAAGAAGCAGGAGGAAGAGCCGACTGCTGGATGCTCTGGGGAGGCTGATGAGGCAGGTCAGCGGAGAGCTGGAATGCCTCTGGCGCGAAAAGCGAAGGCGTCAGGTTGGCCATTGCCGGACTCTGTGCACTCTGATCCCGCTGCAGTGTCTGAGCAGAAGCAGAGCGCTGTGTTTGTGGTGAAGAGTGGTGAAGAAGGTGGAGGAGAGCACCAGACGGGTGACGAGGCGAGGATGGTCTGTCTGAGGAGGACCGAGCGGCGCAGCGGATTTGCAGCGGTGTTTGTGCGGTTATGCGCTGATAAGATGATGTGCTAGCACCTGTTGTGTGCTGCTATGTGCTGTATGGTTATAATACTGTATTATAGTCATATATACAGTATATACTCAGTATACAGTCAGAATATACGCATGTATACACACAAATGCCAGCACAATTACACAGCAGCTCAACGCTGCCAGCAGCGTCTGTGCTAAGCTCGTGCCTCGAAGCCACCCGCCACGACGGCCTCGTCGGACTCGAAAGTCGGCCAAAAAAAGGCCCCAGCGTGTTGCAACGCTGCTTGTTTACTATTTCCTTTTACTGCCCGCGCGCTGCTCGTCTTTCCACTTTTCTTTCAGCCGAAATCAGCCGGTTTTAGCCCGTCAAATTTGCTCTGAACCGTGTTCTGGCGTAAATCACGTGAATCTCATTCAGCGTGCACGTGCCTCGAAGTTTTGCCCGCTTGTCTCTCTTCAATATCAGTTTCTGATATTGGTATCAGATATCACCACAGCATGGGAAAACCAGGCAAAGACAGAGCGAAGCCCGCTCGGGGATCAAGCAAACCTCGCGGCGGAAAGTCCTGGGCAAGCGGATCGCGAGAATCCCGCCAGCACCGGCCAATTCACGCGCAGCCGGACGACCAACTGCTTTCGCCAGGTGATGAGGACAGCACCCCAAAAGTCAAAAAACTGCCTGTTAAGTGCGCCATGTGGGTGCGTATTCGGTTTTTATTTATATCTACTATCTACTGTCATACTAAGAAAGACACAGGACTTTGACCAGTGTGACCCGAAGCGCTGCAGCGGCAAGAAACTTGCTCGTCTGGGTCTCATCAGAAACCTCCGCGTCGGCCAGAAGTTCCAGGGCATCATCGTCTCGTGTGTTTTCTCTGCTCTTCTACTGTTAAACAATGCATTCTAATAAGAACAGGCCTAATGGAAAGCTACCCGTCGCTCCGTCAGACAACGAAATCCTCACCGAACACGGCGCCGCCGTCGTCGAATGCTCCTGGGCTCGCGTGAACGAAATTCCCTGGTCCAGAATTGGCGGTAAACACGAGCGTCTGCGTATGTTTACTCCTTTATATTCTCTGCTCATTCTAACGGCAGTCATAGTACCATATCTCATCGCAACAAACCCAGTCAACTACGGCAAACCCTGGAAACTCAACTGCGTCGAAGCCCTCGCCGCGGCCTTTGCGATCACCGGCCACTTCGACTGGGCCGCTGAAATAATGAGCCATTTCAGCTGGGGTTCTGCGTTTCTCAAAGTAAACGCAGAGTTACTCGAGCTGTACTCGAAATGCGGAGATGCGCAGGAGGTCATTAAAGTCCAGGAGCAGTGGTTGGATAGAATCGATAAGGAGTATTTGGAACGCGAACAGAAGAAAGCGAGTGGCGATGTCGATGATATATGGTTGACAGGCAATGTTAATCATCTAAGCATACAATCTGATAGTGATGACGAAGAAGACGACGACGACGACGACGACGACGATGAAGAAGACGCTGAAGATGAAGACGCTGAAGATGAAGACGTCTGACGTCTAGTGTACATAAAATCATATATCTGTATATCTAATTTCGTAATATAATCAAAATAGAGCATTCTACGTCTTAATGTACATATCTAGGCGCGTAGAATCCAGCTTCACTCCTCCAAGACTTAATTCTGCTCAAGCTTCCTTAACTGCTCAAGCTCCTCCTTCGCCTCCTTCTCCTCCTCCTCAATCACCTCAATCATCTCCTGCGCCTGCCACATACCCGCATACACGCCCGCCGGTTTTCCAATCAGATCGCCGTGTGTGCCGGACTCCGCCATCGACCCGCCTTTCAAGACAATGATCGTGTCGGCGTCCATGATTGTGCGCAGACGATGCGCGATGAAGATGCTTGTGGTGCCTTTTTCGCGGACGATGCCGTCAATGTTTTGCATCAACAGCTGCTCGGTCTGCGTATCCAAAGCCGATGTCGCTTCGTCGAAAAACATGATCGATGGGTTTTTCAAGATCAATCGCGATACAGCAAGACGCTGCTTCTCACCGCCGGAAATCATCATTCCGCGTTCACCAACTTTAGTCTGCCATCCATCAGGTAAGTCTGCGATGAGCTTGTCAATCTTTGCGCGCTCGGCGGCGTGGCGCACTTCAGCATCGGTAGCGTCCATACGGCCGTATCGGATGTTATGCTCGATCGTGTCGTTGAAGAGCGGCGTGTCCTGCGGTACGACGCCAATTCGTCGACGAAGACTGTCGAGACTCACGTCGCGGATATCAACGCCGTCAATAAGAATCCGGCCGTTTTGCACATCGTAGAATCGGAACAGTAAACGCAGGATCGTAGACTTTCCGCTTCCGCTAGGACCAACAATAGCCGACTTTTGTCCGCCAGGAATCGTGAACGACGCGTTTGAAAGAATAGGCCGATCAGGATGGTACCCGAACGTGACATTCTCAAAGGTGATATCGCCCTTTGGGACAATAAGTTCAGGTGCGTTCGGTTTCTCCAAAATCTTGACGTTGACTTTCTGAAGATTGAAAAGAGTCTCCATGTCGAGTAACGACTGGCGCAGCTCACGATATACAGTTCCTAAAAAGTTCAACGGAACAGAGAGCTGGAATACAAGTTGGTTTACCATTACCAGATCACCGACTGACAACGAGCCATCCATGACACCCTGTGCCGCCATGTACATCATTGCCGTCAAGGCCGACGAGAAAATCAAGTTTTGTCCCGAATTCAACAGCGCAAGCGAGGTCGCAATCTTGATTGACGAGCTCTCATAGTCAGCTAAAGCCTTGTCGTACATTCTAGCTTGGTATCCTTCATTGTTGAAGTACTTCACCGCTTCGTAGTTGATGAGCGAGTCGACAGCGACGGTGGCTGCGCGATTATCGGCTTTGTTTGCGTCTTTTCGGAACTGTGTTCTCCACGCGGTCGTCTTGATCGTAAACATTGTATACGCCAACATCGTGAAGAAAGTGACGGCAGCAAATTGAGATCCGTAGCTATACGTCAATACGCCACAAACCATTCCGATCTCAAGAGTAATTGGCAAAACATGGAAGATCATTGACTGCAAGACAAAGCTGATACCCTTTGTACCACGGTCAATCGCGCGCGAAAGACCACCTGTTTGTCGGGACAAATGGAAATTGAGGTCAAGACGCATGAGATGTTCAAAAACGTCGAGCGCGACGGAGCGGATTGCTTTTTGCGCGACAGAAGCGAAAATTGCGTTGCGAAGTTCGCCAAAAAGAGCAGATCCTGCTCTAGCCAGACCGTAGCCAACGACGACGGCACCGACGACGGTCCACAGGGTTCCGGCGTAGGTGGTGAAGTCGATGTTCATGGCGTCGATGGTGTCTTTGAAGAAGAAGGGAACTTGCACGTTGAGCACTTTTGCGAGGACGAGGAGGATAAGAGCCAGGACCACTCTTGTTTTGACGCCAGTTTGGCCCTGATTTGTTAACCTTTAGTTCATTTTATATTTCAAGGAAGAAATACCTTTGGCCAGAGATACTGAACCATTTCCTTCATAATGGCCCAGTCAGCAGCTCGCTGAGTCTTTGCCGTAACGACTTTCTCCTCAAGCAGATCCGCAGCAGGTTCCTTTGTCTGGATTTTCTTTTCCTCTTTCGGTTTCTCTGTTTCATTCTTTGCCTGTTCGCCGTATGATCTGAAGCAAGAGACGGCGGTGGAGTGCAGAGTCCTGAGTTGGCGGTGGGCGTGGCCATGTGTAATCCGCCTGCTTCCGGTGGCGTCTACACACTTCTGACGGGTATTCTGCAGACGCAAGGATGACAATTGACGACTAAACAACGACGGCGAGCCCGTTTGAGCACACTGAAAGACATTTGGTATCGAGAACAGGTTCACGCTGACTGATCCCGGGCTAATAGTCCAGAACGCAGAAGACCTGCGCGCAGCAGCAAGACGCAGCACCGGCGTGGCAAGCATGTTTCCTCGGCGGCACTGTACAGCAGAAATTGAGCGTGCTGAAGAAGCAGCGTGTGTTTGCTGTGCTGCAATGTACTGTGCAGGTGGTGGAGAGTAGCGAGGTGGTGAAGCGGTGAGTTTGGAGTTCGGGTGAGCTCGGCTTAGTCATTGCAACCGGAGCTGGACGGTATACTACAGACGCCTGCGCTGAGCAGTTGTCGCTCGTTGTAAAAACGCAGTAAGTATTACGGAGAATAGCAGTGGCTTCAGAATCTGTTGTATTTAATACAATTTAATGCCTACAATCTAGAGCTGAAACAACGATAATTGTCTGGGGAGAGTCAGTCACGTGCAGCAGAAAGTGCTCGGTATTTGCTCAAACGAGTTTATTGTGAATAAGAGCTGTGGCAGCCGAATATAGAATAATAGAATAGCGAATAATAATGTAATAGTGCAATATTATAGTGTAATAGCATAGCGTAATAATATACAGTAAGAAGACAGAATAGTGCATAGAGCAGAGCAGCTTCACTCATCTCTAAAAGTCTCCCAACATCCATCGACAATCCTTTGTTTACACTGCGGATTCTCCTCGACGCACTCAAACTGGGCAGTTTGCGCAAATTTGCGCACTCTGCTCGATATCTGGCTCTATAAAACCCGGCTGCTACCTTTTCTCTCTTACTATCTTGCTCAAACATACAATGGACATGGACATGGGCCACGGTGATATGGACATGGGCCATGGAGACATGGATATGGGCAACGGGGGCATGCACTTGGGCGAAGGATCCTGCCAGATGAACATGGTCTTCAACTACTCGCTCAAAAATGTGTGTATTGTCTTTCAGTGGTGGCATATTAGGGGATTTGGCACCGCTCTGCTGTCGCTGCTGGGTATTGTTGCCTTAGGTATTTCGTACGAGTATCTTCGCACTCTCGCGGCTTCGCCCATCCTGCGACCACGAGAAGAAGCAGACTCAGAGATCCAGCTTCTCGGTGACGACGATATCAGAATCAACTCCGAAAGCGCGCCCGACCAGTCCGGCAGCGAGGACGACATGGACGGCGCAAGCACTTTGGCCGATCTTGAATCCGCAGAAGCAGGATCTTCTTCGTCTTCGTTCATCAGCAGACGCAAGTCGTCGTCGTATTTACAGCGCACTTCAGAGTCCTTCATCAGACGATACGCCAGGATCATCAGGGCTCTGCTCTACGCTGTCCAGGTCGTCTACTCCTTCTTCATCATGCTCGTCGCCATGACCTACAATGTACGCCTTTTTTTTACTGCGGTGCTTGTACACTCTTGCTAATATCCTCTATTCTAGTGCTGGATCATCCTCGCCATCGGCCTAGGCGCATTCCTCGGACACTACCTCTTCGGTCGCAGGACAGGCACCATCGCCCGCGGCATGTCTTGCCATTAACTCCCGTCACAGTATATTTCAACCATATTCACGCTCACATCCTATTTTTCCTTTTCTTTCTCGGTGGTTGTTTGCATCTTTGTCGTGCACGGTGTTTTCTTCTTTCTTGGGTATAACAGATATGTTGGTATTCTCGCGTTGGTGTATAATAATAGTAATGAATTTATTTTGCTGTCTTGGGGTGTATATTTAGTTAGCAGTAGATAAGCGAATAGCTCGATTTTAATTCGTAATATGTAGTAATCAAGTTGCTTAATGGCTTTTAAATACATTTCTAAATATTGTCGATTTTAATTGAATTATGCTGAGTTATCTACACATTTCTCGCCGTAAATCGCAGTTCCTCCGTGCTGGGTTACTAATAACCTGTCGTGTACTTCCACAGAAAGTTGCGCTGCTATTACACGCTTCATCCATCATTCACGACGCAATACGGCATTCGCATCTTGTGAATAATATTATTGGCTATTCATATTTATATTATTCTGCTTAGAAAGTTTTAATTCAGGTATTCACACACTCTCTGACTGGCGGCGGGTATCCTAACAACGCGTCCAGCTCGTTATCACCACCATCTCTTCTTCACCACATCAACTCCAGCATATCATGCCAGAACATCACGGTTTCCCACCGGCTTCAGCAGCTCACGTCCACGCCACCGAGCACGCCCATCATCATCATAATCATCATCATGACCACACGCCGACAGCCACCAGCGCAATGTGCAAGATGGAGATGCTGTTTAACTGGGATTTGGAAGATACATGCATCATTTTTTCATGGTGGCATTTACGTGGACCGCTTTCTATCGCTTTGTCGCTTGCGGGAGTCGTTATTCTCGGTGTGCTGTACGAATATCTCAGGACCTGGGGAAGTGCTGCAGTTCTGCGCGCTCCCTCTGCGAAGAAAGATGATGATAATAGAGAACCAGAGTATGGATTTGTCCTCAAATTTGTGCGCAAAAACAGGAAAGAGGCAAAAGCACTGCTATACGCTATCCAAGTCGTGTATTCCTACCTGATCATGCTCGTCGCCATGACATACAATGTACGCGTTCTCAGCTCTTTTGTGTTATCGTGTCATACTCATCATTTTTTTCTAGGGATGGATATTAATGGCGGTCGGAGTAGGCGCGTACATCGGCCATCGCCTGTTTGACACCGACGAGCCATCTACATCGAAAAAAGGCATGTCCTGCCACTAATCGTATTCTCCGACTCTAATGAATGAAATTGTACTGGCTATCTACTTGATAAACTCCTTGAAATCATTTACACTCCGAAAATCAACCTTGCCGTCTTGGACCGTAGCTACTTTCAAGTGTCCGCCATTCGAGACATTCCCGGCTTTTCTAGTCTCCTCCAGCACCGCGCTTCCATCCTCACCCGCAGCGCCTTCAGCTGCAGCAGCATCGGCGGCAGCAACAGGCGCGAAGGATGCGGGCTGCACACGCGCAAGTTCATACACCTCCTTCGCCTCCCTCGCGGGAATCACATCAGCGAGTCTCGGCGCGCGAGACTGAATCAACACTGTACACGGTCCCTTGAATTTAAACACGAGTTCGTCGCCCCAGATGAATGTGCGGATAGCTGTCTTCAAGCGGTACCAAGAACGAGAGAAGAAGCGTAGTGCTTTTGAGTCGCCGAGAGCAGGCGTTGAGGACGGTCCAGCTGAGCTGCTCAGACTCGAGAACCAGGAAAAACCCTTAGGAACTTGTAAACGCATCCGTGAGTGCCTTAGACGATACGGCTCCGGTTTCGGGGCAGGCAAATTCGAAGTATAGGCGATGACGTTCGCGGGATGGACTGCGAATTCCTCGGATTCGTCTTGTAGAGTGAGTTGGTATATCTGGCCTTTTCCCACGAGCGCGATCTCACCACGTCCCGAGAGTACCGTATTTCCCCATCGAGAAAGAGACAGCGAAGGCACCAGTTTCGGCTTGACGGTCAGAGTCGAGCCAGACCAGGCAAGAAGAGCGTTTCGTTGGGCGACAGTCCAGTCGAGACGTCCGTCGAGGGAGACGACCGCGAACGTTGTTTGCGCTGAGCCGGATTTCGAGGTGATGAGTGCTGTGAGAGGTGTTGTGCTCGTTATCTGCACACATCTTAGCTTCTGATAATCGATAACGGAATGATAAAAATTACCTTCTGATAGAGAAACGGGATACCAACGAGCGCGCGCGCGGTGGGCTTCAGAATCGACAGCGTCGAGGTGACCTTCACTGATTAGCATTTTCCCTCTCTCTTTCGTCCTTCTTCAAAGAAACATACATCGTCCAGATTTCCATTAACACCAACAAGAGTTCCGCGACGCGTGAACAGCGTCGACGAAGCCGGCAAAGCAACATTCAGCAAACTCGCCGGAGTCCCGAGGACTTCGAACTTTGGCGCTGCACTTTGTCAGTCACTTTCCCACACAGACACACACTTGGAAGAATACTCTTTGGAAATGGGCCATCGCCGCTGACTTGCGGAACGTCTTTGATCAGCTTCGAAACGTCCATCGACAGTGGAATCGAGGCCGTGGGCGACTGCGCGATGTGCGCTCGCCGGACGAACACAGCTGGTCTGCTTCGTGGCAGCGAAGAACGAAGACAAGCCCTGTTGTTCATCTCCTGGTATTCGCTATATTCTGTTTTCTGAGTGTTTACTGCTCAATTGCGCTGTAAACACACGAAAACTGGCGAGAACAACTCGAGGCTGGCGTAGAGTTTGGGTTCGGAAAGGCGGTGTCTAAACGTCTGGACTCCCAATGCTACTCCATGTTTACATCCTATTCAATATTCAAATACTCAGTACTTCATTCTAGAGTATTAAAAGAAGAATTACGACTACAGAGTGAGTAAGTGAGTATTATTAGTGCGCTACTATAATCTCCTCCAACATCTAACAAGTATAAACATTCTAATGCAACACCGCAGTCCTATTCAGCACTCATTCAGAATCATCATATCTGAGTCCTACTAGCGACTGACGTGGATGAACTCTCTCTCACGCTTACGCTCCTGAATAGAATCAGGCGCAACATCCTCAAACAAGTTTCCTGCCCACGGTCGCACATATCCTCCAAGGTAATCCTCCAACTTCTCAGGAACCATCCCCAAGTCCGCAAATGTCGACGCGCTCTTGTCGACGTGCTGGTCGATAGTCATGCGCTCAACCTCGTCCGCACAGCCAATTGGCCACCAGATGATCTTGTTCAGACGCTCGGTGATCCACGCGTACGGCGCCTTGGGCACGTTGACCTGCGAGTAGCGCACACGGCCTTCGTACTCGCACATGCGACGGATGTAGTTGAGAGTGTACTCCTTTGGTCCAAACAGCTCGTAGGTCTTGCCCGCTGTCGAGTCGTCGAAGCCGATCTTGTGCAGCGCCTGCGCAACATCAAACACGTGCACGGGACGGATCTTCTGCTCCGCGCCATTCACGACAATGTTTGGGTACGCGATGATCTTGCGCACGAGTTTGTCCTCTTGGCCGACCATAGGCGCCGGACGTACAATGGTCGTTCCAGGGAAGATGCTGCGCGCGACTTGCTCAGCTTCGAATTTTGTGCGCAGGAACTCAGAAGGCGAGTCTGGCGATGCGTCGTGGGACGAGACCTGAACGAAGCGGTCGACGTTGTACTTGACGCAAGTCTCTGCGATTCTGCGGGTTGCTTCGACATTGACGTCGTAGAAGTTGAAGAGCTTGGTCTCGTAGTTGCGGCCAATGAGGTTGTAGACAATGTCCGAGTTCTTGATTGCTTCTTCCATGGATTCCATGTTGCGGAGGTCGAATTCGATGAAGTTGACGACTCCGAGGTCGCCGGTGACTTTGAGGAACCGTTTCTTCATTTCCTCGCGGAAGGGTACCATTACGATCGTTCCCTGGCGAGCTACATATTCCAATTAGCAAAACTTGCCCACGCCCTTCTCATAGGATGTTGTAGTATAACTGACCAAGCTTTGATGTGAGATATCGTCCGAGGAAGCCATTTGCGCCAAACACCGTAGCCACGCGTCCGGTTCGCGAGGATCTGCTCGCATTGTTAACACTTTTCTCTTGAATACAATACAGAATTGATACCTTCCACCCGGTCCGACGCTGATAACAGGCTTTCCAGAGAGCGTAATCGAGAGATCCGCGACTCCACGGACAGTAACGAGGACAGCTAAAAGGAGACCAGAATCAGCTCCAGGCGCGCTCTAAACACGAGACAACAACACAGATAAACATACCGCTCCGCTTGAAAACGGGCACTTGCACACGAGTCGGGGCCAAACGAAGCATCGTGTGTTCTTACTGGCTTTGGTGAAGAGGAAACAGAGACGGTCTCGAGATTAGTTCGGAGGAGCCTGATTGCCGTTGCGCTGATTGGAGGATTTGATGCACTTGTAACTGTCACCGCTGTGGCGTAAGCGTAGAAGCGTTGTGCGCACAGTGTTAGCGAAGGGATTCGTGGCAGTTGATCTCGAATACACTACCACTCAATCCTACCCATCCACATACGCTACTATCATATACATACACTACATACACACACATCAGATAGAAAGATATGGCTACAATGGATATTGATCACGACGTGCCTACGATTCTGTCTGTTCTGCGCTCAGAATCTGCGCCAGAACTCGCCGGGGACTTTTACACCATGGAGGATCTGTGGGAGCGGAGGTGTGTATTCTGTCTTTTGGTCTTTATCGTGATTAGTATCTAAATTTTTATAGACTCTGGCATCAGCTAACAGAAGTCCTTGAACGGTTCTTTGAACACAGCGAAAGCGCACCGCTGCGGTCGCGCGTGTACTCGCAGTTCGTATCCACCTTCCAAGGCAAGATCAACCAGCTCAAGCTCGTCAGACTTGGTCTTGCAACCGCATCCACGTTCGAGAACAAGAGCGACGCGCTCGATTTTATGGCTGCTCTGGCGGAGAAAGTGAGCACGCCGTCGACTAAAGACGCGCATGTGTATGCGATGATTGAGACTGCGCGCGTGAAGCTGCAGATTGGAGATCTTGACGGAGCGCGCGCGACGATGGACGATGCCGGCAAGATTCTCGAGAAATTCGACTCGGTTGAGTCTGTGATCAACGCAGCGTTCTACTCCGTTAATGCAGACTACTATAAAGCAAAGGCGGACTTTGCGCAGTACTACCGCAGCTCGCTCAGGTTCCTCGCGTGCATCTCCATCACGGATCTGTCATTGATGGCGCAGCGCGAACGCGCCTACGATCTTGCGATTGCTGCGCTGCTAGGCGATAGTATCTACAACTTTGGCGAGTTACTGCTGCATCCGATCCTCGACAGTCTTGCCGCGACAGAGTACAGATGGCTGCGGGATATGTTATTCGCCATGAACGTCGGCAACCTTGCTGTCTTCGACGAGCTGCGCCCGAAACTTGCATCGATTCCTATTTTAGTCGGCATGAATGACTTTCTGCGCGACAAGTTCTGCACGATGGCGCTGATCGAGGCTGTTTTCCAGCGTCCGGCGTCAGATCGCACATTGTCGTTCGAGCTGATTGCGCGGGAGACACGACTAAGCCACGAAAACGTTGAGTTCCTCGTGATGCGCGCACTCAGTCTTGGACTCTTGCGAGGCACTATCGACGAAGTCAGCCAGCGGGTGAACATTACCTGGTTGCAGCCGCGGATCATGACGAAAGACCAGATTGAGAGTATGCAGCAGCGTCTGGTGGACTGGGACCGGTCTGTGAGCGAGCTTGGGGGATGGGTTGAGGGCGCTGGAAAGGAGGTGTGGGCTGCTTCTTAATCATCTATTCTTAATGCAGAGTATACAATACGCACTATGTATTCAGGCACTTTGTAGAGAAACTAAATATTAGTAAAAGATTAGTAATACGCGGCTTTGTACGCGAAGATCACACTCTCCACGCACCAGCTCAAATGCAGTCATGAAGTCGCGTAAGTATGAGCATCAAAACCTCAGAGAATTGGGCTGACAGAAGAGCAGCAGAGACTCTGTTTGCGGACGCAGTCCAGACAGGCGCTTTTGACGCGGAAACAGAGAATTGGCCGGCGCTGCGAAGACACATCATCGGGCTGCTCGAGCAGGCTTTCGCTGATTCTTTTGCCCATTCAGATGGTGATAATAGCACACAGAGCGAGCAAAGACAGAAGCTGGATGCAATCACACAGACGCTGAAAAACAACTTTGAGGACGCACCGCCGTTCACGCTGCAGCGGCTGTGTGAACTCGCGCAGAATCCAAACGAGAACTACAACACGAAAGCGCTCGACAAGTATTTACGGGCTGTTGAGCGAGTCGTTGCTGTCGAGAGCAGCACGAGAGACTTTGATGCGCTGCGAAGGAGCAGTGGCGAAGGAAGAGATCTGACGATGGTGTTTGGAGGAGCGATGGTGGAGAGTCCTGTCGTGAAGCTGAGTCCGATAGAGTGGCTGGTGGACACAGGCACTCCTCCTCCGGACGATTTAAATCTGGAGACAGTGCCAGGAGACAAGGCAGAGGAGCACAGTGGGAATGAAGAGCTGCACGAGAACGGGAATGGTACGCCGGAGATGGACATCTCGTAGTTACTTATTGCTATATTATGTACTATATCTATAACTGCTTTTTTTTTATCTATATACATCAGCAACGACCAAGACTCAAAGAGGAGCATGCTGCGGGCGCATCCAAGCCGCTGGAAAAGCAGGCACCTTCCTCTTTGGCTTGACGTGTCGAGTGTCCAGCGGAATATCACTAAAGCTCTCAGTAAGATCATACGCCTCTGTGAGCAGACGCTTGAGAGTGTCGACCAGATACTGCTTGTTTTGGACCGAGTTCGGGAAGGACTCTGCGCTGAAGTGCACGATGCCTGTGTGCGGGTTGTAGCGCGTTCCACAGAGCAGTTTGAGCTTGTGCAGACGCTGTCCTGCGAGCTCGCCGTCGACGTCGTCTGCCGCGTTGGCAAAGTACTTCTTCGCCGCGTCCTTTGCGCTGAACTCGACGACGACTTTGGCTTCGCCGCGGTGAACCTGGCCCATGTACGACGAGTATCTAAACACGAACGGGCTCGTGAAGTCAGCAGGCACGAACGGGGTTGCCTGCGCTCTCAGCGAAGGCATTTCCCAGGCTGCGATGCGGTTGTACATTCTCTTGACACGATGCTCTGCGATCCGCAGATGCGCCTGCGTCGGCAGCTCATCGCCCTCGTCCTTCTCGTCTCCGAGGTTCTCAAACAAGTTGTCAGAGTCCGTTTCAGAGTCCTGCTGCTGCGCCAGCTCGAGGTCGTCCTCGACCGCCATGTCGGTCGGCAACTGGCCCATGTCCTCTGTTCTCAGCTGAAACCTGTGCGGATTGCGTCCATACGCACCGCGCAGCGCAGAAGCCGGAACAGGATCAAACGCGACTGTCCCGTCCGCGTACTCAAGCTGCTCGCTGCCGCTTTTCTCGCTCGCGTCCGCCATCGCGTCGGCGTGCTCTTGCAAGCTCTCGGCGAAGCTGGCGTATTCGGCGTCGCGAAGCTCAGAGTATTCGTATCTGTAGTCTGCTGTTCGAATAGCGCGCGGGTCTCTTGTTGCTTCATACTCTTCTTGTTCAGTGTGCTCTTCAGCATCTTCTTCAATCGTCTTGTTCTCATTCTCAATATCGTTGTCTTTATTGTTGCCATTCTCATTCCGACAATAAACACTCGCGGAAAACTGCCGCGACAGTAACAACCTCGGCTGCTCAACTCGCACGCTCCGTGCTAATCTCAATTGCCTGCGCAGAACTGTTCTCAGCATCTTGGATGTGTGCTGAGTATAAGTCTGAGGTGGTGAGGACGAGAACAAATTTCTGCCCGAACCTCCAAACCACCAAACCACCTAACCACCTAATAGTGATTACTTATGTAATCATAACATAAGCATTTCGCCTCTCATCTCTGATACTGCTCATCTTCACTACATCCGCAGTGCACTACATTTCACACTTTTACACACAGCATGCTTCCGGCAGGCAAAGGCAGAGGCAAAGGCAAGTCGACCGCTGCCGTCGCCGACATCGACGTCTTGCCCGCCATTTACGACTCCCTCGTCGCGACATATCTCGTCTCGTCCGCTGCTGCTGGATCTCCGGACTCCGCAACTAGCAACAATACCGGAAGTAATGGACTGAATATCCCAGCATCAACAGCACTAGCGGGATTGCAGAATGATTTGAAATCGCTTGCGGGAAAAGCTCAGGCACGGATTGCGCGGTCGCAGACGTCGTTGAGGAGACTTGAGTCGAGAAGAGCTGCACTTGTTGCAAAAGTACAAGCTGAAACGGACGAGTTGTCCAAAAAGCGTAAAGCGGATGGTGGGTTTGTATTTACTCATTATGACAACAATATACTAAGTATACTGCTCTAGCACTCATCAAAACAGAAGAAGCAGAACAACAACGACTCGTCTCGCCCTCTGAATCACCCGCATCCTCAGGAAAACGCCCACACAGAGCTGCTCCATCCTCGCCAGTCTCACGAGCAACTACTCCTGTTTCTTCCAAGGCGCCTCTTTCAGCCGAAGCCGCTGCTGCTGCCTCAGAAAGCGCAGCAGCAGCGGACACCAACAAGCATCCGGAAGAAGAGGACACAGAGGCTGCCAATGGACCAGAAGTAACCACACCGTCAGACACACGAGCAAAAAACCCAGGCTCAGAATATGTCTCTGTCCAGACGATTCCCGCTGCTGCGTTGGCGTTCATGCACGATACCTTCGACAACCAGATCCCGTCATCAGGAACCGAGGATCTGAAGCAGAAATACGGTGTCGCATCGTATCCCACAAAAGACCTCAGCGACTTGCTTCCTGGCGACATTCCCGACGAGGACTTTTCCAAAGCGAAACCCGCGAACCAAGTGCAATTCGCGACCTTTCAATCTTTCATCGAGCCATATTTCAGACCATATACCGAAGAAGACCTCGCCTTTCTTAACGAAAAACAAGATAACCTCACGCCATATCTCACACCGCGTCTAGGGCCATACTATCAAGACGTCTGGGCTGAGGAAGACGGGGCGGTATCTTCTCGAGATCACCACTCAAGCAACGGCAACACCTCTTCTGCGCACGATCACGCTGCGAAACTACTGCCCCGTGGCACATCAGAGCAGATCGCAGAGGACCTCCTTGAAACCGAGGATATCTCCTGCGGTCCACTCGCGACACGCATTCTCTCGGCCCTGCTCAAAGACGAATCCGACGACCTTCCGATCCCCAACACGACTACAATCAATGGCAACGCCAACACCGTCTTTGGTATCCCGGCTGCGATGCAGCCGCCCGCAAACAATAGCGGCGCAGGTTCAGGAGCTGTCACGCCGCGCGAAGAAGACGTCAACGCGCCACCGGCGACAGCAGCTGCCGTCGCGGCTGCAATGGCTGAAGGCGCACCAATCCTCTCTTCGTCCTCCGCTTTTGCAGAACAACAAGGCTGGCGCGTATCCTCCGTCAAAGCAGACTACCAAACTCTTGACGACCGTCTCAAACGCGAATTCAAGTACGTCGGCATCCTAGGCGACGACGACGTGGATTGGACCGCGCGCGAAGACGACGAGATCTGCGCCGAACTGCGACAACTGCAACGCCAACTCAAAGGCGTCGCTGTCATCAACGCGAAACGCAAACGCGTGCTAGAGAAATTCGTCACCGAACATATGGCGTATCAGGAGTACACCCAGATCCTGGAAGATCTCGATAAACAAGTCGATCAAGCCTACGTCAAACGCACCCGCACAATCAAAAACAAGAAAAAGAAATCCTCATCTTCATCTACACCAAACACATCCGCTCTAGGCGCTTCGGGCGCTCCAGGCACATCAAACCCCGCCGCTTCAAAAGCAAACGACTTGGGCGAAGGTATCCGCGCACTTCTCGATAAACGAAAACGCTGGATCGAGAAAATAGGACCCGTCTTCCCACCGCCCGAAATCATGAAACGAGTACCACGATCGTCCATCTTCGCCGACCTAGAGCGCGATGAAAAACAGGCTTTGGAAGCCGCTGCCGCTGCTGCGGTTGCCGCTCCCGAGGATGCTGGTGAGGATGGAGGTGATGCTGAGAAGAAGGAGGCTGAAGTAAAACTTGAAGACGGAGTGCCTTCTGCTCAAATAGAAACAACGTAAACTCTTGCGCCGAGAATTGTAAATTATATGAGAACCGGAATGTACTGTATACTATTTATTTTATGAAATCAATATGCATCCTACACATCTAACATCTTACGTGATATAAGTTAACTATGTATTTACACACAAATCTACTAGATATATTCCTCTCACTCCTCCTCCATCCGATTCTCATTCTTCTTCAACACAACAAGCCCCTCCAACGTACTCGCAAGCGCAATATACTCGTCATTCTCCAACTCTGCACGCTCGCCATGTCCGAGCAATACTGGCGTCGAATGCGTAACCCAGCCAGTAATAGTCTTGGGTCGGCCGGCTTGGCCGACAGTGTCGACTGCCTGTCCGACACGCACGTTTACTTGGATCGGCTGCAAATCGGCGTCGAGCGTGATCAAGTACCGCGCATGCACAGATTGCATCAGGAAATACAGCAAGTAGTGCGACGAGTCGAGGATAAACGATGGCGCATCAATAAGCGAGACAAGAACGGTCAGCAACCCCGCAAGCGAAACGTTGCTGAGAATCTGGCGCTCGGTATGGAACGGGGACAACGTCATCGTTCCCTTACCAAGATGCAAAAGACCCTGCGCAATTCGCACCATAAATAAACTATTAGGTTCCTTGGAGTAATAACTAGCCAATTGTCTCAAGAGCTGCGCAAGTCGTGCATTGTTCGTACCAGCACCAACAAGTCCCATCGAAAAGATTGCATTCACAGCGACATCAAGATCATTATCGTGCGAGTATCGCGACAATGTATCAAACACCTTCATCTCGGGATTCGAGGCTGAGATAAGCCCCATCGCAAGCGGAACCGCTCGTCGAGTGGATCCCTCGCCGTAGTGCATCAAATGTCCAAATTGCCGCAGAACCATCTCAGAGCCAATATCCTCGCCCATCGCAATAATAGCAAGTCCGAGAACAGCGTAGCCCTGGTATAAATCACTAGCCTTGTCGTCGCTAGCACCTTCCTCTTTTTCAGCATCAGGCTTCTCGCTGCACAGGTGCAACAACTGCTGGATCTTGAGAACATTACCGGTACCGGCGTACGAGCAAATATCAACCAAAACCTGGGTATTGCGTCCGATCGGGTGCTCAATGGCCTTCAAGGTCTCGATAATCACATCAGCGGCATCCTGCTTGCCCATGTAGAGCAAGCCAAGTCCGAGCGACATAAAACGAGCCCACTTATCCGACAGCTGTGCCTCGTCACGCTCCATAAGCGTCTGGAGAATAACCTCAGTGATCTCGCCATTGCACGAGCCGACAAAAATCATACCCAGCGACAATGTCGCAAGAGCAGAAAGCTGCATGCTCAGCGTAGACTCGGCCAGTAGTGGCAGTAGCAGACTGGCGACTTCTTGTCGCTGCGATCCAGCGTAGGCAAGACCAAGACCGATAATGGCAGACAACCGCAAAGGCACGCTTCGGCTCTCGATGTGTTCCGAAAGCAGCGCAAGAGCAGGATCAGATTCGTTGTGCACAGAGGTGTTTACGATTCCGATACCGAGAAGCGAACCAGCCTTGATGTACTCCTCTGACGAGTACATGTACTTGTCGAGCTGTTGAAGACCTTGCTCGACGTCCCAAAGCAAGATTGAAGCAACACCAGCGGTGGCCGACAACATGCCAGCATCTTTGTTCTTGTACAGCCACGAACTAGCCTCTTCATCAACAACCATCAGCTTGTCCTTGCCAAATCCAGCATTGACAAAGGCGTTGACAAAGCTGGCAGCAAGGTTCTGCTTGGCCGAATCAACGAGTCCAGAATCGGGGCCGCCGCGAGTATGCTCGAGATGGCTCTTGTATATATCTTCAGGCACTTTAGGTTCAAGCACGTTGAGTTCCTTAGCCAAGAACAAGAAGTACTCGGACAAGCGGGTGTTGGACAGGCATTCCTGCACTTCTTCGTTAGGCAGCTCAAGCCAGATCTGTTGCCGAGCGAGAATAAAGGCAAGCTGCTTGTGGATGAGGATATCGTCGGTGGCATCAAAGACGGCACGGATTGAGTCGTGATCGTCGAGTCTGATGGCAAGGGCGATGGCCTGGGTGAGCTGCTTCTGGGAAAGGTAGATGTTGAAGGCCGTGCGCAGGAAGGCCTGGTCGTCAGGCGGCGGCAGGAGGGTGACACACGAGACCATGTAGAGACAGACGCGGGCGTAGGTATCCTTATCGACAAACGGAGGCAATCTTTCGATGGCTTCGAGCTCGAGAAGCAGATCGACGGCATCGGCCTCGGCGTTGTGTTTGAGGAAGAAAGGTACGAGCTGGAGAGCGAGGTCCATGAGATCGTCAACCGACTGCTCGGATTCTAGTCTGACGGGATGCTCGTCGCCAATTTCCAGAGCGAGATGGCGCACGTACTCGTGGCCCCAGTTGCCGATTTCTTCAGAGGTCGAGGGCGCAAGGAGACGGTAGCGGAGAGAGTCGCGTTTGCCGCTGTCGGCGTATGTCATGCCAAGAACTGATAGAACGTCTGCGAGGGCGGACTGGGGTATGTGAGATTTGACAATCAATGTAAAAAAAGCAGCAAAATCATAAAGACTTACCTGAAGGTCGCCCTGAGGCCAGGTATCGTATAGATCTGTGAGTTCTTTGTAGTGAGGACGGAGGAATTTGAGAGGTTTGGGCACCGCCGTCATCGAGGAGGTCGACGTGCGGATCGAGTCTTTGAGGGCTTCTAGCGCAGGTTTGTAAAGATTCGTGTCGGGTTCCTAGATGGCGAAAGATGTTAAAATCAGATTGAGGACGAGATGGATGGTGCCAGGCTCGACGCGCGATTCCAAACACGCACACACGAGCGTGTAGGAATGCCATTCAAACAAGAGAAAGAAGGTTGATTGATATTCAATTAGGCAGAAAAAGAAAAAAAGGATGGGAAAGAAGTACCTTTAGTCGCTCGACGAGCATTTCGAGCTCGGATTTGAGCTGCTGATCCTCCTCAGAGAGCTCCTCCTCTTCAGGCTTCTTGTCATCCTTCTTTGGCTTTGATTTTTCCTTTGTGGGAAGAGCAGAAGAGGATGATCCCTGGTCAGCAGACGAGGCTGCATCGGGGAGGTCTTTGTCGGAGTCTTTCTGGGACATTGTGAGGGGGTGATGGATGGATGAGATGGGATGGGATATCAAGAGGAGAGGAGGAAGATGGCAGAAGTGTGGTGAGTTGGATTATGTAAATTGTTAGTAATCCAATAGCTTGGAGGCCATGGCGGCAACCGGCTATTACTTTACGATAATTAGTTGATATACATTCAACAACAATAATAGTATAGCGACACCATAATAATAAGGCAATAAAAAAATGGGAACTTGCACAGGTAATCGGTATCGGGTTCGGCCACCTGCGCTCAGCATTGATGGCCGGCCGCGAATTGCACTACAGCATCACCGTGGTCGTTGCTGGATATTCCAGAACGCGGCGAAGGCAGTCGACCGTGGTGACTAAGCTGCTCCACGACCGTCCTGTGCTGGTCCGCTGTGCTCGCAGGGCCCGTCCCATGCTCTTCGTCTTCTGCGCAGCGGAGAAGAGAGCGCTGTTTCTGATGACGCCTGCAGGTGTTTCCACACCGTGCCCTCACCATTCTCGGGCAGGTTCAGCCAGCTCTGCCCGCAGGCAGACCAGGCCAAACGTCGCACTGGACCGATGAACGCACAAAGATCAGCCCGGGCGCGTAGATCCCAGCCACAACTTCTGCAGGACTAGAGTGAACTAGCGACTCCCCGCAGCAGTTCAGTAGCAAAAGGCACGCCAGAGTTATCGTTACTGCACCGAATTTCCCACCCGCATATCAGACTGGTTTTTACGCCTTCAATTTGCAGTTGCAACACTGTCATCCAGCAACACAGACTTATTGTCCGCGGAATAGTCGTAGACTGCCACACAAGCTGCTCGAGCGTAGGCGGGTATTCGCGACCAGTGCAAGTTCCCCTACGCCATTCAGGCGCAGTTTCCAATTTATTAAAAATCGAAATGGCCAATATATACCCCGAAAACGTCGCCAAACCTGCAAAAATTCAATCAGCTCTAGTATTTTTACTTATTTTTGTATATTTACTCTGTTGTATTATTTGATTAATTGCAGACATAGAATTGTCTGTGATTTTTTATTTAGCCATTTTATTCAGCACTGCGTCTCTTCTCTTGTCTCCGTTCATTGCTACTCCGCATTCTCCGCAGAGGACTCCGCTATTACTCCACTATTTGCAAATATCAAGTTATATGCACAGCGTACTCTTACAATACTACAGCACATCAATCCTTCGTCTATACTCTTAACTATAGTCATACTACTAACTACTACCTAAGCAGGTTACGTTTACTAGTTACCAACTACAAAGGAGACTTCGTCCGCTTGCAAGTATAGAATAATAATGCATCAGATTACTAAACACCAAAGAAACCCACGACTCCCTTCATCATATGTCTTGCCATTCAATGACGTCCCCATCTCAAGCAACTCAACCTGGCCTCTAATATGTACTTTCTCACCTGTCTTCGTATTCCCAGTCAAACAGTTTAAGCAGTCCAGACCTTGGCAATAGTGCCAGCGAGACCAACGTCCTCAGTCTCGAGCTTATACAATCCGTAAGCGGTCACAACAGTGCCGCCGAGCAGCAGGTACATGCACGCGTGGTGGACCTTTCCAAACTCGCGCAGCGGGATGTAGTCAATGATGCAGGACTGGAATCCAAAGTACGAGTGGAGCAGCAGCGACGAGACGAGGATCGAGTCCAGCGCAGGCGACATCGCGGTCGCAGACACAAACGGAGCGACGGTCATGGGCACGAGGCCGATAGCGAGCAGGCGCTCGAAGGACCAGTGGTAGGAGCCGTGCATCTTCTCTGGCGGGGGGACCTTCGCCGCGTCGTTAACAGTGCCGACAATTCCTCCTGCAGTCAGTTAGCATTCAGCACTCATTACACGCGCACTCTACACTATGCACTGATAAATAAAACCAAGAATACACGGAATACACACCTGGGGGCTGAGCGATCAAAGGCGGGATACCGAGGTGTCGGACACCGGCAACGGAGAGCGTCGGACGGGTAGCGACACAGGGACGCAGGGAAGCGCGCAGAGGCGAGGCAAGCGAGCGGAGAACAGACATCTTATTCTTTCTTTTCTTTCTTAAGCACTTTCAGAAGCAAAGCAGGAAATCAGCGCAGCGCAGAGTTGGTGAAGAGGAAGTAGAGAAGGGACAAACTCGCCTCGGAAGCCTGTCGGAGCTGCGGGGACAAGTCTTGTTACCCGGCTCAAAGCTGCACAACTGCACAGCAAACGCGGCTGTTATGACCACGCAAACAGCAGCGCGCTCATTGGCTGAAAACCCAACCGCGCTCTCTTTGGCTCGTCCGGGAAAGAAAGCTCAGCGCGCATTCCGCAAAGGCTGCCTCACGTCTTTCTTCCTCCCGTCTCTGTTCCACCCACTCCCTCTTCATCACCTCTTCCTCTCCAGAAATGCCCGTGTCTGCCTCTCTTGTGCGCTCGGCGGCTGTCCGCAGCGCGTCCCTCAGACGTGTCCAGACTGCGCTGCCCAAGACCTTCGCCCGCTTCCTCGCCACGCCGACTGCAGAGTCCCCCGTGCCCAAGTACACCACCCTCAAGAACGGCCTTACGGTATGCTCCTGTAGTCGATTGGAGTTGCTGTGAATTGATCCTGCTGCGGTTTGCTGGCTGCTGTTGCAGTGTGTCCAGATCTGATTACGCATCGCTGTTTTGGTTGGCTGCAATCATTCGCACTTCTCAGCAACACCGCACTCTTTTCTTTCACCACATCTCCATCATCAATTCACCAATTGACACTTCTTCTAACATCATCCTTTCCTAGATTGCCTCCCTTGAGGTCCCCTACACCCAGACCGCCACTGTCGGCATGTGGATCGACTCCGGCTCGCGCTCAGAGTCCGAGGCCAACAACGGTACCGCCCACTTCCTCGAGCACCTTGCCTTCAAGGGAACCGAGAAGCGCTCGCAGCGCGACATCGAGCTTGAGATCGAGAACCTCGGTGCTCACCTCAACGCTTACACCTCGGTATGTGCCTTCCTTCTGCGCCGGCAATTGCTTGTGGAAAAAAAATTGCTAATCAAATCGTATAGCGTGAGAACACCGTCTACTACGCCAAGGCATTCAAGTCTGACGTCCCCAAGACTGTCGAGATCATCTCCGATATCCTCCAGAACTCCAAGCTTGAGAAGAGCGCGATTGAGCGTGAGCGTGATGTCATTATCCGTGAGTCCGAAGAAGTCGAGAAGATGTACGAGGAGGTCGTTTTCGACCATCTCCACGCCGTTGCCTTCCAGGGTCAGAACCTTGGCCGCACCATTCTTGGACCCAAGGAAAACATCCTCTCGATCTCGCGTGAGGATCTGACCAGCTACATTTCGGAGAACTACAAGGCCGACCGCATGATCCTTGTTGGTGCCGGTGCCGTCAACCACAGCGAGCTTGTGTCGCTCGCTGAGTCTCACTTTGCTGGTCTCAAGCCTTCTGCTGAGGCTCTTAGCATCGGTAGCCCACGGGGCGAGAAGCCGCAGTTTGTCGGATCTGAGGTGCGCATTCGCGACGATGCTATCCCGACTGCCCACATTGCCATTGCTGTTGAGGGTGTGTCGTGGAAGGACCCTGACTACTACAACGCATTGGTTGCGCAGGCTGTTATTGGCAACTGGGACCGCACTATGGGCAATGCCACTGTTATGGGCTCGAAGCTGTCGTACGTCTGCTCGGAGGGCCACCTTGCCAACTCTTACATGTCATTCTCGACCTCGTACTCTGACACTGGATTGTGGGGTATCTACCTTATCACCGAGAACCACACCGGAATCGACGATCTTGTGTACAACGCTTTGAAGGAATGGCGCCGTCTGTCGACCTCTGTGACTGAGGGTGAGGTTGAGCGTGCTAAGGCCAAGCTAAAGGCTTCGCTGCTGCTTTCGCTCGACGGCACTACCGCTATTGCCGAGGACCTGGGCCGCCAGTTGGTTACGACCGGACGTTGTGTCACTGCCTCTGACGTCGAGCGAATTGTTGATGCGATCACTGTGAAGGATGTGCAAGGCTTTGCGCAGAAGTTTTTGTGGGATAAGGACATTGCTGTTGCTGCGTACGGCTCGATAGAAGGACTGCTCGACTACAGCCGTCTGCGAAACTTGATGGCTTCGATGCGCTGGTAAATAATTAATCTAAGAATAACTATACATATATGCAAGCAGAGGCAGTGCTTAAGCAGTGCGATGAAAGTGCAAAATGTAGCATGGAGTGATTTTGATGTATGAGTGTGTTTCATATTTTATCTTTTTTTTTCTATACATAAAAAGAGGGCGTTTACTAGACAAGCATGAAGAGTAGTTATGAGTAGTTATGAGTCGTAGATGTGTTTATAGATCAGATAAAAGCAGCAGGCTGGAAGAGACCAGAGATTAGTGAGCTTAGCCAGGGTTCGGCGGCTGAGCGGACGAGTCCAGGCAGCGGAGGCGATCAGCAGCGAAGACTAAGATGCCAGCGCGCTTGGCAACAGTGGGGTCCTCGGTGAAGGTTGTAGCTCGTACTCTTCTTTTCTTTGTTCTTATTCTTATTCTTGTTCTTCTGGCTCTTCTTCTTCTTCTTGTTCTTATTCTTATTCTTTTGAAACAACAGCGCCTGGCTGCTCAGCGAAACAAAGCGCACGGGAAATTGCCGCACTCGTACTCGGACAGCACAAGCACGCTGGACGAGCACTGCGCTGCTGACCGCGAACCTGCACCGCTCAGCAGCAGCCAGACAGCCAGCGCTCTCCTCCAACTCCGCCACCAATCACCGCAAATCGCACCCTTCTCGCCAGCTTCGTCTTCGCAGCTCGTCAGCCCAGCGCGAACACGCACAGCAGCGCCGGCGAACCTAATTAGGCAGTGCTCCGTCTGATCTCGCGCAAAGCAGCGTCGCTTTATTCGCTCACTCTATTATCAACGCCTCTCCAAGTCTCTTCTATATCTGTCCCTGCTCTCCAGGCCCGCAGACGATGTCCATGTCACCTGCGCTGTCTCTCGTCCTCTCTATAGCTTCTTCCGTGTTTCTTGCTTAGCGACCGAATCAGCCAGCCAGACACTCCTGCTCCCGAGTCTCCACCTATCCCCACCGCATCTGCTCCTCCAACACAATGGCAAGCAGCGAAGACCAGGTGCCGGACATGTACTTCGGCGCCCTCGTTCTGCCCAACCCGGACGTCTCCTCAAAGTCCTCAGACCAGGAAATCTACACCGTCCCTTCTGAGCTTTCCTTCTCCTTTTCTTACGATTTTTCCGTCGTCCTGCACGAGGCTTCTCGATCCTCTAACGACGACATCTCCGGCTTGCTCTACGTCCCCACCATCTCTTCTTCGGCCACAGAATGCGGAAGAGGCCTGCTCGCCTCGAACGTCACTACCATCGCCGATCTGCCCGCGGGATACAACATCATCGCCATCGCTCCGCTCACAAACTCCTCTTGCGCTCAGCTGTGGATGCAGCGCGCGCACACCGACGGCGTCGTCGACCTTATCTTCTTCGACGATCTCTCTAGTTCCACCGATTCCTCAACCATCGACTCGGCCACCCACGCAGCAGCTGCTTCTGCCGTCGGGGACATCTCCTCGTTGACCTTTTCCGTGTATCTCGTTCCCAGCACCTTCGGCCACGAGATCGTCCACTACCTCTCTCTGTACTCTGGAAACATGACCAACCTTCCCTACGGCAAGGAACTCACAAATTACTTTGATTTCAGAGACTACGTGCGCGTCGCCGTTGAAATCGACTCGACGTCCTCCCACAAAATCATCGGCCTCTGGCTGTACCTCGTCATCGCCGTCGTCGTCGTCATCGTCGCTGTCCTGTCAACCTCGCTCTTTGTCCACCTCGTTCAATATCGAAACAGAAGGCGACTGCGACGCCGCATGGAAAATGGCGAAATTGATCTTGAAAGTCTGGGAATTAAACGTCTCACGGTGCCAAAATGGATCCTTGACAAGCTCCCCGTCAGAGTTTACGTCCCGGGACAGGTGAACTACAGTGCTAATAAGACCGTACCTTCGTACAAGCCTAAACCTCGTTTTCTTTCACACCATGGGACATCGGCTGCGTCTACTTCTTCAGATACCGCTGCTACTACAACCGGCTACAGCCAAGAATCCTGTCCGATCTGTCTCGACGATTTCGAAGCTAACGTCACGCAAGTGCGCGAGCTGCCTTGTCTACATATCTACCATCTTGGCTGTATCGACGACTTTCTCGAGCACCAATCGTCTCTTTGTCCACTGTGTAAGCAATCCGCTTTGCCAAAGGGATACATCCCGCCTACGCTGCGCATCACGAACGCGACTGTGAGAAGAGAACGACGTTTACGACGTGACCTCGAACGCTCCGCAAGAGGTCTTGCGCCTTCGCGTCGACGGCGCAGTCAGGAAGAAGCAGAGGACTATAGGGCGACGCCTGAACGACTTGGTACGATTTTTAACAGACCCCGGCGCGCTACGCGAGCACGGCACCAGCAACCTACTGCGACGACAACCGAGGCCGGAACGACGATAAGTTCAGATGATGTCGAGCTACAGGAACTTCCGAGACCGTCGATGGGATCGTCTACGATCGCGCCCGAGCAAGAATTCGCTACTTCGACGCCGTCCCCGCTTCCTGATCAGCCCGCTGAGACCGCCGAACCCGACGACGCAGAGCCCGAGCAACAAGAACAAGCAACTGGCCGCTCCCGCCATATCAATCTACCCCATGTTCCCGCACGCACTATTCCTGGTGCGGTCGTCGCTTCTGACGGCACAGTCTTTGTCGTTGAGGAAGGTGAAGAACCCGAGGGACAATCCCGCGCTCGAAGGACGATGCACTACTTGTTTCCCTATGCATTTTGATCTTTTTTTTTCGTTTATGGCGAGAAAGTTTTTGTATTGTAGCTTGTGATGATGTTAAGGATTTGTATTGTAATTTTTTTTTCTTGGTTTATTTGGTGTTTTTTTTAATAGTGCTGTTTTCTTTCTATCGTGGTCATGTAATAACCAATTTATTCTAATCAACTAATCAATTACTACACCAATAGTCTAGTCCATAAACTCCAAAAATGCTTCATTACCCTTCAAACTCAAACCCTTTCCGTTCCCACGGCGCCTCCATTCCGCCATCCCATCTCTCGAGCATCAGCATCCGTCTATGGATTCTGAGAGCTCTTAAATTTCCCGCTCGCGATCTTGTCGCTAATGCGGACACAAGAGGTAAGACTGCTGATTGCGGAAGGACGAACTGTTCTGTTGGACCCCATTGTACTGCGAGCATATTGTCGGGTGTGATCTCTCTATGGCGAGATAGGAATGGGATGAACGGAGTTAATTCAAACACACAATCATTTCGTTCAGAACGTGGGAGCGATTGCTGCTGTGCTTTATAAAGCGTTGCAGTCCACCACACCAATTCATACCACCGTTCATCGAACTCGACGTCAACCTCACTCGAAGGCTTGCGCATGGGGTTGTCGAGATCGGTGTCGTTGCGCATGACCCAGTCCATGTATACGACTTGCACGCCAGTGTTGGCCGACTTCACATATTCACTTAATGTGCTCTCTGATAAATGACTCCAGTTGCCTATTCCTCTGAAATCCAAAACCCGCCAGAACTGCGGGATAGAACGCACAGCTGTTCGCCATGAGTGGTTCAGGATCTCGAACTGGACTGCTGAGCGGAAATTGAGTGGGAGGTATTCGAGAATTTGGATTAGCAGTTCAAGAGGGAGCAATGTTGACGGATCAATTGTTATCGGGGTGCTGGTGATTGTAGCTATACTCTTACTCTGTTCCTGTTCTTGAGATACGCATGACGGCGTCGAAATCGATAATTTCGAAATGTTCCTCGCAAGCTCCGAAACCGACATCTCTCTCCCTCTCGCACCATTCTTCTCCTCCTCCTCCATCGCCAGAATCTTCGCATCGAGCGTCCGCACTGATCCATTCAGCACCAAAGTCCCACTAACCAATCCCGAAAAGCTTTTACCGTTCGTACGCATTAGTTCGTTTATTTCGCGAGCGCCGAGTGAGTAAATCTCGCGTGCTTCGTGGAATCTATGAAGTCGTTCATACGCCAGACCCGCAATCCAATATCCCTATCTCGTTAGTTTATCCGCTTCCACATAGAAAGAACAAAAAACGCACTCTGTAGTTATGTTTGTTGATTGCAATCATAGTTAACGCGTCTGCTAGTGCAAACTCGGCCAATTTCTTGCCTAGACAAGCTAACGCTCGATGATACAACTCCTGGAATCCCAGTCCGTAATTAAACTCCATCTACACCCATTAGCCTCTCGCCTCTCTCGCAAGATGTCAAAAAAAAATGAGAATACCTTTGTAAATCGCACGATAGCAGTCAGATATTGATTACACTGCGACGCATACATCGCCGACGCCCGATGATCTTCATACTCATCCGCTTTCTTACTCGCAATGGCTCTCTTCTCCGCATCATCAATCCCTGCTTCGGAGTCTCCTCCTGCAAGTTCTGCGTCGCTGTTGAAAGGCTTTCGTGGTGCGATACCGGTATAGTTATGATCGGCATATTGCGTTAGAATACCGGCGCTGGTGGCCGGACTCCTCGTTTGGATATTCGAAATTGAAGTTAGCCCTTGTCGCGGAGGTATATATTTCCGAACATCTGTGAGGAAATGATCTGCTGCCGACATTGTGACGTGTTCCGCTCGTTGTAAGTAAGGATATCGCAACTAACGAGACCTTGCGATATCAAAATAAGAACACCCTCTTAGATCCAACTTGGAAATCCTTTCCAAGTCCATACACCTCAAATCTCTATCACCTCTCTTTCTCTCTGGCAACTCAAATATTCACTCTAATTCAAATATCAATACAGCACATACCTTCCCTCTCACTCTCTCAAAAGTTTCCTATCAACACACCTCTCAGCTGCAGCGTCTCTAGATATGACTCGATCCGACATTCTTATCGCTCGTCGGCTGCTCAAGGCGAATGGAGTTAAGCGAGGTCTGTGTTCAGGGGTAAACCCGAACCCGGAACTCCCTACTACGCCGTTCGATATTCAATGCGTGTGAACTGGCTCCCAGTTTTCAAAGACGTTTTTATACAAGGAGTGAGAGAGAACTTCTTTTCATTTTCGTCAATGTAAACTAAACCGCACAAATCGGAAATAGGAAACCCATAAAAAGATGAGATATTTAACAAAACAACAAATAAAGAAAGGAAAATCATAAAAAAAAATTTACCCAAGTACTCCAAATAACTTGCGCTGGCTGATACATAAAACCAGCGTTTTGAAAAAAAGGTATTATAAATGTATCTGTATCGTTTCACTTCTCAAAATATGTATATATCACCCCCCCCCTCTCCAAAAAAAAATAAGAAACTCGTGCATCTCGTCAACTTTTAATTGCGCACATCGCTCCCATTTTTATCATACTAGTCATTAAAAACCAATCAAATATCCTGGTTATGTAACTGCTCGCCAATGAGATACACCTCGTCTCGTAACTGCGTCTTCCATAAATCCAGTAATCGCGAAAATCCAAATATGAGTCCGTAATTAAACGCCAGCAGTAAAACGACTGGGTACGACAGTCTGTACGCATTAACTATCGACTCTTGAGATGCGCTCCGCACTATATCACATATTAGCAATCATCCTCCTCATCGCCGAAAGAAAACTTACAAAGCGTGAATTGTGCAAGATATCCAATCGGAACAGGCGCAAGCAACACGGCAGTCAACCCCAAAATAGCCGGCAAAATAATTACATTCGAGACCGGCTTTACGTTAACCTGCATGTATCCACCCTGGAATGTCTGCGTAAGCGCTCGCTCCCAGCGCGATCCGGGGTGGTTGGTCAAAACTTTCCAAATCACTCGGCAATACAGCACACCGAGTGCCCAGCTCTGCATAAAATGAATGATCGGTTGATCGGCCGAGAAATAAAGATGGAGCGGGATCACGATATAAAATTCAATCGCGAGGGAAAAAAGCGACGGAATCACAAACCCAAGCGCAGTAAACACATAAATCAGCTTTCCCGCAATCAGATACAACTCAGCAATCTCTTTGACAAAAACAGTCGGATGCCCGAAACTGGCTGTCAATCTCAGATATCGCTCCTGAAACTTGGCGCGGTTGGTAGCAAAGAACTCACCAACGATATAGGTAATGCAAAACACATAGGCGCCAATCGTAAAACTAATCATATCATTCATAGGTCGCTGCGTCTCCATCGTCCGCTTGAAAATCTCGCGACCCACAAGTAGAGGACCGACAGTAACAAACAAACCACAGACCGTAGCATACGCCCAGATTCCAAATAACAAGCCAGCAATTCGTAATCGGAAATGCGGAGGAGCATAAACAACAACGGTATCCTTGACATTATCCGCGCTATCTCTCTCCCCATCAAGTCTCTGGTTCGCCTTATTGACCGCGACAAATATGTGTCCACTTGCGTGCATAGTATCTGAGCTTGGCGCACGCATAAATTCACCGTCGCGCTTGAAAAAGACAGTCGATGCTGACCCATCGATCTCCTCGCGGTCTCTAATCGGCTCAACGCCCTGCGGGGTCTCGCCGCGTACAGTAGAAACCAACCATTCGAGCTTCGACTTGAAAATCATCTCGCCTTGCTCGACCGGCACTTCTCGACCAAAGATAAAAGAAGTGAGTCGTAAAAATGACGACGCTTTTCGGAAAAAGAACCTCCACGAATTCTCGACTAATCCTGCAGGCTTGAAAAACTGTAATATAAACGGCATGAATGCATTATAAAGCAGTAAATCAACAGGAACTTCAGTTAAAGTGTCCCCCCATGACCATTGAATCGGTAAGATTCCACCACTGACGAAATATCGCAGACTATAGACAACACCACCCATGCAAATGCAGATTAAATTGCAGTAGATAAATGCCGATGTAGCGATCTTTCGAAGCTGCGTCAGCACTGATCTATCAAGAACATCCCTGATAGGATGGAAGTTGGGATCATTGGGATCACGAATGAAGTATAACAACCCAGGGCGCACAATTTCTCTGCACATAGAGACAAATAATGCAAAGTGGAACATGTAGCACGTGCCAACAAACCAGTGTAAAAAGAGACTCGAAAACGGATGGCTGACACTAAACTGCCATCTTGATTCAATCGTAGCTGTCTCAAATAGAGGCAAGAGCGCAAAATCTAAGAGCGTACCGCAAAACAGAGGGAAAACAGCAAGCTCGATACCAATTATAACAATAACTTTAAGGATCGCACCTGCCTGCCTCAGAATATCGGCAATCGCAATCTCCAAAACAACACTAGTACGGTTTCGCCGTTGCTGCTTTCTCCAGTGCGAAAGATAGAGCGCACCCAACGTAGTTAGAAACGCATATCCGGCTAACACGGCAAGCACACGATCAAGAGAGGTAAGATGATCCGGCGGATTACCACCATGCAAATATTTTATCCACATCGGTCTTGAAATCTCATCCTTCACTACAGCTACCTCAGCGCCAGATCCTCTGAGATAAATATCAAGAGCTTGAGCACGCTCTCCAAGACGCTGCCATGCTTCTTTCATAACGTGCTGCTCAGCTTCGGTCTTGAACCAAGGAAAAAGTTCGGTCATCTTGCTCGAAAGAGATTTGGACATGTTGATATATAGTCGAATTCCATATACGCCACTGGCCAGGATGACAATTATGATATCGATAGCCACATTTGCAAAAATTGAAGCAGCCTTCAAAGGAATCATTCCAAAAATAGTCACTGGATGCGACACTATCGGTATAACACACTTGCCAATCACATAAGGAAACCACAGTGCCATTGCCAGAGCACCCGTAACCAACACTGTCGAAAATATTCCATTCTGAAATAATGTTGAAAGCGGCCCACGCATACCGATTATCTCTAGTACGCCATCTAACTCGTCGCCTTCTTCCTCCACATCCAGCTCATTGTCATCGTCACCGCGACGGTCGCGCGCAATTACTCGCTCTTCAAAGTCCTCTTCGCGAGCAGGTTCGTCGTGTTCATTCTCGCCTAATATATTGTCGTGGAACCAGCCCGCAAGAGCATCCCACAATCCACCATTCTCTTCCTGTCGTAACTGTTGTTGTTGTTGCTGCTGCTGCTGCTGTTGCTGGTGTTGTTGCTCTAATTCTTGAAAATGACGCTGCACGCCGGCAACAGCCTCCCAAAGTCCAGCACGTTCCTCGGCTGCCGCCTGCAGCTCTGCGTCTCCTTCTTGAAATAAGAAAGGTCTTTCAGGCTGTGGCTGCTGATTCACTAGCCAATCTAAAGGTCGCGGATCGACGTGCATTGCAACCACCCGAGGACGCTCGCCTTCACCCTCTTGAATGCCATTAACCGCCACCGCCGCCCCATTTCCTGCGTGTCCGTCAACAGCAATCGCCTCTGTATCTGCATGATTTCGAACATTGCGTCGCCGTAACTCTTCCTGCGCGTCGTTGTTGCGCTGGGGTAGCTCAAACGCGGCACCGCCTAAAGCTTGATCGCCTTGATTGTCGAAAATGTCGAAAGGCGGATCTTGCACATTCAAGATTCCAGCATCATTACCGTTATCTGGTTGCTGTAGCAATTGTTGGTCGGCAATGTCGCCGTCGGCAACAGCCGCGACGAATTCTCTGTTATTCAATCCCCGCTCTCGGATCTCGTTGAGTCCAATTCGTTGGTCCATTACGTTCAATGCAGCATTTTGTAACACCCATTCACGAATCAAGAAGATTATTGCAGAAACAAGGACAACCAGAATTGTGATTAATTGTCCTTCTAGAGTATCGTCGACAATTTTGCTACAGGGTTGTCAGACGCCAATTGATTATCAAAAAAAAAAATAAACGATAAATACCTGATCGTAGGGTACTCAGAAAGATCTCCAAATACAAAGTGCTTGATTGAGAATGGTAATGTCTGATCCGAAATTATTCCGCTGTCGAGAGTCGAGTTCGCCACGCTGCTCACGGTCTCGCCGATTCCTAGCTCTAGAGACTCGGCAAAAGTCTGGTTCGTCGGATCAAACAGCCCGTCGCTTGCCCAGAAGTAGAAGCGGACGGCGTAACGCGTGCTTAGAGGAAGCCATCCAAGCCAGACGAAGCAGACGAGGACTGAGCGCAGGTAGAGGATCACAGACGAGCGCACGGTTGAGTACAGTTTACCTATGAACATATAGGCCGGAATATTGGTCGGCATCTCAGGCGAGTACAGTTTTGTGAACTTGAAAGGGGTTTTGCAAAGCTCACATACTTGTTTGCGTTGTGAGTGCTGGAGCCATTCGAGTAGACTAAGGCACGCGCTGTCGTTAGAGAACAAGGAACTTTCACGAGCACGAAGACAAGGGAGGATTGATCTTACCATTCCTGATGGACGAACTTGATACTGCCGCTGCATTTACAGGGATGATATAGTGGTTCTTCTGTGGTTCCCTCGCCACGGCAGATCCTGCAGGTGTCGGACTCCATGGTGCCGAGGAAGTCGACCTCTGGGGCATCAAACGACATTACTGCGAGACCACCAGGGCAATATCGGACGTAGAAGAAGACGTCAGCAATAGGCGATGGATTCCACGGCTCACCGGAGCAATTCTGCGCAGAGAAAACAGTCCTCCAGAAAGCACAGGAGACTGGTAATCGAGAGGGTGTGTGAAGCAGAGAGATGAGCGTCAAGAACTGTCTAGATCGACGACGGAAGAGCGTGTTTTCAAGCGTGTGTGTGTGCGGAGCGTCTTTAAACTGTAAAGCCGTGTGAACTCAACTGCGACGGTGTTTGCGCGGTTGCGCAGCATGGAATGCCACCAAAATTCGCCGCATGGAAACTCTGTATCGCGCGTTCTAACCCGCACTCTTCGCGATAGTGATATCAGCACATTTGTCCAGCGTCATAGCGGTCGACAGCAACCAGCAGCAGCCATCAGATATCTATTAGTGCGCTCGCGAACAGAATCATGGCTAGTGCCTCAGCGAACGACGAGAAGCTGGCGCTCATCAAGCAGTCCAGCACCGTCCCGTCCTACTCCTCAATTCCCGCTTCCTCTGTTCCTCCGACCGTAAAATCAAAACGCGGACCACTACCAGAACACGGTTTCGCGACTTTCCTACGAATCGACGGCGATCCTCATGGAGACCTGGTGCCGCTGCATGAGGTCACGGCATGGGACATGCACTTCATGTCGCCGCTCTTCCACTCTATGCTCACAGTCAACGACCCGTGCGATGGACGCGATATCGGTGGAAACGAACGCACATATCTCGCCTGGCTCCGTCTTGCTGCTGGATTCACGTCGACGTCTTATGCATTTATCTTGAGCTATTATATTCCTCCGGGAATGACGATCTTCGGTCCGGATAAGAAAGTTGTCGAGCCCACGCTGCAAAACAGAGGCGCGCTCGCGTGGGGTCTGATATTTCTCATCTGCTCGATCGGAACCATCATCTATGCTTTCCAGAGCTATGTTATTCAGAACATTCAATTTGGCAGACGCAGACTGCTTGTCCAATTCAGCTGGCATATCTTGCTTTTCTTCTTTTTGACCTGCCTTGCCACATTTGGCGCGGCCTTCTATATGATGGCCGGTGGCTTAATTGAACGTCAGCGATTAATGCCATATTTCTAAATAACAATGATTGTATACTTTTTTTCATTTTCTGATTTTTTTTAATATGCTTAATTTTTAATATTTCCGGGATCAACTCTTTTCGCAGTTACCGCTGTACCGAATTGAACTGGGCGCTTTGTTGTTACGACGGGTTGTTGTCTATTTCTGGGCTGCTGTTCAGAATTACTTTTATTTCTTTTTTTTTTTTGCATTATATGTTTGAGTTTTACTGGCATGATTTCTTTTCTTATTTTTCTCTTTAATTCTATCTTTGATTGGCATGGGTTGCAAACGTTACGAAAAGTTGAACTATTTATTATGGGGTTCGTTTGCTGATTACTTTTTTATTTTCTGGAGTTCAAACGTGGGGTAAGAGGATGAAGAGAAATGTTTGGGGGGTTAACAGAATATTTTAATTTCATATGATTATTATTGCTCGTGTGTGCGTAGAGAGATGTACTTGTTTTGGCCGGCTGTTCGAGATATCAGCTGTATTGAATCGGGTCAAGATTCTTCAAGCACAACTACCATAGATTACACAGTAGTCGAAAGCTGTAATCACTACACTTGAACAATTCACTTTTGAAATAGGGCAGGCAGCAGGAATGAAGAACTGGCTGATATCTGAGCAGCTCAGCATTTCACGATAGCCCTCGCAACTGCAGAGCGCAAAGCATATCCTCTCCCTTTGTTGCAAAACTCAAAAGAACTTGCAAGCCGTATCGCTACAGATGCGCCATGTTCATTTGTTGCCGCCACAGTTTGTTCGTGTAGAGTACAGCTGCTCGTGGAGCGCGCACAGATACACAATCAAGGGATGAGTCCGCCTGTGTCTAAGTGAACACTTTGCACGCAGGAGGCCGGCTGTCTTTGATACAGATGGGGACAATCAACTTTAGTTTACAGGAGTTTAGAAGGTCGCTTAATGGATCGACGGGGTGTTGAATAATGGCAACTATCCAGCAGAGAGCAGCATAGCGAGTGCACTAAGAGCAGTTAAGAATAAGCCAGTTAGTTAGTTAACTGAAGGTCTGCACTGAATTATAGTGAACGACTAGCTCAAATGCAACCGCCAGTTTCCGAACCAGCTCAAGAGTGTAACTTCTTGTCTGAACCACTTGATATTGAAACCGGCGAAAGAAGTAGCGAGCTGAAAACTTTTTCAATAAGGTTCTTTTCCGGTAAGGTTTGAACTTTACTGTATAAATACACAAACCCCATAAACTCAATAATTACAATTAGGTGGTCTGCAGCTCTCCAAGACAAACTGCACACACTACTGCGGTACAAAAACACTGTGAGCGAGTATGCTGGCTGTTTGTCAGCTGTTTACTAATTCCATTTCTAGTTCAAGTCGTGATAGAAAGAGCTCATGACGAGACACAACTTGCATCCTGTTCTCTGTCCGACAATGACGCGATAGCGAAGGAAATACACTCCTCGGCGAAGGCAAAGGCAGGCTCGCGTTTCCAGCAATCGAGTTGCCTTGGCTAGCATTTAACATCCACGTTTGCCATGCTGAAGTGTAGTCAGTCATGTGGGCAACAGTTAACGCAAAGAAGGCCGCGCTGCCTCTCTTTTCAGGTGGAGTTTGCCATGCTGCCTGGGCGTTTGCTCTCGTGGTTTCGGCTTATTTAAAAGCACGAGGCAGATTCTGTCCACGCGGGCTGTATATGTGCAGCGTTAGCACCTGGTGGTTGCTGCTTTGAGCGCCGGGGTACTATAGTGCTGCCTGATCAGCCATATAGCATCCTTCGCATATGGTAATGTAGATATTTATAAAAATGTAATACGGCTTCTCGTGTATGTCAGTCCGCGTCTGCACATCATCTCGTAACAAGCCGAGGCATGCGGTGCCACACTGTAACGTGCTGGCTTCTCTCATGAAGATGATTTTCGGCAATCGCTGCAGCCATCGACAGAAGCTGCGCGCATGAATGTCTTAATCCAGTTTAATTATAGACCAGAAAAGAGCATCATCTCCATGTATATACGCACGCAAGCATGTATCACTGTCAGAAGCCGAGGTTGTATGTCATCTGCAGCGATAATACTCGCTCCAGTAGCAGTAATTGGCCGAGCCGAGCATACCAGACTCGAGAAGCTACGCAATGAATGGTGCATGTATCAGGTATATCAAAGTATCTATCGACGTGCAGTGTATTACAAGTGGTTCACAGAAATAGAGAGGTCGGCAGTAAATGCAGTAGCAATTCCAGTTCAATACGCACGATATTTACATTATGACGTCTTGTTTGTTTACTGTCTCGGTCTTCTCAGATGAGCAAGAAGAAAACAGCTGTAGACGCCAGATCGGCACTTCCACTTGCCTGCTGACTCTTGAGTTCAGCTGGGTATCAGTACCATGGTACAGAAATCCTCCGTTTTTTCTTTTCCTGAGAAAAGAGATTCAGCTCACGGCAGCCAGAAGAGTGAAGCCAAAAGATTAACAGATTACTGGTTTTTACTGCCCTCGAACGCACAGCTCCTTTTCTTTATATCAAAAACGCCACAAAGTCCGGAATCAGATCCCTCTCTATCGGCGCAGGAGCAGCCCACATCAGACCACAGGCCACGCAAAGACGCGGACGTTGAGCAGGGCCACAAGAGACAGAAGTAAGCGTGGGCGTGAGCGTGAGCGTGAGCCGGACTGTGCAGTGTGAGCAGACAACGAGGCGGGCAGCGTCTTGCGTCTGCGCACACAACAGCTGCTGCCTCCTTTTGTCCATGCTTACCCGGTTGCGAGTATTGCATCCAGTATTGCTTTTATTCCCTGATACGACAACACGAAACACGAAAAATAAGACAAGATTCACAGCGAGAGTCAAACACGTAGGTTGTCGCTTCCCGGTAGACAAGGCGAGTCTAAGCTGCGCAGTACAAACACCAGGAGCTGCTTACAATCTGGACGCCTCAAAATCCAGCAAATTACTTTTCTTGGTTGATTTGTCTTGGTGTGCTTGGAATATTGCACAAAAAAATAAAATAGAGCATAGGGGTATCCCTCCTATTTCGAGTATTTGCTCTTTGCGCTGGGTGAGCTCTGAGTGCAGCTGATTTCGAGGTCGCCTTTCTCCAGCAGTGAATGCCTCAGAGACACACGTTTCCGTTCGCACCTCACAGCTGTTCCCTTCGGAGAAACCAGAAAAACTGAAAATTGCCACATTCGGAGATCTCTTCTTTGCTCTTTACTTTTCTTCGTTTAAGCTTGACGGAGGATTACGTTGTCGCCGAGCCAGCGGCCCGTTTTGCCTTCGTTTTTGGCTTTTCTTTCGGTTACTACTTACCTTGTCCCCATTAGGAAAGCCCTAACCATGAGTAATTATAAGGGTCTTGTGTGGAGACTTTGCAGGTCTCCGGAGGCGAGCTGGCTTTGGACAGGGAAGACTCGGGGGGGAAAAAACGAGGAGAGGAGAGCACAGTAGTTAGGACTGGGATTAATCAGACAATACTCACAGTTACTAGCATCTTCAGATTATGTATACCGCTTCTATACGGCCAAACGATAGCAATCAAGTGCTAGGGGCGCTCTCTTATTATCGAGGTCTGCTTGAATCAGTTTCTAGCTTCTGAACAAGCGTTGTATTACTCTTTCGCCCGCCGTTTCTGCTCTGGCAGTCGCGCTCTCTGTGTCTGTGCTTTTTGAGGGCTATCGCTGTCCACAGGGTGTTGTCAGCGTCGGAAGCACTTGAATTGTAGACTACAATATTACAGATTACATCTGGCTTGTAATTGACTGGATAGGAAGACTGTGAGTGGTGAGAAGGTGCGTGTGGATATTTCTCGGGAAAGTTATCTCAACTGTCTCTCTCAAAACACTGGTAATGAGGCGCGCCCGCTGCATTTCCTAATTTCACTCTCTACTTGCCTAATCGCCATTATTAATTGTTCGTGAAAACAGAAAATTCAATTGTATAGTATAACTGTATCATTGGAGTCTATAAATGCTCAAAGATATAATAAAAATCCAAAATCCCAAACTCCATTGTAAATTAAAATAGAGAACGCCATATTCTATATCCCAATAGCTAAAGCAAAAGAAAAAAAACTCCATAAATCCGTAAATCGGCCATTCTTATCCAGCCTTCTATCATATATCTCCGTATCCTGTATCCCCCTGTATCCATATCACTGCATTCTTGTCTGGCCATGTGAGAGTCTAGACAACTAGATGTACCACGACTCTTCAGAGCCTTCGTCCTTGACCTGCTCTAGGATCTGTCTAGCAATCTCCTCGGCCTCGTCAATCTCTGTGAGTGTCCCGTTGGCTCGGTCGCTCGCTTCACCGCCGTTGCGGAAGGGCGAGAGAGGAGAGGAAGGCCAGTGAAGGTCATAGTCGGAGTACTCGCTGATTTCGAAGAACGACTGGTCCTGCATGATTCGCGTTGTCGAGACCGGCGAGGCGGGCGCAGACTCGGACTGCAGAAAGAGAGGTAAGGAGGACGATGAGCTGTGGGAGACGGGGCGACTGTTTGAGGCGACTGATGTAGCGATGGGCGTGTAGGTCGAGAAGACATCGCCGTCGGTGTCGATTGAATGCCGCGAGGAGGTAGCGTAGTCATTGCTTGACGAGTCTGAGCGACTTCTGGATGCTGGCACCTGCGGGAAGAGCTCGAACTGGGCTGAGCTCGAGGAGGTCGAGAGCGACCGGGGCAGGGTGAAGCGGCGCTTGAGCTTGCGGGTGAGCGAGCGGGTGAGCTGGGCGGGAGGATCAGCTATCATTGTCGGTGCGGGTGCTTGCGAAGTTGATAATGGAGCGTCTGAGGCCGGCAGCGGCAGGAGTGGTGGACTGAGGATGTGTTTGGGCATGCAACGGCGACACGGGACAAGGGGCGATGGGCACAGGGGCCGGCAGGAGGAGGAGGAGGATTATATGCAAGGCGAGCAAAGGTAAACAGCCAGGCGAGACAGCAGAGAGGCTTTTGGAGTAGGCCGATAGACAACGGAGAAGCTACACGCACCCCGCGAACTAGGACAAGCGCAGGTCATCGAGGCCGGCTCAATTAAGCTCTTTTGACAGGGTACTGTCGGTACTGCTCCGACTACTGCAACCGACTCTCGCCCAGCCCCAAAGTTTAGCCGACCCTGCTTGTTTCGCCAGCGCTGTGCTGCTTTCGGACTGTCGGTCCTCACTCCAGCGGCAAATATAGAGTTCAGACCCTGAACTGAACCTCGCGCGTCCGCGGTGCGACGTGAACCGAACCGCCGCTTCTGATCGCTGTCCGCAGACTCGCTGGTGCTCCAGGCCGCCCGATATCCTCCGGCTTTGCGTCTGCTCACTTTCACAGCTAGTTGACTGCCGCATCTTTATCTGTTATAATACCACGAGCAACACGCACCCGGTGAGCAGCAACTGCACACGCGCTGGGCCACTATGGTTAATCAAGCATCAATTGCGCCGATAGTATCGCATTTGCATCTGCTCAGCTATCCTTGCGCTAGATCTATACCAACTCAAGCCCTCTTCTGCAGAATCAGCTTTCAGAGAACATCTTGACAGAGGCCGCTGCGCATGCCTTTTGATATGCCGCGGTTCAGTCCTTTATATTTTCTCTCTCCTCTTCTTGATCGTTTATATATTTTACTGCAACTACCCGCTTGTCTAACATATAAATAATATTTTGACTATTCAAATAATAAACTAATATGCATGCAGAAGAGGTCATCCAACATCGAACCTCTCGCATCGCATCCAAAAGCAACTAGACTCCAGCAAAAATCAAGGCGCTTTTAGAACTTCCAAATTAAAACCACCCCACTCCTCTCATCACGAATAACGAATGGTGTATCAATAATTGTACACAGAAAAGAGCGTTCAGTCTAGGCTGTCCCCCCGGGTTAAGAGCAGCACGGGCAAACACAAGCTCTAGACAGCATGGTGCTGTAAACGCGACGCTACTTTGTTTTGTTTTGGTAAGAGAATGGCCAATTGGCATCAAACGGTTCAGTGGCATTAAGCCCAAACCTCTTCGGCTAGCAATTGTTTGTTGCTTCAATGTACTGCTCTCTAGGCTGATGTTGCAAGTCGATTCTGTTTGTTTATGTCCTTATCGAGTTGAGTGCAGAATGTGCGATCCCGCTGCAGCTTCAATCAGAATGGCTTGCGTCAGCCACCAATTCTGATTACCGTATTAGTCGAATTATTTCAGACATGATATTGCTCTGGAGATAGACTAGAGAACAAAGTTATACGCAAGATATATTACTGCTTTAATTCCATATCTTTACGAGACAACAAGCCCGGTCCAGATAGCTGAACAACCACTGACAATACAATTCACTCAATTGCCTTGCTCGGCTCTCAGCAATTGTATTTGAGCTTCTAGTTCTCTTGCTCTGCGCCTTCCAACAGACTAGACTACAATAGATTGTGCAATCTTGACACTGCATGCGTCTGCATGAGACACTGCATTCTGATCGCCCTCTTGACTCGAGCCGAATTAACAACCGTTTAATTGGCAGGAACTGCTCGGAATAGGAACATCTTTCGAAATTATATGCTTGATTACGACATAATGCTCAGGATGCAAACAATTGGGAAGAAGTTGGAAAAAGCATGCGAGTGGTCTTCATTCTCTCCAGATTTCAGCCACGTGAGTAGCCATGTCAGCGCAAATCAGAACACTAAATAAGTCTCGAATCAAAACACTACAGAATGATAACCGTGCTAAAACCACCTCGTGTAAATTGCAGAAGAAAGGGACTGTGTAGGGCTGTCGCCGGCCAGAGCCCGAGGAAAATGGCGCCTAGTCTTGGCCATTGCCCAAGCGCTATGTTAAATCAGATGAAGTGAGGCGATATCCACCGACACGATGTTGAAATGAAAAACATCGATTTGCATTCTATCGCAGCCTCGTCTGTGATGGTCTGGAATATATTGGAAGTTGCTGTAGCGATGGTCATGTGCATTAAACAAGATATCGTGTTTAGCTACGGTGCTTCAAAGTAGTTGCACATTTCAATACAGAACTACCTATCAATTGAGTATACCTTGCGTTTGCTGTCGTTCTGCTCAGTTAGCTAATCCAGTCGTGTCATTAGAAATGCTGTGCGCATACAAAAACTGCCTGTCAATTTTCCATGGCAACTCCCTGCACTATTCCACCGACTCTGAGCGGACAAGCTGAATGAATGACTAGTAACGGTCTGAAGGAAGACTAAAGCGAGAGACCTATCTTTTTTGACTGTAGCCAGTTCATACTTCCAGAAGAGGTTAACGAACTGGTTGCGTTCAGCGGAGTGAGTTGGTTCAGGTTCTGAATTGTTGCCGTTCAACCTTCTTCGCGCTCTTGACTGCTTTGCCCTTCATTTTAGGCTCGCCGTTTTTTGTTGCTTCTTCATCAGAAAATTGCCTTTACTGGCCATCGCCGACGGAAACTCACAAGGGCGCCGCGACTGCCACCGGGCATACGATTATCCAGCTGTCTTCGCTGTAGTCTTCGTTGGTGCCTGCCTTCTGCTTCTTTGGAGACTCTCCAGATCCTGAGCCAGCGCAGCTTAAATTGTGCTCCCACATAACGACGCATGCCCCTAGCTGCAAAATTTCCAATATGTCTAAGCCTGGTTGGGTTGTCCAAATTAGCAGCTAAGTGCCCTGTCGTATCATCAGCTTGCCTCTGTGTAGTTCTATAGGGTTTCAACTCTAAAAACCACTTAGTTTACCTAAACGGGCTACTCCCTCACAACTCTTTTCCACTCCCACTGAAAGCTCTTCTTTAACGGTCGTGAACTACAGCTCTGCTCCTATTCCTCACAAAACAAACATCTCAGACTGGACTAGGGTAGCAAATTAGTTTGGGTTCACTGCTAGCCTTTATAAGGCAAAAACCACTTCAGTCACTGCAATGGCTTCGCTATCGAGAGTGCTAAGCCGACTGACTAGTTGTTGGTGTTTTGTGTGGTCGGTCCACGCTGAGTCTTGAAGAGCTGAATAGGAGTTTTGCAGTATCAGTGTAGTTGCTGTGTATAATCTTGCTATCTGAATCTAATATCAGCGTCATTGCGCTGCAGAGGCGACTGGTTGTGCTGTTCCGTCGTCTCGCCTGGCGATTAGTTTAGACCGCCGCTTCTGCTTCACTGAGGGGGATCACTGAAGGTTGAGAGCTCACTATCGAGGTGAGCAAAAGCACCCTGGCGGCCCGTGCTACCTATGTTTGCTGACGGTAGCGTCATGCACTGGCTGTGGAGCCTGATTGTATGTGCTCCTTGGACCAGAAAAGCACTCTAATGGCTCTTAGTACATAACTATGCAGGCGTAGATTGTGAGAGTGAACTGCTCCGGTCATGTTCGCTGCCCTTGATCTCTCCAAGCTAATTACGACCTAACAAATCACGCAAAAAGTCTTGGAGTCTCCGACAAAAGTGCTTCACGCACCGCTAGCAGACCGTAGTGGATCATTCATTCAAATGAGAGACCAATTCTCAGCGCCTTTTTCAATGCTTCCTTGATCTGGACATTTCACTGCCATGCTTTGTTTACGCAGAACCAGCAAATATACAGCAAATATCTATATGTCCATCATCTATAGCCATATAAATGTCTTTTTCTCTTCGCTGAACCAGTTTTTTTTTTCTTCTTTACGCTAATCGTTCGTTATGTATGACGCTTTCGTAGGAGGTACTGGTACATCTCTGAACTGTTACAGCTATTCGGAGGAGTGCGGATATTCGATGCTCGGCTCAATTCAAACATAAACCCACAACTGTTAACAGTACACTGAAAACAATTTTTTTTCCAAAGACTCTGTTTACATTTCTTCTTTAAAATCTGTCTACGTAATGATGTTCTGTTCGGCTAACCTCATTGCTCACTCAGAACCGGATATGGCCGAATAGAGTTTTTCGCTCGGTCTTGACGGAGCTGTTCTTTCTCTACTGAAAACGAAAATAGAGAAAAATTGAAAGGAGAATTTTGTAAATAATGGTTTTCAATAAATATGACGTATTTTGAAAGACTTTTCTTGGATCCGGCAGTAGCTTGTAGGTATTCCGAAACAAGACGAAACGTGAGACTGATTCGGATTTAGAAAAGTCCCTATATTCCGATCCGCCAGCATCTTCTGATTCATTGCCACCATACATACAGAACTAGTCGGACTAGAAGGCCTGTTTCGGCTGTCTCTTCATTCTGGAGTTGCTCGAGATAATACTGCATCAGTTGAACATACAGCTATCTCGTGGACGGACATCTCTGTGCTGCAGCGCCTGCAGTACACCGGAACCCTAAAGACGGCCGAGTCATCAATAGCTAAAACTACCCGGCAAAGACTCAAATTCTGACGCAAAGTCTCAAATTTTCGTAACTTCTTGTCTGACAAAGAACGACTAGCAGCATAGGTTTGGCTTTGACGACAAAGACAAATGGCAAGCTAGCTTTTTAATCCTATTCGGGTAATCTTGACTTTGAGTTTGTTCAGGGTTCAAGCTGCAACTGAACTCGCCGTCAGAGAAGCGTTCCAGCGAAGACGAGGTGGCCGAAACCACTCAAACTGCCGCAATTGTCTCATTGGGGATTATCTAGTTATGGCACTTGCCCTGTCTCTTTAGTTTGCATGATAACGGGAGTCGGTTGTTGATCTATTACACAATATGGAGCCTCGTAGACTATGGCAATAACCAGACTCTTGTGGGCTTATTATTGGAATGGCTTGCATACCCAATTCTCGAAGCATAGTGTTTAACGAGATAGTAAACTACTATACAGTTGATATATGCCTTGTTCTGCTACAGTTAACGACTCTGCATAGATTTGCAGTTTCTCGGCAATGAACAAAGAGCCTTTGTCACTAAATCAAGATAAAGCACTCTTTGCGTACGTCTCTCGTCTGAATTGCTACAACACCAATACCTATCATGCTAATATACTTTGACAGCTCACATTACTTTCAAGCTGATGTTTGCACTGGAGTAATTCTGAGCTGCTTCGGCGAACACAGCTGAACAGAAAAGCAAGATCCAGGTGGGCACGGGGATCTAGATCCCCTAGACATCTCTCATCTATCTCTACATCCAACGACACACGCATGCATGCACTCGCTCGGCTCTCCTTTAAGCCAGACTGCAGACGGGCCCCGGCGGGCGCATTCCTGGAGAGGAGACTTTGCTCAACGCGTGCACCCTGATCGTCTAAGTTCCATTCTGCCATTTAGCGCGCAGTATATACGAACTTTAACGAATCCGCTCTTTGGCTGCCTCAAAGCAAGAGTATGTAGTAATATCTCTGTAAATTATCAAAATATCTCTCAGACATTTTTTTTGTTTATTTATCTAATCGTGTGGGGCCGTGAATTGCTCTCGTTTAGTGTCACATTGGGTTCTGCAGGATAGTGAGACGTGGGCCTGTCAATCTCTTATCGATAAGGCTTTCTCGACAGCCAGCCAGTACAGCCAACATTTCACTCACTCTTCCACTCCCGTCCATCTCTCTCTTATCAACTTCTTCGGGGTTTTTCTGAACCTGTCAACGTGGACATAACGGTCTTTACCTATTTATGCAACATCTGACTTTCCTCTCGCTTCCTCTTGCTTGCTTTGTTGTATGCTTCTAAACCACCGAATCCTACTCGTTGGGACAAAGCCTGCAAATGCCTCTGCAAGATTCTGTCAATCCCAATTGATCAGTGAGACAGATAAGTAGTTTAAAGATATAAATTGATTCTCTTTTATTGCTCTGCGAAACCGTACTCACCTTCCTTCGTCCGAGGCTGCAATCCAAATGAACATCTCTATGTACACTCTAATTACAAACTTGGCAGAGCCTGTCCTCTGAGACTTCACCAGAACGACACTCTCATTCAACTATCTCTTTCTGCGACATATTTTTGAAGCAGAGTATTTACCTCTATAAGTATACCACTTTGCCGTAGCCAACTACTGAAACTCCTCCCCTCATGCGCTCCCTGAAGAAACCTAAATTTCAAATTTGGCGCATCCTCTCCGTTCCTCAGAAGAGCACTCAAATGTTCCTTCTTTTTCATAAAATCTATTATAGCAGAGTTACCAATACCTCCCACAAGTAAAATCACTATTCCGCGGCCGACCTAACGAAACTCCCCTCCCGTTTCTCGTTACACATCTTTCGAGACATGGCCGGATCCGGATTATGAACGCCAAAAAAAAACACGCTCCATCTTCTCTCTTCCCTGTTTCCCGATAAACTCTGCCAGACTAAACTAAACGAGCGCGACTGAAAAGGATTGTTTATGATATCTCTGCACTTATATTTACTGCTTACGGCGGTGTTTTTTTTTTAAAGAGAGAACGAAGAAATAGGCTGCTGCCATGACTATAGCCATTATCTTTCGTTCTGTTACATACGGAGTGTGATTTCTTCCGCGCTGCTAGTCACAAAGCCAAGTGCTAATAAGACATTGGGCTTTCGTCACGTTTTAGAATGAGCTGTGTAGTTCAACTTTGACTAAACATGAATTTCAATTATACACTCAAACTCCATTATACAGATCAAACTAAGCATACAAAAAGCAGCGTCTACTAGATAGTTTCTAGTATCACAAACTCGTAATTACACATTATCCCAGCCACTCGTCTATATCCCAATCCGCTTGTAGTCCTGAAGCGGGTGGACATGTAGAGCAACAAGTCAGCAGATGTAGCTGAAAAAGATATAGCTAATTGAAAAGCTAGCAAGCAGCTATATATAATTCAATCAACTTGAAATACATTCGCGCCCAACCTAATAATCAGCCGACCGCAAAACAGCTCGTCGAACAGACTTCCTATATTCCCGTTGCTGCGCCTCGGTTCCAAAATATAGCTCGGCAGCTTCGTGGTTCATCCATGTTCGCGGATCGGGCGATAAATCTTCATTTTCAATGACTTGCAGCAGGGCTTCTATATGGGATTTGGGGTCGTCAAATCTTTTGGGTCGATAGTATGGAACGCCGTCCGCTATTAAATGATATTGTTAGTAGCTGTAGACAAGAATAAATCGGCATAAAAAAAATTGACATACGTGTGATATTGAGATGATACATAGGTGTCTCGAATACAGCTCTAGGCTGTTCTTCAGGAAACCTCACCGAAAACGAAATCTTGATCTTGAAAAACGCACCGTCTAGATTGGTCATAGGTCTTCCAATGTAAATAACTCTCCAGCAAAACGAGTTATCTTCAATCAACTCTAGCATTACAGTCCCGTCATACTCTTTCATCAAACTGCTCGAAATCTGTTCACTCCATAGCCGTAGGGTGGCAGCAAGTCCCTCGTCAGCATTGCCAGCGCTAATACCTTCAACTGCCCAGCTTTCTGTCTCCTGATCTAACGCTTCTCGCACGGCTTTCATCCTACGCTCGAGATCACGGTAAAAGAACTTGCCGTTCATCATGTTATTGCCGTACTCAAATGGCATTGTAGTGAATGGGGTACCTTCGGTTACTCTCTCGAGCTCGCGACTAATCGTGCGCATGTATGAGTGGTAATAATAGCGAAACAGTCGCTTACAAAGATCTTCAAAGGGATCGTTAGACTGCTGTCGTTGTAAAGCACGACGTTCGTTCTCGGACAGTTCTGGAAGCGTGCTGTCGTTGTTTGCCACCACTTGGCCTGTGACGGATGATACATGCAGATATGCTTCTAGTCTCTGTATTACTGATAGCCGTAATGTTTCGTGTTGAATCTATAACATTGTCAGCAACTCAGAAAACATATTGCAAAAAACGCCATCCATACCTTCTCGATATACTTCTTCGCGCTATCTTCATATTTCTGAGTTAGAGAACTACCAGGCTCGTAACCAGGTTCATTCTCAAACGGACTCGAACTCATCAAACTCTGTATTGACATCAACACTGATTCAATTCCTTGTGCTGATGACCATTGTTCCCCTGACTCTCCTCTCCATGTCCTATATAGTAAAACGCGTTAGTTGCGCGCGCTTGGAGATGCGATATAGTGATTCGGCTAACGCGCACCCTAATATTGACAGGCAAACTTTTCCTCCAGCGTAAATCTAGTATATCATTGTTAGTAACAAAGCAGGGTCCTACTATCAAAGAAAAGAAGATTCCTTACATTAGGATTGAATCTAGTACGCCCATGACCCGTCGTCAGTGCATTCACCTGAGGGGGTTTAGACGGATAATCTGTATTTGCACGGGTTAGACGATCTTAACCGTAATAAAATAAAAAAAGAATTGGAAAATACCTCCAGGAAATTTCATAAGGAATTCAAAAAAACCGTACTCGTAGGGAGTACCAAGCGGTCCTATTATCAACGCCCTCGCCTGCATAATATTACTCTCGTCAAAAGACACAAAGATTCCTATACGGAGATAAACACGTCAGCAAATCTCTCTTCCTTTTTCAATTATGTGCATTTCGGTATCTGAAATTTAACGCGGATAGGAAAGAATGGTGAAGAGCACACCTAGATCTGGATTCTTTTGAATATCCGCCAATTCCTTGACTAACCGCAGCGTCGTTGACGACGTCATTGATTCCGGCTTTTTCCCACAAAATATTCGTCAAATTAATATGCGCCTCCAAAAGAGAGCTGAAATATCGCCAGCAGGAAAGATTCTATTATGAAATAGCGCCTCGGGGTTGGCACGATCAAGCAGTGATGCGACGCGCCTGTGAGATATGTCTAGTGATTCGTGCGATCTAGCAATATACCAGTGATTGTGAACTCTTTCCGCTGGGAAAATTAATCGCAAAAATAAATAAAAGGCTGTATCATTAAACAAAGGTAAAATCAGAGGAAGTAGTAATAGAAGGTGAACAAGGGGAAAAGAAAGTGTTGTTCATAGCGTTGGTCCCAGGTGGGATATCATGGCCAAACCACGCGAGTTAAGTATTCAATCACCACTTCAACTGGGCGGCCAACGGTTGTGATTGCTACATTGAACACCAGGTTTCTATGAATAAAATTAGTAATTTATTCAATTTATTCAATTTATCCAATGAAGCACTGAAACATGCTATCATGATGGGGAATAGATTTTTCAACGTGTACACTCATTTACAAATCTGCAGCGATCTCAGGAGGCTAGCCATGCACAACCCCTGCAATTGTACACAACTGTCTACGCCCTTTGAAGTATACATAAATCTGTATAGTATATTCAAATAGTAATAAAACAATAATAAATGACCGCATAACAGAAAAATAATATACACTTTGAAGACTCTCTCTAATCTTCAGATTCCTCACCGATGAGATACAGCAAAGCATTGTAATCCATGCCCATTCCTCGATGCCTTACACAAATACTCGCAATAATCTCCTTTTTTTATCCTTCTATTTTTTTTCTCTCTGTGTTGTGCCACGTTTACCTGACGAGAACTTCACCTAGTTTTCTGGATCTTCGACGCTCGTTGAACTGTTGCCTTTCCACGCGCAAGACCAACACCCTTGCCTTTCAACCCACTCGATCTGAACATCGGAGCATTTCTGCGACACAAAAAAAATGTTAGCTACAAATATCCTCTTTGTGTTTGGTTTACCAAGAGGTGAGAGGGATAATATACCGTAACATATCTGGAACAATGAAAAACCGTACGTGCGATCCTCGAATGTATACTTGCTCTAAATGAGACACACGGCCGTCACGAGCGGTGACTTGGATATCGCTGAGCTGGCAATTCATGTTGTCCTCAACTAAATTGCAGAATGAGATGTTAGTGATGCGGAGCAGGTGGAATTTGCTGAGAAGTTGGATGTGGAGATACAGACCTTCGATCAGTTTTCCTCTGTATGTTTGTCCAGTTGTGAGCTCAAGGGTGATAACATGACCCTATAATAAGTCAGTATATTTTTTCCAAATATTTCAAGCTAGATCCACACGAAAAATCGCGCAGTAAAGGCTCGGAAGAAAACAAAAGCACAATGCTTGAGGATCATTCGAGCACACACCTGAGACTCGTTCAAGAGCTTAATAGGAATTCCGATAGATCCCATCTTTGTATCTTCAGTACTTTGACTCTAAATATATGCAAAAATAATATATCTCGTTCTAACTGATATCAGCAAAATGGTACAGTAGAAGGAAAACTGAGATAGAACAAAGCTGGACTAATATTGTTCGAATTCCAGCTAGCACATCGCGAGGAGCTTGAATTTCAGGGGTATCACATCACATTTCAGAGATGAGGCTCTAACTGCAGCAATGATTTGGTTTTGGTTATGTAAAAAGCGTAATGTATGTCATTTCGAAGACGCTTTGTTTACAAAAAACCTACAAGGACTAGCATTGCTCACTTCGACACTTCTCATTTCAGGAATTTCAAAAGTCGGACTTCCATAACTATTTGTTAATTTAGCGTACAAAGATGGCGGGAGAAACGTCAGACAGATCAGCCCTAGCGAGCAAGCTCAAAGAACAAGGCACAGCTGCGTTTGCGAAACAAGACTACTTACGCGCCCTCGAGTTGTATTCCAAAGCCGCTGAAATCGATCCGACTGACCCTGTCTTTTTCTCGAATATTGCTGCATGTGCTATTAAACTTAGCAAATGGGATCAAGCCGAGGAGAGTGCTGATTTTGGTTTATTGGCCGCCTGTGGTAGTGTCGATGCAGCAGCAGCGCTTGCGAGCAAACATAAGCTTGCGGTCAAATTACTATGGCGAAGAAGCGTAGCAAAGCGGAATCAAGGAAACTTGGCCGAGAGCAGAGAAGGTAACTTACTTATTTTGCCACGACATTGCTACTAAGATCAAACAAGCTAACAGATATTGAACATAGATCTGGAAGCCGCGCTCAAGGCAGAGCCTGAGAACAAGTCAATTAAAGAAGAACTGAACGCTCTAGCATGGGACGAAAAGCGTTCGCGTCGACAGACTCGTGCTCCTTTGCAGAAAATGACGAATCAGAATGTGAGGAGTAATACTGTGTCTGTCCCAGAGAGTAAGAAGACAGTTGAATTTACAGCGTCTTCAGCGTTCAAGATAGTGGATGTCGAAAAGGTGGATACATTGCCGGCAGAGTATGTTCAGATGATCGAGAATGCGAAGGCTCCCGCAAAGAAGGAAGCTTCTGCAGCAGCCACTTCTAAACCAACTCCTATTACATTGACTACTGTTACACCAGCATCTACGGTCACTCCGCTGCAAGCACAAGGTACAGTTCCGAAAGCGGAAACACAAAAGGAAAACAAGGTAGCAGCGAAGGCAGAAGTGAAGAAGCCATCAACACCACGGGATCTGCCATTTCCCGCTCCAATTCAGAAAATTGAGATCCCCAAATCATATCCCACTACTCTTAGCCTCTACGAACTGACCCATCTTCTCCGTCGACCTGCATCCGAGCGCGCACAAGTGCTCGCGTTTCTGTATTATCGCGTGCCTGCCGACTCGCTTAAAGTGATTTTTGGTCGCGGAGGGATAGAAGGAAATTTCATTGAAGCGTTTCTAAACGCGGTAGAGTACGCGTGTATTTCTGCACAAAGCCTGGATGCGAAAGCAAAGGCGGCGGTCGTCAGTCAGAGCTGTGCAATCATAAAGGGAGTCTCTGGCTGCGGTAGATTTTCGATTGCTAAAGTGTTTATAAATGACAAAGCAGCGCAGGATGCGTTCGCGGTGTTGGGTGAGGTTGCAGGCGATATCGAACGCGAAGAGGAGGTTGCGGGCGTTGAGGAGGCATGGAAGCGCGCGTAGAGTCAATACTCTCCGGAGAACAAGAAAAGATTTTATATACAGTATGAGCATCTGGGAAGGAGTTTATGATTTAGATTAAATAAAGAGATATGGAATAAGAAAAAAAAATCTTCATTAAAAATGATAGTGAAAAATACACTAGGGGGTAAAATAAGCCATAAACTCCAGGGTTCATGAGATAGAAAGCAAATTAGGACCGACCAGCAATAATTAAAATAAGGAAAGCAAATGAAACTTTTGATAAACCGTTATACGCCAGAAACTATAAACACCATAAGGACCGAGGAGCCTGAAGAGGCAGTATATATACAAAGGAATGAGGACGAGGGACAGAAGACACGCGCGAGAGAGAACAGTGTATGGCCGACCGAGAGTAAAACAGGGATGAAGATAAGGAATAGGAAGTAGATCGAAGAGAGGAAAATGTAAATAAAAGATCCGCAAACATCAAGACGGGCAACTGCAGGGGTACAGGGACGATGGAAGAAGATCATCGGGCGTCGGAGTAACCCGAGGGACGATCAAAGGAGTGCTCGAGAGAGGGAAAGGATGTGTATTCGCCTGAAAAAAAGAATGAGGTTAGATAAGAGGAGGAGGAAAAAAAGGGAAAAGCGTACCATCGATGGCGTCGGGCATGAGGTTGAGTCTGTGGCCGTTGCGTCGGCAGGCAGCGACTAGGTATACGTTCTCATCAGAGTCGATGTAGAGTGGTTGTGAGCCGGCTGGCGAGGCAGGATGGGAGGAGGTCGCGGAGGCGACGGCGGTGATCTGAGAGGAGTTCGATCGACGGACAACGTGCTGGCGCATAGCCGGTTGGTTGTTCTGCTGGTGCTGGGATGGTTGGGGAGTGTAGTAAGGATCGTGAGCGGATGAGCAGGCGGAGGATCCACGGGCCGGATGACGTGAGGGAGCTCGGAAGAAGTAGGAGGGCGTAGGCAGAGGAAGGAACATTGCTGGGAAGAGAGGGCTGCCGGCAGCCAGAGAAGCACAGAGAGAACTGCACTGGAGAGGGAGACGACGATGCGGACGGAGCGGCAAAGGCAGAGCGCAGCACGCGATGGCGATCTGGAAGCGGATGAGCAGGCAGCGCGCTTATAATCCAAATCCGACCTTTTTCAGACTGGCGATGAGCAACCGCCGCAGCGGCCAGTTGTGAGTTATGTGTGAGATGTGACTAAGTTGTGACTGAAATGGAGGCGTGGCGGCGTTTGGAGTGAGCACACGCCGGCCTGTTCATTGCTGAGGGATTTTTGAGCCGAAAAGGGAGCGCTGTTCAGAGGAGAATCGAGAGGAGTTTTGAGACAGCGTTTGGCATGTAGATAGAGAATAGTTGCTGCCAGAAAAAGCAATTGGGCAAGAATAAATGGTCGATTAAAAGCGTTTGAGCAGACGTCACGAAGATCGGTTCGCGGGGACCTTTGGCCCTTGACCGCCACTCGGCAGGCGTTTAACGGCACTGCGATATTTTCGGAGCCTCTTGATTCATTGGTTTCTTGATTCGAGGATCGGTAGTCGCGGACTGGCCGAGCTGAGTGGATATTCCTGGAATAGAACAGACAGCAATGCACTGCATATGTGACTGTCCGGAAGCAGAGAGCCAAAGAAGCAGAGCCATAGAAGCAGAGCCAAAGCCAGGGATTGTGACATTGGACTCAGCGCAGCACAGCCGATTTCTTTGCTTTTGCTTGCATTGTGCGCGTTCTACGCTATTAACTACTTATTATACACCGTAGCTATTCTCATATCATGCAGTCTCAGGCTCACCAGACCGGAATGCAGGCTTTTCAGCGTTTGCAGCTCCGTGAATCCGCTCACAAGTCGTTACGCGTCGACAACGTGAGCCGTTTTCTATTCGGCCCAGTTTCCCGTTAACTAACAGCAGCACTTTATTGATTAATCGCTGCTTTACGCTTCATTATGCATCGCCAACTCGGCCTCTTTACATACTGCCTCTTGTACAATTCACAACTCCACCCTTCTTCTCTCCCCGCTTAATTATCCTCACTTAACTACAACATCCTCATCTACAATCATCTCATCGTATCACATCCTCATCTACAACGCCTCATAATATTATCACATCCCACTCCCTGCGTGTTCTCCCAGCCCAACAACCGCTTCGGCCACCTGACCTTCGCTTACCCCATCGGGAACCCTAATCCGTGCCACGCTAACCCGCATTCGCGCAGTCCTCCATCGCCCGTTTCTCACAAGCGATTTCAGCGTCCTCGATAGGTCTGCATTCCCATCTCGCGCTGCTACTTCTCTTGCCGTGCTTCCCGACACACCCTTCTCTGTCTCTGTGGTATTGCTAGCCCGGTATCGCCTCACCGAAGCACTCTGGCTGATATCTTCCTTCTCTGCTGCGGGCATCGTCCTCTTCCAATCCCCAGTTCTCCGTCACCAATCGCCTAATATCCACCATGCCGTGCGAGCTGTCGTAGCCCGCCCGCGCGTCTTCCTCTTTCCCTTGGCCTATCACCAATCCCTCTCCGCTCATGGATAGCCCTTCTCCGAGCCTCCAGGCCTCCAACAGGTCTAGAGCATTGTCTGACGATCCTCGCGCCCGCTCAATTTCCCCATCTTCCCGTCTATCGTCACCCTTGATCCCACGCGTTGCTCGCGACAACAGGCTAGCCCACACAAGCCTGAGTTTTTCTTTTAGTCCCTCTGCAAGTCCTAGACGTGATCGCTCTGTTTCAAATTCCCTCTTGCCCGAACGGCCGATCTCTGGCGTCTCTGGTACTCACCATTGGGCCAGAGCTAAGAACCTCAATGTCATTCTCGAACTCGATCTCAATTGCAACGTCATCTGGGGAAGTAAATCATGGCCCCATATAGTAGGGTATGCCTCCTCTATCATTTCTCTTATTCCTCATTTATTCTGGAGTGGTGTTATTATCTAAATTTCTAGCGCCTATACTGACCAAACACTCTAGAATCGATATCCAGAGCATATATGGCAAGTCAATATCAGAAGTTCTCGTCGGTGACAAAGAGGTCTTTCAAAAAGCAACAGATGCGATGCTTGATACAAATTCTTCCTACAGAGTCCGATTTACTACCGTACGCGGCGATCTTGCTCCATCTCTCTCTAACGACTCTGTCTACGGCCGCGAATCTTCCCCTCATTCTGCGACCTCTCGTCACAATTTTTCATCATCCGCCCGCCCTTCACAAGACTCAACCCCTAGCAGTACCGCAGTTACCTCGCGCACCAATTCGACTTTTACATCAAAAGATAACTCGCGAAGAAATTCAATAAATGCAGAAGAACAGCCGACGACATCTCTCTCTATCTCCGAAGAAACTGCCGCCGGCACTACTCCTCGTGCAGACACGACGGCTGAGCCCCAAGCAGCTTCTCAACAATCAAATGTGGTCGCTACCCCGACACCGGCCACTCGACATAGCTCGTCCGGATCGTCAGTAATGCGGCATTTGGGATCGCCCGCTCCTCCTTCGACGGTTTCTAGTGTGACCTCGGCTCTAGGCGAATTCGTTGGAACAAGCCCACCAAAGCAAAGAGCGAGCACAGGAACTGAATCCTCAGAGAGTCGTTTTGGTTCAGCATCCTCCGAAGCATCGTCGTCAAATACTGGTTCTACTAGCGTCCTCGAAATGGAAGGACAAGGCATCATCATTTTTGATCGCCATACTCTAGAACCTGTTTATGTATGTTTTTATTGCTTATGCGCATTGTCGTATCAATTCCAAATACTGACTTGAATCTCTAGTCTATGTGGGTCCTGAAACCTTACGTCGAACCTGTCCGACCTGTCGTCGATCTTCCACAAATCCTCGTTGACTCTCTTGGATTTGGCGCCGACGTTCTCGCCGGTTATCTCTCAAAACTTACTCAGCTATCTATAGTAGATCCTCATGATTGTCCAATGCAAGATCCTATCATGTGTCGAATATGCGAACGCCAAATCCAGCCTTGGTGGTTTGAAAGACATTCGGAATTATGTCTTGTTGAGCACAGAGCTGAAAACGACGTGCAGACCTGCCAGGATGCATTGAGAGATCAACGTCAGCAACTGCTTGCTCTTCTGCAGCAGGTTGAGACAAGAGCAGAGCACGATGGAGTAGTCGAATATCGCGGAAAGCCTATTGTCCCGCCACCCCTGCACAAGTCAAGATCATCGTCATCAACCAACTCGCCTGTTGGCAGTCCTCAAAAATCGTCATTTTCTCAGCACTGGAAACTGATTAGTAAACAGTTCCATCATCGATCACCCGTACGGTTGATCGAGATGCTTCTCGATATTAGCGACCTTGCGCTTGAAATCAGCACACCTGCGTTACGTGAAAATATCGCTGCTGCAGATAGTGATGGCTATCAAATTCGTGTGCACTCTCCCGAGTCTGAAAATCGTCTGCGAAAAGTTCTCACCTGGCAGCCACCTTCAAATATTGAAACTGAAGGATTTCAGCTTCTTGTCAGTGATACACAGACGTTTATGAAAGCCAAGATCGACGCGATTCTTAGACTTGGAAACACAATCACTTATGCGGAAAAGATTCAGCGCGAATTGAGCATTTTAGTACAAGAATGCATTGAAAATACAATCTCTAGTGTGATTGAGCAAGGAAATATTATAGACGAAGTCAATGAGGAAGAAAGTGGCGACGAGGAGGCTGATGCTCCGTCTGATATTGATGATCTAGTATTTTTCTCAAACGAATATCAAGATGAGCAATCGCCTAGTCTGATGGGATATACTTCAAGCGCTATGTCTATTGGATCCGGATCATCGCCTGTTGAGACTATGACCCCCAAATCAACGCTTATAGGTCAGTTAAAGCGACCTAAATCTCGCAAGGTGATGATTCAAGACGAGGAAGCCGGTGACAGCGATAGCAGTCGCTCGTCATTAGTTTACCTGCGTGAGAAAGCTGACTCGCCAGCAAGCGACCCTGAAATGCGTGCCAGAACCAGGATTAATAGCGCGAATCTGATGTTTGGATCTCCGCATAGACAGAAGTCTCCTTCGATTAGCTTCTCAAAGTCGCCGCTCCTGACCCAAAAACCGAAGTTAGCAGTACCTACTGATAGCTTTAGCGGTGCTAGTCAGCGCAGCAATTCAGTCGCGGGCGACATCACCAATATGAGTTTTACGCCTCTTACTTCTCCTCTACTGTTCCCTATAGACTCGTATCCTGATGGACGGCATCATCGCCGAAAGTCATCGGCAGCTTCTGACTTCTCCAAGGCACCTTTATCCCCTCTGCTTTCATCTGTAACGCCGGCGATCAGACCTGCTCAGCCAAGTATTCGCGACTTTGAAGTCATTAAGCCGATTTCGCGTGGTGCGTTTGGCAGTGTGTATCTTACAAAGAAGAAGAACACGGGAGAGTACTTTGCCATCAAAGTTCTTAAAAAGTCAGATATGATTGCCAAAAATCAAATCACAAATGTCAAGGCTGAACGTGCGATCATGATGGCACAAGCTGAGAGCCCGTTTGTTGCCAAGCTGTTTTTCACGTTTCAGAGTAAAGATTATTTATACTTGGTCATGGAATATTTGAATGGCGGAGATTGTGCTGCATTATTGAAGGCGTTTGGAGGCGGTTTACCTGAAGATTGGGTGAAGAAGTATATTGCGGAAGTCGTGTTAGGCATCGAGAACTTGCATGGTCGTGGCATCGTTCATCGGTATGTATGATTTGTCTAGAATTCTTAGTAGCTTTTCTGACGTCGCTATAGTGATCTGAAGCCCGATAATTTACTGATTGACAAAGATGGGCATTTGAAACTGACCGACTTTGGTCTTTCGCGAATGGGTCTCGTTGGTCGGCAGGCTCGTCAGACTGGCTCTCACTCAGTTGACGCTGCAGAGCTATTTACACAAAACGGGCGCTCGCAGTCTCTATCTTCGCAGCCAGGTTCTCTTGATACTCCACTGTACGATCCTAATCCGTTCCTGGGTGTGTCACCAGGATCGACTCCGTACATGACTGGAAGTGGGGATATTACCGCCTCATTGCCGAATGTTCCTGGATACTTCTCACTGAACAGACATGCAAGCGAAGTGTCGATTAAACCAGTTTCTCATGTATCATCTTTGACCAGTGCGCTCTCTTCGCCTCTTGCTGCAAACCAGGATGCAACGAGAACACGAACTGAGTCAATTCAGTCAATGCTGAACTCATTTACCCTCAACGAAACTGTTCCTCATTTGCGCGCACATGGAAAACTGAGTATACAATCGGCCCTTAAGGGCGACGATGAGCAAGTTTTTAGTGCAGGAAGCTCGGTCTCAAGCGAGACAGCTGGTGGACTCGGATTTCTCCACTCAACCACACATTCGTCTAGCTCCGGTAGATCGTCTGCTAACCCGAGCGTATCTGTGGCAGCAGCAGCCGCTGCAGTGGCTTCAGCTTTGATGCCACCTCCGCCTGTGCCAATCCCGCATACGCAATCACACACTCATCCACTACCACAGCAAAACATGGCTTTGTTCGATCCCGCGAATAACGACGCAAAGAAGTTTGTGGGCACTCCAGACTATCTCGCTCCAGAGACTATTATGGGAACAGGCCAGGATGAGATGAGTGACTGGTGGTCGCTAGGTGTGATCGTGTTTGAGTTTTTATACGGATATCCTCCGTTCCATGCGGATACTCCCGCAGAAGTGTTTGAGAACATTCTTGCTCGAAGGATAGCTTGGCCAGAGGGTGATGCCGATGAACTACTACATGTCTCTAATGAAGCGCGCGACTTGATTAATCGGTTGATTTGCACTGATTCTGAAGAAAGACTTGGCGCGAAATCATCAGAGGAAGTCAAAGAACATCCTTTTTTCGTGGGAATAGACTGGGACACGGTCCTTACTGAAGAGGCATCATTCATTCCGCGACCGATGGACGACGAGGACACAGCATATTTTGATGATCGCGGTGCAGTCTTGCAAACTTTTCCAGAAGAAGAGGCCGACGACAAGGCCAGAGCTGTTGACAAGTCTGACGTTTCTCCAATTCATCATCATTTTCCTCATCATCACGAAAAGGGCGGTTTGAAAGCCTCATCCAATCGAGATGATTCTTCTTCTTCGTCTGGTACTGCAGGACATACCCAGAACGATGCAGGAACCGATTCTGAGCATAGCACTCACAGCAATGCTTCTCCTATTGGTGATGGCGGCCAGTCTCCAGTAGCAGCGCCTCCACCGCTTACGACATCTCGCTCGTCAAAGCTTCTTCCGTTGCATATTCCGCACCATTTCCGAGGTCGCAAGGCGAGACGGCTTAGTGAGCCTGTTGCAGTTGACGACTTTGGCTCGTTTTCGTTCAAGAATTTGAACGTGCTCGAGAAAGCCAACAAAGATGTCATCCAGCGCTTGAAATCAGAGCATCTCGAACAGATGAAGACTCCGATGCCACCTGCTCAGCCGTCAGGTCTGATTGAACCATCTCCGATAAAGCCGAGTCGAAATCTCTCTGTCAGCGGTCTTGCTGGACAGTCTGTTCCGTTTGTTCACGGCGGTAGTGTTAGTTCGGGATCGACACCCGTAAGACGTCCTGGCTCACCATCGAGCAGCTCGTCGAGTAGTTCGAGTATGTACAGAAATGTATCGCCGAGTCGAAATCTTGTGCACTCGTCTATTCCATCGTCACCATTGACGACTTCGCTACCGATCAACGCGCCAGATGTCTCGGGTGACACTGATGACGATAATGATGAAAGTCGTAGCAGAATCAGCGGAGAAAACGATAACAATGGACAAGGTGGAGCACAGATGAAGGAGAAGCATATAATGCTACCAAGAGCCTGGTCAGGCGGTGAAAGCAACGGCAGTAATCCCCCTTCGCCGCTCTCTTCTCGTCATGTCTCCTTGGGTTCAATGAAATAGGTCTATGTCTAGTGTGTCGCGAAAATTGAGAAAAGAAAAGAATGATGCTTTATACACTTTTTGAAAATATCAGGCGTTTTATCGAATTTGTTTTTATTGTTGCACATATTGCCGGTGTTTGTTTTACTGTTTTTTGTTAGCGATCTATTTGATTTTGTGATTTTGCTCTTTTTCATATGGTTAGTTATTAGCTTTCTTGGAAGGCACGGGTGGTTAATAGAATACAATGGATTTGGATGGGAGGCTGGTAGCGGTTTTGTTTGTACCTTGTTAATCCCATAACATATAATATATTTTTTACTTCAACAGATGAGTTCATGGGCACGGTTCAAATATTAGCAGGCCCCGTTCTGATGGACGCGTAGTTGCTGGCAGTATACGATTTTTCCATCACAAAGCAACGTGCCAATTTCAGAATTACGAACTTCTTCTCTTATAGGTTCTGTTTAGAAAGTTTTATTGGAATATTTTATACTATTTTATACAGCAATAGGAGTTTTGATACCGGCGAGGAAGAAGAAGACTGTGGCCTATCCAGGTATATAATGCATCCGCATATTGACCGACATCGTTAGAAATCCGCAAAAAACTTGCTCGACCTTTGTGCTGCCCAATGCCGAATTAAATAGTAGCGCAAATATCCTGCAATTTAAGCTCCTTAATTTTTGTGCAAAACTATTTTCTAGACGAATCGATAATACACCAAGACCAGACCTAGGAACATATCTTGCGAGCAGTTTCATAAATCAATAACCTCAATATTCAGATTCAGACTAGAACGCGACGCGCTTGTTGACAATTGCACAAATTGGGCAACAAACTAGGGTTCCGCCTGGTATATTTGGCGCGCCTGCCGTCGCCGCCCACTTCCTCTTCCTGCTCTGTACCCCAGCCAAAGAGCTAGGTAGCCAACACCTCTGCAATTTTCTTTCAAAAATGTGCTAATAGATGCGGATTACAGTATATTTGTATATCTGAAACTGAAATTGTTCTGTATTTTGTATTTTGTTGTGTTATGTAAGCATTTTTAGTCCTGTTAATATCTAGCACGCACGTCCGATCGTGTGAGTTTCTTCTTGAAAACGAACAGTTTTACCAATATTATATTTGATTTATATCTAGCAACCCTTCTTTTAAGCTGTATCTCTGTAATGATCATAATTATGTCCTGTTTCTGTATTGTTTGTCTGGTGTTGCAGTCTATTTTGTACTGTCGTGGCGTGGATCTGAACAGACATTTCATGTCGCACAGCCCTCGCGGCTAATAACTGACCCCCAGCAGTTATGCCGGCTCCCTTGTCGACATCACATCAGCAGATATAGTGAGGCGGATCAGGTAAGTATAGATGAAACATGCATTATGTGGTATCTGGATAGTGTCGGCCGTCTTCCAAATGGCTAGTAAGTCAGACCTTGGTATAAGTCTAACAGATCATATAGCTAACAAATGTTTGATAGATCCTTCAAAATGCATGTGCTGCCCAGATACTTTTTTTTTGAGAATCTGTCATCATGAGCGATGTTGGTATCCACAGACTTCGCTCACGGCGTTTGTCTTTTTTGCGGTTGTTGGCAGCGCTGTATCTTCGTCATAACTGGTAGTAGCTATCAAAATCGCATCTCCTAGGAGAAGCTATGACGGGTGCTTCCTGACTTTACGTGTTCTTGAACATGCATAGCTCAGTCCAGTTGGCACAGACCTCTCGTAAGAGAGTCGCCGTCAACACTAAATGGCAGCAGGATGCCAGTTATGACACTCCGCAAGCAGACTTTGGGTGAGTGAACGCAACTGAATGTCTCGTGCCTGAGGGCTTCGTTCAATCATGCGCGTCCACTCCGGGGATATCCGCCAGCTCGAGTCTGTGGACCCCCTCAGGTTGGTCAGGTAGTCCGGCCAATGAGATCTCTTTAGCCAGGTTTCTCATCCGGTTTTGATGTTGCTGCGCCTCGAAAGACGTTAAGCCTAGCTTTTCGTTTTCTGTCAAGGGACTGGCTTAACAACCCAGTGACAGCTTTCACATAAGAGTATCCAAGACCAACGCTTGTATGAGGTGAAGATTTCACTTTTGTGAACGATTCTCCAATGACTCAAGTAGATGGATAAGCAGCAGCATTGTATAGTGATCGTAATGACGCTATCGCCAAACGGCATTGGAAATTGGTGGAGGGACATGTGTCGGCGATGCTGTCTCGAAGAAATCAGTTTGGGAGAGTCAGGTTTTAGTGGGTATGACAGCAGAGGTTTTGTTGCCATTTGTTGTAGAGTCCCACATAACTCTGCTGGCACTTATGTCGGCTTGAGTATGCGTAATGCATTCTACCTGATCCTGGCACCGCCGGTCCTTATTCTGCCGACATTTAAGTATTAGGTGGGATTTGCAAACTCTTGCGTTCTGCAGGGGTCGGTTGCCTTTGTCGTAAAATCCAAAAGAAAAAAAAATCAATCACGTAGATGATAAACAGTGAGTTGAGTTAACTAACGACTAGTAATTGTATAGCGACAGAGGCACAGTAGTATGAGCTGAGTAGGAACAAGACATGATCTGTGTCAGCGCAAATGGTGAGCAATATATAGGTATCAAAAGAGGTGGAGAAGCAAAGCAATGATGAATCCTTAGTTCTTTATAAGCAGTAGTTCATGAACATTTGTAAACTCGTACATTCATATTTGAAGACAGAGCAATAGACAAGTGGGGAAGGAGGAAAGCTGTGAAGGAGAGCCGCGGAGGTAAACGACGCAGTAGGAGTAAACTATATATCCATAAACGTACCAACATTCCACAAATCCAACCATAACTGACGCGACGTTTTTGACAATTTGACAAGACTATACTGACTTGCATTAAGTAGTAGACAGCTAGGACCATACTAAGGAAAAAGCACCGTTTCCCGTCCGATCAACTCTAGTTAAGCTCCTTTAGGCCTACTTAGTACTGCGGTGGGAGACCACGCTGGAATCGTAGGTGTCCTAGTTTTTTTATTTTTTTTGCTTTATATATCTATATAATAAGGAATGTTTTTATTTGGAGTTATATAGTGAATAGCTGGCAATTTGTCGGAGCTTGCTTGAAGTTGCAGAATTTTGTGGCATTGTTTGGCGCAGTTAGCGATAAAGTTTACAGTCTCGAAAACGAGGGAGTGCGCGGCGGTGGGAAGTTTCTTTGGAGAGACGACACGTTGAGTTATCAGTATCGTCAATTAATGCTGGCCAGCAGTTTACTTGTATCCACAATTGCAATTGGTGATACAAAATATTGAATTATATGCTTCTATAAGAGACGAAAGTTCTATAGAGAAAGAAATATATGCGGAAAACGAGTGAATGGTAATTTCTCCTGCTGTTACTTCGAATATCTCAGTAATGAGTCTTGAATCCGACGTCGCCAAACTGTCTCTCGAGCAAGCCGACAGCGCTGCTGAGACGAAACCGGTCGCGGAGCCGGGAACGGTTGCTGCTGGAGAGGAAGAGAAGACTGAGGATAAGAAAGTGGAAGAGGAGGAATTGGTGGATCCTTCGCAGCTGTCTAGTAGTCTTGATAAGCTATTGTTTGAATATTGCGAGCTGGTTGATATGTATCAGACTATACAAGCGCGCGTGAGCCAGCTTTTTGCAGATGTACGTTTATGCTGCTAGATTTTGCTAATGAGAGTACGTGAGAAACTGATGAGTGGATTTTATAGGGATTTTTCGATCTGGCGCAGGCGAATTATGGTCGCACACGCGGCCGGTTTGGACAGGACCAATACCATGGAAATATGACTGCTGCAAGAGTGATGTAAATGCTTCTTTGCTTTTTTTGCTGTTTATGATAATGGAGATGTGCTAATCGCTGTCGAATAGTGAGATATCAGAAAAAGAGTATACCTCGGTATATGCACCTTCTTCTGCGGGAGACATCTCGTACACAGCGTACACGATGACTGATGTCCCAATCCCTGCCAACGAGAAAGAGGAAGAGAAGGAGGAGAAAGTGAAAGAAAATGAGAAGAAGAGCGATAATGCTGAGGTGATTGCAGAGACTAAAGAACAAGTAGCGACGACGGGAACTGAAACTAGCAGTACTACTCGTCGCAGAAAAGCAGCAGCCGACAAGACTGACGATGACCACGCGAAAGAAGAGGAATCGACAAGTGATGACAAGAAAGAGGATGATGAAAAGACAGAGACAGAAGAAAAGCCGAAACCGAGACCGAGCAGACCAAAAATCCCGTTGAATATGGATCCTATTCGGTGGTTTGGAATCTTGGTTCCGCAGCAACTTCGTATGTCGCAGCGGTGCTTTACCGATGGTAAGAGATTTTCAATTTTTTTTAGGATTCAACAATTAATGGTTTCTCTATAGCTACGGAAGCGATTGCAGAGATGTTGACGGTCATGAACAAGTTGGATGCATTGGAGAAGCAAATTGAGAAAGCTCGAGCTGTATAAAATAGATTATTAATTTACTGCATTCTACTACACTATATTCAATTTACCCCTCAAGATATGCCAAATATTAACCATTACACTATTCCAAAATAATATCATAAAAACCCAAAATGCTCCGTGCACAAAACAAAAAAGTCGTATCAGTCATAAAAGTGAAGCTTCGAGAGCTGGACTAAACCAGTCCAGAAACTTCAAACGTCAGAAAGTCTATAATAATGCCATCTTCGAGCTCAGCAATCCCGGTATCTGAATCAATGTCATTATCGTCTACAACCTGTTGAATACCTTCTTGGACGACAGCAGCGTCGTCAACACTTCGATTTGTCTGCGCGACATCGAGGATCAAGACGCGTGCGAATGATTTTGCGAGCGAGGTCATGTTGAAAGAGGTGTCTTGGTCGAAATTGAGAGAGACAAGAGCGTTTTGAGAGAGGCATTTGACGTCATTGTCCTCAAAGATCTCGTGGAGAAGCGAAGCGTTAAGCGGAGTCAACGCTGGATATGTTGATTCTGGGATGTTGAGTAATGTGACTACAGACGAGCCAAATGTGAGGTTTGTTGAGCGAGAGTCGGAAAGTTCAAAAGTGCCGCAAGCCGAACCAGAGGCGTACTGGCAAGCATCACCGGTGAAGTCGTTTGTACAGATGCAGACGCAAGAGGAGTTGCGGACAGCGCTCACGCCGTTATTTTCGCAAGGCAGGATACTGGGGCAGGTGGAGGATAAGATAGTTGATGATGCAGACGCGGCAGAGGCCGTTGCTGTTGCTGTTGATGTTGTCGTTATTGACTCGGCAAAGGGAATAAAGGCTGCAGTAGTGCTGCTAGTACTACTCTGAGCAGCAGAGCCTGACGTAGAGTCGCTGTTTCGATGCGCGACGACCTGTGTCGGCACAACTACGCAAACGACAATCACGATAATCACAGCTACGATCACGAGCGCGAAGGCCCACCATGGAAGACCTAGCACACGTCTCCGGTTTTCACGCCGATGCCGCGCACGAGGTTGTGGTCTTCGAGGATCTGTGAATGCTTCTGCTTCTTCTATCTTGTCTTCGTCTCGGATAGGCGCTGTAGGAGGTTAGATAGTGATAAAAGGATTGATGCCGAAAAAAAGTGACACTCACGCAAAGCCTTGCTCAGAACACTGCTCGTCATTCTGCGCACCCGCTGGCTGATCGAGAGAGTGCTCCGCCTGCGCTCGAGAGTGAGCGGCTGAGGGCGTCTGCTGCGCACGATTCCGGGCTTGACTGTTCGTGAGAATTGTGATGGGGAAGATGGTGGAAGTGACAGTTCCGCGATCTTCTCTGACTCGTTTGTCGCAGATGCTGGGGGAAGTGGAGGCAGCGAGCGGGAGTAGTCTTTGATATTGACAACCCATGCAACTGCTGGATGACCCAGATCCGCGTCTTCCTCGTCTTCGAGGTGCTGCTGCTGGTGTGCGTTCTCGTCTGCGCTCAACACAATGCTATCGCTCTGCTCCGGCCGCTGCTTAGCTCCGGACGCATCGTCGCTCAACTCGTCCATCTGCTCGTTTGCTTCCGCCATAGCCTCGTGTGCACTGCTCAGGATAAGCACAGAGAGTTCTGGATCAGTCCTGCGTACGAAAGACAACGGAGAAGAGAAGAAAACGAGGACGAGCAGGAAAAAGAGTTAAAAGTAATACTCTGTTGAGCCACGTGGCGCATGATAGCGCTAACCCCTGGTCCTTGCATTAGCGCGTAAGAAATGAACCTTATTTTATGGGCGCTTGCGTACTCACGCGAGGCTGTGGCAAAACCTTAGTTTTTCCTAAACAGTTTGCTGGATGGGCCCTGGAAACGCGGTACATGCTGTGTTCAATACCTGAAATAGAACTCCTGGATCACAGCTACATCTAAAACTTATACACGTAACCAACTGAATACACATGAAAAACTTAATCTATTAACTACTTTTGTACCTCAGCCGCAGGAACATCGCCGCGAACAGCGGATCCTCCAATCTCCCGCGCAGCAACCGACACCTTCGCATCAGCAGTGATGTTGATAACAACCTCGACCTTGCCGCCGGCCTTGACGCCCTTGAGCACCGCCTCGGCGATCTTGGTCGTGGGCTTGACCACCTTCTCGCGAGTCTCCTCGTCCTCATCGTCTTCGTCTGAGAAATCGTCGTCGTCGTCGTCCTCCTCAGCCTTGTCCTTCTCTATCCGCTCGACCTTGTGGGTGAGGATCTCGCGCTCGCCTTCGTAAATTCCAATCAAGACATCACCGCCCTCTGCAGGCGCCTCAAACACAGCAGACCTCCGCACAGGGATCGCAGTGTAGCTCTCCAAGATAGGCACAAACTTGCCATCAGCACCAACAACACCGACAGCCTTGGCCAAGTGCGCAGCGTTGGTGACAGCCGGCTGAAGGGACTCGTCAATGTCAGACTGCTCAAATCCGGCAATGAGCGAAGCCTGAACTGCGGCACCGCGAGCAACAAGCTCTGCAGGGTTAAGAGCCTTTGCGCTGCTTGAAGGAGCAGCAATCTGTGTGCTCTCGGGGAACACACCCACGAGACGGCTAATAATCTTGGGAGTGTGCGAAGTACCACCGGCGAGGACAACCTCGTCAATATCAAGAACATCAAGACCCGCCTTCTGAACCAGCTCCTCCACAAAGACGACGGCAGAGTCAAGCTGCTTGCGAGCAAGCATCTCGAATCTCATTCGGTTGATAGTCGAGTGGAAGTCAATTCCACCGGCCAAAGACTCGATTGAGATAGTGGCTGAGTTGCTCTGACTCAAAGTCTTGCGGGTAACCTCGCACTCCGACAACAATTTGGCGAGCGATCGCGCAGACTCAGTCCGCGGGTCAATAGAGTGCTTCTTCTCAAACTCCTTTGCAAAGTGGTCGCCGAGAGCCTGGTCGAGGCTGGCACCGCCGAACTCGTAGTTGTGCGAGGTTGCGAGGACAGTGTACATTCCACCACGAACCGCAATAACAGCACCATCAGAACGCGAGTAGCCAAAGTCAACAACGACAACAGTTCTGTCCTTGGGGAATGCACCGTGAGTAGCAGCATCGTAAGCCAGCAGAGCCGCGACGGGCTCGCTAACAACCTGCATGACCTTGATTCCAGCTGCAGTAGCAATAGTCTTGAGCTCCTCACGCTGTTTGGTCGAGAAATCAGTGGGCACGGCAACAACGGCACCAGTAACTGCCTTTCCCAAAAAGTCCTCGGCAGAGTCCTTGAGTCTTATCAAGTGTCTCTTTGCGATCTCGCTAACGGAGACGAACTCGGCATCTGCGCCCTCCTCAGACGAGGTAACAATCTTGTATCCAACGACACCGTCTTGCTCAACCGGGTGTGCGGATCTGTGCGAGTAGGTGGGATCAATCTCAGAAAAGGACTTGCCGATAAAGTCACGGAAGTTGACGACAGAGTTGACAGAGTTGCGGATCAACTGGGCTTTGGCCTGGAGTCCGTGATACTCATCCTCACCGACGTACGAAAGAGCAGAAGGGATACTGCGGTCACCGTCTTGATTAGGGATTAAATCAACGTTGCCATCCTGTTTGTATCGTGAGCATCTTGTCCACAACCGCAGCTCATCTGTTCAAAGCACTTACAGATCCGGTGAACGACAAGGACGAGTTTGCGTTTCCAAATGACAGTCCAATGACGGTCATCGCCTCGTCTCCGTTCTGTACTGAGTCCGACATATTTTTCTGAGTATAATCTGTCTATATGAAGCTTTCTTCAGTCGCCGTTCTGCGTGGGAGTTGACGGTGGTCAAAATGCTTCGAGGGATTGCTGCTTCAAAAAAAAAATTGAGGAACTTTTTTTTGCTTGAGATGCAATTAGAGTTTTGGAGTTGCGTAAGTGTTGTTGTGTTGTACGCATATTATCACGTGACGGGATTTTGAGCGCTGATGGTGCGTCTGCGATTGTGTTGGTAACAAGAGTCTTTAATAGTATGTGAATGATTTTGATTGATGCTAGTATAGAAATGGCTTGAAAATGAGTGTTTCAATGATAAAAATGGTGAGGTGCGGAGGAGAGTGAGTATTGTCGAGGAGACGATGAGCTTCCCCACAAGTCAGCATCAACACCAGCCAGTTCAAGAAATGATACGTATTACGAACTAGTCCGTTGAGAATGAAATACTAAAAGTGCTAAAATTGAGATATATAAACAGATTTATAATGTAGACTAACAAAAACCAATGCACAAAAGAAAGCAAGAACCAACAATTACCCCAGACGATCAAAACGATGACCAACGCCAACACATATGCGCCAACCTATACCAACCATCAACACTAAAGAAGCTATAAAGAGTACACATCAAACAAAATATAGAGCTTTTAGAATATCCGAAACTAAGACAACGAGAGCTGCTGCTTGCGCATTATCAGCGCATCGCCCTGGCCGCGATAGTATCCCCTCTCGAGACGCTCGACTTCGTATCCCTGGCGTTTGTAAAATCTAATTGCGCTCTCGTTGTTGTGCGCCACTTGGAGATAAGAAGACTTGACGGCAACGACCGTGGAGAGTCCGATTGCGGTCTCCAGTTTCTGCGCTGCTGTTAGCATGAGATATATGTGACGAGCAGAGCAGAGTACACACCTGCAACATAATGTGGCCGATGCCAAACCTCCGGAACCGCTCAGCGACCGCGAGAAGCATGACATGGCTGTGCCCGATTCTCGAGTCCCCCGCTGAGCGCATCAGTTTTCCACCCACGACAGCGATGACTGCGCCTGTGAGGGCTTCGCGGGCAAGTAGCATGCGCGTGTCGCGTGATGTGACGAACTGGAGCAGGAACGACGAGGGATACGTGTGCTCGAGATTGCTGCTCTGTAATACACTCCTCAGTTAGCTGAATCCCACACAATCCACAGAAACCAGGCAGGATACAGACCAAGAACTGCCGGACACTGTCGATGTCCCGCGAACAGAAGGCACTGATGCGCACGTGCAGAGTCCGCGGACGCAGCTGCTCAGCGGCCGGATCTGTCGGCAGCGGCAGCAGTGGCAGGAACACGGCCTGCTGGACAGCAACAGCAGCCATTTCTGGGGGATGGCGGCTTCTTGGTGATGGCAGCTGTTATCGTGGGAAGTGAGGACGAGCGATAAGCTGCGCAGTTGCTGCGTCCGCTGGCGCGCTCACACGATCGCCGCGCGAAAAGCCGGGGTAGTTTATCCGATCTGCAGACTGCCGATGCCTAGTATTAGATAATCTATATTATGTAATTTCACGTGAAATGTGAACTTTATTCTGCAGTTGGGAGCAAAACTTTTGAAGAGGACAGTTTTAGGGACCGACGAGTATCGCGACCGTCGAAGAGTGTTTAAGAGCTCTTAGGGAAGAATGGCTCAGATATGTAAGCGATGCGCAATAGAAGAGGCAGTCGTTATCTCTAGGAAAGAGCCATTTTGCAGGTACGTCTTTGTTATTAAACGCAACTAGTGATGATCGTGCTGACTGACTTGTACAGAGACTGCTTCGCGCGCTTCCTACGCGGCAAAGAACGCAAGCAAATGACCCCCTACAAAGTCACATATCCCTCTAGAGCATCTCCTCCCTCAACACCAGCGCGTCTTGTACTTGCTCTGTCACTAGGAGAGTCCTCGTTGGCGTTGCTGGAGATGCTTGTCCAGCATTTGCGAGATCAGCGTGAGACTCATCGTGGTGCGACGGGCTTTGTCGTGCGTGCTGTGTATGTCGATTGCTCAACGATTGAGATGGTTGAAAGGGATCCTAAGTCTGTCATTGAGGAACTGAAAGAACGATACGGAGATCTGTGCCAGTTTGAGGTAGTCCATGTCGACCAGTTCTTGACAGACGGGGCGCTTATCGACAACTTTGAGCATCCTGCTATGGAAGACTACTCATTCTCACAACTGACAGACAAATCTGCAAGTGTGAAGGAAGACATCATTGACAGAATCCGCGATCGTACAGCAAAAAGGGATGTCCTCTCATTCATCATCCGCAGCCTGGTTCTTCGATCTGCTGTATCATCCTCAGCTTCACAAATCCTCTGGGGTGACAGCATGTCTCGATTAGCTGAACGCGTTCTCAGCTTAACATCCAAAGGACGAGGTGCAACAATCTCTGCTGAGATATCTGATAATAAAGTACTTGACGAAAAACACGCGATAACACAGCTATTTCCTATGCGAGAGATCATGCGCGAAGAAGCGGCACAATATCTTGCACTCAACAACGCAACTGTCTACACTCTCACGTCGACAAACCCCAAACCAACCATCCTCCGCATGATGACAATTGACGATCTCCTGGTGAAATACTTCTCCGAAATTGAAGTCGATTTCCCTAGTATTATCTCGACTGTCGTGCGAACGGCTGATAAGTTATCTGACTCGACAGCGAACTCGAACGAAATCTGCCGCATCTGCGGGGTCAAATGCGATCTAGAACCAGTCCAATGGCTGAGAAATATTACAGTCAATACCCCAGCTCTTGATGAAGCTAGCAATGCGACAAGTGCCAAGAGCGCCTACGAGTCGATTGATACATCTGACAGGCCCGTACTTTGTTACGGTTGCTTGATTGCTACCAATTCATCGTCTTTTGCATGGCCACAACAAAAGCGCAGTAGCAAAGAGGAAATTTTGGAAAAATATGTTTTGTAATCTTGTTTTACTCCAAAAGCATTCGCATCGATACATCTACATTCTTGACTTGTGACGCTGTCATCTAACGCCAGTCTCCATATCACCAATCTCCCCTTTTTGAGAACCGATAGCTTGAGGATGCGCATCTGTGCTTGAGCCACTTGCGCCACTTGTTCCCCCCCAACTGAACCAACTCTTCTTCGGGGCCTGCTTCTCGGATTCTTTAGGAGGTAACGGCGGCGGAGATGCCGCGTTAGCGTTGTATGGTCGCTGAGCCTGGTCTGGTGATGAGCTGGCTGGAGTCGCCTGTTGGATACGGCTAGCATTAGAATTCTGATGTTTCTGGTTCATTGCGGGTGTAGCCACATTACCACGCTAGAAGTGATTGGTTAGCTGAGGTCGCTGAGAGAGAAGAAAAGAGGCGATACCTTCAAATTCTTGCGTCCAACCTCGCGAAGATGATTCTCAAGTAACAAAGAGTTACGACTGTTGGCTTTATACAGCACATTAACAACGTCTCCAACAATCGGCACCAATCCAAACGAGAAATCAAGCATCACATTGCCGATCATCTTGGAGTATAAAGTGGTCGGGAGACCGCCGTCGATCTTGTTCGCGGCTTGGACAACTGTGTAGGAGAGGTAGGCGGCTATGATGTCGCCGAGGCTAAATATGAGAGAAAGAGTGGTTAGTTGTATATATATATGTGTATATGAATTCACAGTTAGCGGCGCAGTGTACCCTGGTATAAATCCAATTACGGCACTCCAACTATTTAGCGGTCAGCTCTCTCTTCTGATATTTCTCACAGTACTCTACAGCAGTCATGAAAACAAGCTCACCCAATTCCCAAACCACAGCAGCAAATTCCAAGACTCATATCAAGATAGTAAGACCGACGCTTGACTTTGGTCAATACTTTTGCGTCGTTTTCTGAAATCCCGGGAGGAGGAGGACGACGTCTTTTGCTTTTCTTGCGTTTTCTGTTGGCTTGCATGTCCTCCATCGGTACCTATTAGCAAGTCAGTAAATACTCTCGCTTTCAGGAGAGACTAAGAAAGAAAAAGGTCCAGGGATACCTCTTCAAAGTAGGGATCCTCGGTGCCGAACGCGTTGTTGACGGATTCCTGGAAGAACCGCCGAGCGATGTATTTTCCAATGAACGATGACATTGCAACAAAACCACAACTAAACCAAAAAAAAAGAACACCAGTAACAAACAGTACACAAGGTGTAAACAAAGCCCGGGATCAGAGGTCGTCTGGTCACACAGCCTTTATCTCCACACACACTTTGAATTTACTTGGCGCCGCACGTAGTTCCTGATCAGCGATGACGACATTCTGACTGTCTTGATGTTTTATTACTGTTTTTGATTGTGTTTTTGAAAATGAGTGAGTATATTAGTGGAATAAAGTCACAATAGTGTGTGTTTCTGGACCTTTTTTTTTGTGTCTGCGCAATGTAAGCAAAACGGGTTCTCAGCAAAAGACAATCCATCTCATCTCATCGAAACGCAATGATCGACACCAAACGGAGTCTTCTTCCGCCGCTAGCTTTCGAAACTGCTTGTGCTAGAATCAGACGTGGACAATATCTACAATAGGAAGCGTGTATTCAAATACCAATTCAAATAAATTAAACAGGAGAAAGACAACAAAACAAATAAAACTATCCCTTCCGGACCATATAACTACATAAAATGCAAAAAAATTACTACTCCCCTTTTCCGCCTACCCAGCCTAATTCACTCTCAATAGTCAAACCAGTCATGCCGCAGCATTCGCAGTTCCTCGTCTTCTGAAAAAATCCATAACCTTTCGAGCAGGACCGCTACTCGTGTTCGCTCCGGCTCTGGCAGCTCCAGAACCAGAGGAAGCGCCATATCGTCGTTTCTCTTCATAAAATTTCTTGTTACTACTTGACTCATTGAACGGTTTGCTCTTCTTCTTCTGTTGCTGTACGGGCTCGGTCTTGGCGGAAACAGCAACAGGAGTCGCGGTGCTAGCAGTAGTAGATGTAACCCCAGATCCTCTGATGCGTCCAAAAAACTTCTCGGCACTGTAGCTAAGACTAGATTGTCCACGTCTATGTCCTCGTCGAGCTGCACCTGCAGAAGGAGGCGCTTCTGTAGAGGCTGGAACACCGGCAGCGCTCAAAGATGAAACAAAAGACGAGGTCTTTGATTCCGCGGCTGCAGCCGCTACCGCAGCAGCAGTGGTAGTAGCCGCGCTCACACCCTCCTTCAACAACGGGTGCGACAATGACGATGAAGAAGCAGGAACCGGCGCAGTGTTCTGCGAAGCAACGTACATTGACTGTGGTCGTTCGCGTTTTCGCGACGGCGTCTCACTCGGGCGACTACTGCTCATGATTGGCAATCTATCAAAAGCGTGTACATCACTGTCAGCCAACGGCGGTAATGGTTTCAGCAGCTCAGGAACATTAGGCGTAGAAGCGGATTTAGGAGTCGACGAAGAGCCAGGAAAAACTTGCATGCTCATCGGACGTGACCGTTTCGTAGGCACAGGAAGTCGAGAAAGATGCGCAGGTGACGATGATGAAGGTGACGATTGATGGGGTTCAGAGTGCTGCTCGCTAACAGACGCAAGACGCATGCTCTGTCGTTTATTGCTAGTCGGGATTGGTACTGCGGGTCCCTCATCCTCCTCGCCAGCTTCCTCGTGAATAGTCGCAGTCACCAGGCTTGTTTCAGTTGCGGCCTCGGAAGCAACAGGCTCGAGCACGACAGAGTGCTGCGGCTGCTGCTGATTAACTATAGCAGGTCTCACCGGCTCCATCATAGCGCGCGGAGTAACAGACGCAGGTTTGGTGTACTCTAGCTGAACCGTATGTCTCTTTTCGTATCTAGTCTGGTGCGATGCCGACTGTGAGTGCGAGCGCGAATGCTGGTGCGAAGGCGATGCCTTCTTAGGCGGAGACGACTGCAGTGAGGTCTGGTGAAGCTGCTTCTGCACGTTCTCGATATCGCTCGGATCAGAGCTCGGAATGATAACAGACGACGTTGGTGCAAGCCCGGTTGCGGACTCGGCACCTGGTGCGTATGACCTCCGCTTATCAGGCACTCCAACGACAGCCGCAGACATGTTTCGTCGATGACCAGAACCTGCAGCGGATAGAGAGTCACCCACAGCGTATGAGTACCGATGGCTTGTTGTATCGCGCACGCTTGTCGAATGCGGAATAGCTTGCTGTCTCGATGCGCGAAGCATCGAGCGCTCGCCATCTGGATTGGGCAAGAGCATACTTTCCCACTCCTTAGGTTTTACAGAAAGGAATTTTGCATACGGCAACAGCCAGGAGTGCGCACGCACTTCAAGCAGATCTGCGCGCGACTCTGGGTTTGGAACGAGAATGCGGCGGAGAAGGTCGCGGGGCATCGGCTTGACGTAATCTGGGAATGTGAGAGGGGTAGTCGTGATGTAGCGGTAAAGTTGAGTAATGTTTGTGCCGTTGGGATTTTGCGGATCGTCATCAAAGGGGAGGTATCCCGCCAACATGGCATACTAGATGATGGATTAGAATTATTTTTTTTTTCACCAAATAAACAGAGGACAAATACCAAGATAACACCGCAACTCCAAACATCGACTTTTCTGCCCGAATACTTGCCGTCGCTGACAACCAGCTCAGGCGCGGCGTAACATGGCGAGCCACAACTGGTGCTCATGAGGTCAGCGTTTGGCATTCCTGAGACGACATCGTCAGGATTGAAAACGTTGGCAAAACCAAAATCTGTGATGACAATGTTTTTATGCCGATCAAGAAGCAGGTTTTCTAGTTTGAGATCGCGGTGGACGATGCCCTTGGAGTGTAAATAATCGACACCAGAGATGAGCTGGGCAAAGAGGCGGCAGGCCGATGAATCTTTTAGATATTTGTTTTGTAAGATGTACTCAAACAGCTCACCGCCAGACGCATATTCGAGAACAATGCCGATGTATTTATCATTTTGGATAATCTCTTGTAGGCGGACGAGGTTTGGGTGCCGCAAATGGCGTAGGACGATGATTTCGCGTTGAAACTTTGCCTCGCGGTTTGACATTGGCGGGATGTTTTCTTTTTTGATGAGTTTGACTGCGACCTATAGATGATAAAACATAGTGTAAGCAAGATGATCTTGTACAAGAGAGAAAACGAAGGTGGACCATACTTCAGATGGCTGTTTGCCATCACGGCGCCAACCGAGCTTGACTTTACCAAACTCGCCCTCACCAAGGGTACTCCCCAGCATATAGTTTCCGAATCTGACGGCCTCTTTGCCAACTGGCCGCATGTCGACGACAGCAGCACCGGGATACATTGAAGAAGAGGCTTCTTGGAGAGGAGCGGTGGAATGAGGAGGGCCGGTTGTGGCAACTGCTGCCGGGGAAGGGGCAGTAGCTGCTGAGGCCATGGCTAATGCTTGTTTGCGGTATTTGAAAATGAAAAAGTCCTGAAGAATCAATCTGTTGCTGATTTAACAGACACAGAGGAGGTATATAGCGAACGGAAAGCAGGAAGGGGATCAGGAAGAGCGAATCAAGGACGTGAAAGGTGAGAGGACAGTTTGGGCTTGTTGTGTGTACCGAGCTGCAGCGGTGAGAACAGGCACTCTCAGCAAGACAGAACAGAGCAGAGAGGCCTCCACAATTCCCAACCAGGCCGTGCGAAGGAGGAGGAGGAGGAGTAATGGGAGAAGGAAGGTGACGAAGCTGGAGACGAGGAGGGGCGTTAGTGGTGGTGGGAACCAGAAAAACAATGACGAGTCTGCATTCCGGATTCATAGTGCGTTGCTATGGGGATGGTAGTGCGGGTGTTATATATTAGGAAGCGTTGTGTTAATGTACCCACTACAATCTAAGACGGGGCTCGTGCGCAGGGATGGCGGCCGCTTTTGGCAGCAATTTGAAAAAGTAAACAAGGCAGTTTCTGTCAGGAAAAGCGCGCTGGAAGAGAGCAGAACGAGAGCAGAAACCAGCGGGGACGTTGTGTGTTTGTTACTGTGGTCACTGCTGTGTTTAGATCTAGGAAAAAGTCGAGAAAAGGAAATACTGCGCGCGGTCGCGGCCGCTGCTCGACGCGTCTTCCACGCGCCCGACACGCGTCGTCTCGTCACGCCTTTTACGCCCGCGCTAGTCCTCGGTCTTTGTCTTCTTCAGCGCTTCTCAGATGTGACGAACCACGGCCAGCTCCTTGTTTGTCTGCTCCACCACCGCTTTTGCCGCCTGCCGCCGTTTGCTGCTGGGTAGTGGCGTCACGTGGCAGAACAATGAGCGAGTCTGTTCAGATCCCGACCTTGTCTACTTTTCCCTACAAAGACGCACCTTCTTGCTTTTCCTTCCTCACACACAATATTACTACAGAGCACTACACTGCCCATAACAGCAAATCAACCACTTTTCTTCTCTTCTCCTGTTCTTCTTTCACACGACAGCCATGAAGTTGTCTCTTCCCGCTGCTCTGGCAACCCTCGTTGTCGCGGCCATGGACGCCAGCGCTGCCCGCACTGAGCCCGATGGAAAGCTTCCTGATTTCAAGGACAAGATCCCTGACTTTAAGGACAAGATCCCTGACTTTAAGGACAAGATCCCCGACTTCAAGGACAAGAAGCCGGAAAAGTCCACCGAGCCCTCGAAGCCCAAGGAGCCCACGAAGCCTGCTCCAGAGCCCTCACACTCGACCACTCACTCGAAGCCCAAGGACCCCAGCGCCACCCCGACTTCGCACTCGAAGCACACTAAGACCTCGTCGTCGCTGACCACCGTCACCACGACGCCCTCGTCGACCGCGCCGGTGATCCCCACCTCGAGCGAGCCTCCCTCCTCGTCGTGGTCCAAACCACACACCGAGGTCCCAGTCACCTCGTCCTCATCGGTAGTTCCCCCTGCACCGTCGACCAAATCGAGCTTGCCTGCCGTACCCACGACCAGCAAGCACTCGAAAGTACACTTGAGCCCAACGCCGGTCGTCAACTCCACGGTCCCTGTGCCCCCGCCTTCGACCCCGACCGGGGGCAAGCCAACCGTGTTCAAGAACAAGACTGTGCTGCCTCCAGCATCGCACACTCCTATCGTTTTCGAGGGCGTTGCTGCACACGATGCTTACTTTGTCTCGGTATATACCATCACAGGACTTGCTGCGCTGGCTGCTATTGTTTTTGGAATGATGTAAGACCGAGTAGTCTGCTTGATATCACAATGAGAGTGCTCCTTGTGTATTTTATACCCGCAAATGTGCTTCTTTCCTTTGTCTACTATACAGTGACCAAGAGCGAATATCCTCTGCATATTGCGCTTGTGTTTGTGAGGCATACCTTGAAGGGTGTTGGATATACTTGAACCATCTTTCTATATCGATATCTATATCCGTTCGTTTGGTTGAGAATGAAGGTATCTTTGGTAATTTATTGTTATTGTCTACTCGGCTTTGCTGATCCACGGGATCCTACAAAGCCAAGAGGTTTGATTTGTTTTGGTGCTTTCTTGAAAAACAAAAGCTGCATTTTCCACCTGATACAATTGTGATTGTTTGTTATTGCTGTTTCTCATCTGAGTGAGAACTGTTTGTTTCCGCGTTTTGAATAGACTTTGCGAGTCAACCACAACTGCTTCGTTTTGTTTACATTTCACCGCTTCTTCTCCAAACTTCTTTTAATCCTTTCAAGCACTAAGCACCCCTTTTTTTTTCCCTCTTTTCTTGCCTTTTTCTGAGTAAACCGCGGCCCGGCATTCTTACCGCGGCTACGTTTCGCTTACTAATCTCTTATATTATATGTAATAAGCAGCATGTGATTGGCGGGGAACTCAGCTATGATATCCTAATCAGGAAATCATTTAAACTCTAAAAAATTCACAAGCCGCGCGGAGACAAATCGACTGTTTTTTGATTCTTCTTCGTTTTTGTGTTGTTTGTTTACTGCTTCTTATCTTATCGTCTCTTCTTGTGATAAGAACCCACAGCAGCAGCAGCAGCAGCAGCAGCAGTTTCTCTTTCACTGCGGAATATTCCATCAGTCCTCATCACTCGCCAGCACAATGACGGCCCGGCCGACGCTCGCGCTTCCCCTCAGGCAGCTCGCTCGCAGATCAGCCGCTGCTTCCTCGCGACACCAGCCATTCCTGCTCTGTCTGAAATCACAGCAGTCGACCTCGTCGCCGTCGACACGGCGTCTGACGCGTCTTCTTTCGCGCAGCAGCTTCCACACATCCGCGCGGCTGCGATCAGACGAAGACGAGATCTCACCGGAAATGCGCGAACTGCTCGAAGAACCCCGCGAAGCCGACGAGGCAGACGTCGTTATCGTCGGCGGCGGCCCTGCCGGTCTGGCTGCTGCGATCAGACTCAAGCAGCTTGAGCTTAAACGGGGAAACGAGATCCGCGTCGTCCTGCTCGAGAAAGCTGCCGACATGGGTGCGCACACCTTGTCCGGCGCTGTCATCGAACCGCGTGCGCTCGACGAGCTGATCCCAGACTGGCGTGACAACCCTCCTAGCCCGTTAACGCCGGTGACGACCGAGAAGATGCGGTTCTTGACCTCAAAATACGCCATCCCCATCCCAGAACCTCCACAGATGCACAACACCGGGAACTACATCGTCAGCCTGAGCGAGGTGGTGAAGTGGCTGGCCGAGAAAGCAGAGGAACTTGGCGTCGAAGTCTACCCAGGCTTTTCTGTCTCGGAGCTGCTCCATGATTCCACCGGCGCCGTGTACGGAATTGCGACAAACGACATGGGCATCTCGAAATCGGGCTTGCCCAAGGACGGATTCCAACGCGGCATGGAGTTCCACGCAAAGGTAACCTTGCTTGCCGAGGGATGTCACGGCTCGCTCTCGAAGCAGGCTATCAAGAAGTTTGATCTTCGCCGTGGTCGCGACCCGCAGACTTACGGTCTTGGTATTAAAGAGGTCTGGGAGGTCCCTGAAGATAACTTCCGCTCAGGCGAGGTGGCGCATACTATGGGTTGGCCGCTGAGCAAGGATCTTTACGGCGGAGGATTCATGTACCATTTTGGTGAGCGTCTAGTCTCTGTCGGCCTCGTGGTCGGACTTGACTATGCCAACCCCTGGGTCTCGCCGTTCCGGGAATTTCAGAAAATGAAGCATCATCCGTTTTACTCCTCCGTGCTCAAAGGCGGCAAATGTATCTCCTATGGAGCTCGCGCACTAAACGAAGGAGGTCTTCAGTCAATTCCAAAGCTCATCTTTCCTGGCGGAGCTCTGATCGGCTGCTCAGCAGGTTTCGTCAACGTGCCCAAGATCAAAGGTACCCACACAGCCATGAAATCAGGCATGCTCGCGGCCGAGTCCGCGTTCGACGCAGTCACGACCGAGACGACAAACACGTCGCCGATTGCGTTATATGACTACGAAGAGAATTTCAAAAAATCTTGGATCCATGAGGAACTTTACGAAGTGCGCAACATCCGGCCCTCGTTCGACAGCAAACTGGGAATGTACGGCGGCGTGATGTACTCCGGTATCGACACTATGCTTCTCAAGGGCAAAATCCCCTGGACGTTCCACCATCGCCACACCGACGCAGAGCTTACCCAGCCAGCTGATAAGTTTAAGCCGATCGAGTACCCGAAGCCGGATGGCGAGATCAGCTTTGATTTGCTGACCTCGGTTGCACGAACGGGAACCATGCACGACGAGGACGAGCCTGTCCATTTGAAAGTTAAGGATTGGGTATGCTCATTTGCAGGAATGTTCCAGAGTATAAAAAATTGCTAACAACGACAGGACGCACACACAGCGGCATCGTTCCCCAAGTACAAGGGCGTCGAGAACCGATTCTGTCCGGCCGGTGTCTACGAGTACGTCGCGGACGAGACCAAGCCCGAAGGTGTCCGGTTCCAGATCAACTCACAGAACTGCATCCACTGCAAGACGTGCGATATCAAGGTGCCTACGCAGGATATCAACTGGGAATGTCCTGAAGGCGGCGACGGACCAAAGTACATCCTTAGTGAGTATTTTCTTGAAATGGTAGTAGTTGTTGTATAGTTGCTGACACTCTCTTTAGCTTAGTTTACTTTGAATGTGGAAGACGAAGGAACGAGATCGTTGTAACATATAGCACAATACTTTTTCTTAATAATAACCCAGTCAAGCATAGAAAAAACAACCATTTCCTGTTCAAGCAAACCGTAAACTCATCACCAGCCGCAGTCACGTTATTTGCGAGCTAAGCGAGTGTTAAGCGCCGCTCGAAGCGCAGCCGCCGGGGGGGAGGCGAACTTTATAACTCGGCCTGCTCGTCGCTGGCTGGTTATCACCAACTTCTGGTAGATAGAGAGCACTTGTGTCAACATAGAGAGCAGCGTAGAACGAGACAGCAGAATGGCAGATGAGTACGTGCCCGAAATCAGCTCGCTGGCAGAGATCTACGTCACCGTGGATCAGCGGACGAGATATCAGACCATCATCGACTTGTTTGAGACGACTTACGGCGCCGAGCCCGAGTTCCTCAGTCGCAGTCCGGGACGCGTTAACCTGATTGGAGAGGTGTGGTATTTATTGCTGTGATTTTTTGGTGGCTGGTGATGTTGAAAGCAAACTAACGGGCGTGCAGCACATCGACTACTGCTACTTCTCAGTTCTGCCAATGGCCGTCGAATCAGACATTGTGATTGCGGTCCGCAAAACAAACGAACCGAAGCTGCGTCTGCAAAACACAAAGAAGCAGTTCTCGTTCTCAGAAGTGCCTCTGTCGACTGCAGGCGACTACCTCGAAATCAGCAAAACACACACGACCTGGGCGTCCTACTTCGAGTGCGGTCACCGTGTCGCCCATGAGTTCCTCAATTCCTCCTCCCCCTCGTCCTCCCCGAAAATCGTACCCGTCGGTATGGACGTCGTTGTCGACGGCACCGTGCCTGCCGCCTCGGGTCTCTCGTCCTCGGCCGCCTTCATCTGTGCCGCGGCCCTTGCGACGCTGCGCGTGAACGGCGTCACCAAAATCACAAAGCAGCAGCTCACAGCAATGGCGATTGTCTCCGAGCGCCATCTAGGCGTGTTTTCCGGCGGCATGGACCAGTCGGCGTCCGTGTACGGCAAGCTAGATCACGCGCTTTACGTCCAGTTTGTGCCGAAGCTGACCTGCACGCCGTTCAAGTTCCCAGACTCGAACCCGCCGCTGTCGTTCGTCATTGCGAACTCGCTCGTGTACGCCAATAAACACGACACCGCGCCGACGAATTACAACCTGCGCGTGGTCGAGGTTTCTCTCGCGGCTGAGATCCTTGCTCATAAGTACGGCGTCGGAGAGATACCGCAAGACTCTGGAATCGGAACGGGCACGCTGCGTGGGTTCCTTGAGGCGTATTTCGCGAAAACAGAGTCAGCGCCGGCATGGGATGGCGATGTCGAAGAAGGCACGCGCCGTCTCAAGGTCATGGCAACGCTGGTGGAAGAGACGTTCACCAACCATGACGGCTACACTACTGAGGAAGCCGCTGCTTTACTCGGCGTCTCAGAGTCTGAGTTACACGATAAATTCCTCACAAAAACACTTGTGTGCTTTACAAAGTTACAACTATACGGACGCGCCTTACATGTCTATAACGAAGCTCTCCGTGTGTTGCAGTATCTCACCACAATGCTTCACCCTCCTTCCGACTCTCAAAGCATTTTTGCATCGTTGGGATCCCTAATGGACGCCTCTCATAGCTCTCTCGACAAATTGTTCGGCTCTTCCTGTCCAGAGCTGAACACTCTGTGTTCGATTGCGCGCGAAAACGGATCAGCAGGATCACGCGTGACAGGCGCGGGCTGGGGTGGCTGCTCAGTGCATCTCGTGCCACTCGACAAAGCAGACCAACTCAAGGCCGCGCTCACGGAAAAATATTACCGCGTCCAGTTCCCGAATATCACTGACGAAGAGATAGAACAGGCTTTGGTCGTGAGTAAGCCTGGTATTGGTAGCTTGGTGTATACAGGTGGTCGTCCATAGAGGATAAAATGGGAGGAAGGGGGGGTTAGTGTACATATATATATATATATTCTTACAATTTCTATTAATTACAAAGACATGATACCATGTAACGCGCGTATAGTGTAACTCCAATTATCTAATATCAACGCTGTATAATTCTGAAAGACCCATGCAATCCCAAAAAAAAAAAAAAAAAAAACAGAGTCGGCCATTATGGCTCTATATATACTTGTCAGCTCTCTCGCGGTCTGACAACCGGCTTCGAAGATACTCTGTACACAAAATCTGTACTCCACAGCTGCATAAGCTGTGCCTTGATAGACGGCACGGCGCCAAAGATTGTTCCAGCGAGAGGGAAAAGCACGTAGTCGAGAATATTGATGAGCCTTTTTCGACGCGAGAACGGGACGTGCGACAGTGCCCGTTTGATCACCTCCGGGGTTGTGGACAGCGAAAGAGCTTGTGAGACTGTCTCTGAGCGAAGTCGGAGAGCGGTTGAGTGGAAGGACTCGTAGAGGAGGAGCTGGACGACGACGCCGAGGAATGCTGCTGTGCGGAGATGATTCGTGTACCGGAGCACGTAGTCGAGGGCTGAATCAGGCGGAATCGAGATGAAGATAGGAAGGAATGAACAAGCAAGCACGTCAAGAAAGTAGTGCACGGGAAGGAAATGAGCTTCGTACATTCGATGGAGAAGCACGACTGTTCGCCAAATCGGCACAGGCGAGCCATCTTCTTGATGACTGCCGGCGCTTTCCTCGATGTCAAGATCAAGATCAACTTTTTCGCTCAAGTATTTGCTATCGTCTAGCCGCCGCCGGCGACGGCGCATACACATCCTAATCGTCTCGCGAATGGCATATCCTGAATCAACCATACCCCACATATGTCGACACGCCTGCGCAAATCTAGCGATTGAAGAGAGTCGCCAGAGCTCTAGCACACTCGAGTCAGCGGATGCCATTGACTCATGTACGACATTACAATGACTCGCGGGACTAAAGACAGAAACCGAAAGGATGCGCCCGCGAGTAGCAAAATAGCATTTGAGATACATGTGCAGGTCCTCGCCGATGGCTTGAGGACCTGTATCCCAGAAATCTACAAAGCGAGCAAGAGTCATGGTCACAGAGTAGACCGAAGTCGGCGTGCGCACGCGCGAGGAGTTGTAAAGCGCGGAAATGCCGGCGGCGCACCAGAGCATATCAGCGCAGCGCACGAGTGGCGAAACGTCGTGGGCGTTGCGGTCAAAGACGATTGGCGGGACGTACATGGTCATTGTATCCGCTTTGAGTGGATTTTTCAAGCAGTCGTGTGTGATTATCTCAAAGTAGGAGCTGAGAAGGTGGGTGTCGGCGTCCATGGCGGTGAAGACTATGTGATGGGATGCGGATCGCGCATGGTAGTCTTTCGAGGCTGCCCGAGTCGCCCATGCGATGTTTGCGGATTTCCCTCGTGCCTCTCCGGGGATCCCGTCTGGGTGGAGAGTGTATGTGATTCGTCTGAACGAGAGAGAAAAGTCTTTGATCAGGGAGCTGGCTTTCTCGACTGCTGCGCTTTCGTGGGCCTCCATGGCCAGGTAGACCTATATTTGTCAGAGTAGTGCACTAGTAGGCTGGTTAGAGAGACAGTGACGCACATCATAGGAGCTTCTCGCGAGCCTGTGACAGGCAAGCATAGCCAAAGTCTCGCGCAGAGTCTCTAGGGTCTCTTTGTAATTTGGGATAAAAATTGCATGCAAAACATCCGAGTCGCGGGCAGCGCAGCCGGCTTCCAGCACAAGAAGCTCGCTTTCGGAGCTCGGTGTGCTGGATGATAGACTAGTGCTTTCGGGACTGCTGTCTGCACGCTGACCGCAGTTGCTGTTGTCAAAGCCCGCGCCGAATCTGCGGGCTTGGTGCAGTTTGCGCTGTGTGGGCAGAGCGAGAGCCGAAGACGCGCGGGCGACTCGCCGGCTGGTGACGTACATGCCATAGCAGGACCTGACTGTGAAGGAGACGACAAACAGATGCAGAAGCAAGGTGAGGAGGAGGAAGGCCGCCGAGTCGTAGGCAAAGAGCAGCACGGCGAGTTCGAGGAGGGTCGAGAGCCCGGGCGTGCAGCGGACGAGGTATGCTGCTGCGCGCGAGCCCGCTGCCGCGATGCTCGTTGCGGGCGAGAGCAGGCGCATGCGTCTAAGGCGCTGCTGGGTTGCTGCAGAGAGAGCAGGTGTTGGAGCAGGCGTGGAGGAGGAGTGTTTATTGTGTGCGTTGAGCCAGGTCGCCGCATCGAGTGTGCGGCGCGCGCACTGAGAGAAGAAATATGTTAATCGTTATGATATTGATGTGAGTGTGGAATACAGGATGTATATTGTGTACGTTGTAGTTATGAGTATATTGCGTAGAATAATAGTGAACCGGAACTCCAAGGGCGTATGAGCATGAGCTATGAAAACTTGCAGAGATACAGGGCGTACGCCATGGACGACGACAGCACGGCAACGGAGACCGCTGTCCAGACAATGCTCCGCTGAGCTACCTGGCTGTTAGCAAAGGTGTTGCGACGACTGCGCCTGGTAAAGAAATACGTACTCGTGGTGCGTTGGCGGTGCTCGATCTGGCGCTGGCGCTCCTTCGTTGCAGCTTCTCTGACGAGCTCCATGCGCGCTTTGTAGTCGTCGATTCGCTCGGTGGCCTTCTGCAGCCTGCGCTCGAGGGTGTCTACGAGGTCGAGCTCTTTGCGAAAGAGATCGATTTTTTCGAGCTTGACGGCAAACTCGTTCTGCGAGCGCTCGTTCTCGTGCTCGAGGATCGAGTCGTAGTGGCGGACACGGTCGCGCAGCTGTGTGAGCTGCAGGATGCGCTGCTCGATTTCGTGCGTCTGGCTCAGCAGATCGGTCTCGAGTCTGGTCAGCCTCTCCTCGTCGTCGCGCTCGGAGGTGCGGAAGAGCGACAGCTGGTCTGTGATCTGGTCGGCTATTCTCCTGTTGTCGGTGTCAGCTCTGGCTTGAATCTGCGAAGCGCGCAAACGCGGAACCTGACTTTGCCCGGTTGAGCAGCTTCCAATCGCGGCTGGGATGGCGCTCAATCGACGCCGTCTCGAGGCGCAGCGACGGCGTGAGCGATCCGCGTCGGCTGTGAGCATCGCCGTCTGTTGCTGCGCCCGAGACGCTGATCTGAGGCACCACGAGGCGTGTCTGCGAGGAGCTTTGCTCGGAGGTTTCTGGCTCTGCTGGTGCTGCTGCTGCTGGCTGCGGCAACGACACACCGCTCAGGCGCGAGCGCGAGGACCGGAACATCGGCCGCATCGACGGCGGAGGAACAGAGAACGACATTGCGGGCGCGTTCGCGCTGATCTGCGGGCCGTCCGTGTGTGCGTCGGCGAGGAAGGCCGCGCGAGTCGAGCAGGCTGCGCTGACCTAGCCCACAGACTTCTGTGCTGACTAATATACCATAGCAGACTCGTCGGCGCTGACTAATATATCGCACACCGTGATGGACGCACTGCACGGCGGAATACGCAGCACCAGGACGCAGAGCAGGCAGAGCAGGCAGAGCAGGCAGAGCAGGCAGAGCAGCTACTCCGCAGACGCGCGCCACAGGAACGGCCGCCGCCCGAAGTTCACCGCGAGCCCGACCGCGCCAAAGACACCCACTGCGCCGTACACGTCCACTTCACCGCCGTAGAACCTGTCCGTGTCGCGCTGCGTGCGCGCGTCGCGCAGGCCCAGCTGCTCGCGCATGCTCCAGCCGCCGGCCCGCTTCCCGTTGCGCGTGGCCCACACCGTGCCCGCGGCAAAGTCCATCCCGAGCCCGACCGTCTCGCCGACCGCGAGCGGGCAGCCGTCGAGCAGGTCGCGCCCCGCGAACGGGTCCGCGACGTAGCGGCGCCCGTCGTCCGAGTGCACCGCGACGCTCGCGCGATGCCAGCCCGGCAGCCGCGTGCGCGCAGGATACGGGCCGGCCACGAACCCGACCGCGACCGCGCACCGCTCGGGCGCGTCCTCGCGCGCGGTCAGCGTGGCCTCGAAGTAGATCTGTCTGCGCTCGCCGCTGCGCCGGGCCGCGTACATCGGCAGCGCCGTCGTGAGCGTGCAGTCGCGCTGGTTCGCGAAGCTGCGCACGCGCGTCGTGTGCGCGCGCGCGTCCGCGCTGATCTCGAGCGTCCGCGGTGCTCTGCGCGCGAGCGTCCGCAGCAGTCCGCGTCGCGCGTCGCCGGTCTGCGGTGCCACCAGCTCAAACTCCTGCGCTGCCCAGCGCGCGGCCTGCGCGTCGCTCAGCACCCGCGGCGGCCACAGCGCGTTGCGCGCGCAAAACTCCGCCGCCCGCGCGGCCTCGTCGTCCGGGGCATGCGAGTACAGCGCCTCGCGATGCGTCTCCGGCGCGCCTGAGTACGCCGGCGGAGGAGCGCGCTGTGCGGGTCCGTCGCGATCCTCCGCCGAGTACGCCGGCAGGTCTTCTTCATCCATGTTCAGCAACCAGCAACACAGCAACACAGCAGCACAGCAGCACGACAGCTGGTGCAGTGTGATGTAGTGCGATGTAGTGCGAAGTAGTGCGTGCGTGCAGTGCGATTTAGGGCTGCTGACACAGCACAGCCCGCGCGTTCGCGTACTCATCTGCCCTCACTATGCTCTCACTCTACTCCTGCCAACTTACTCCACCTACACTCCTCATGCAAACGTTTCCTTTTTTTTATTATTCTAATATATAACAACCAATCCCGGATTAATGATACAATCGCAAACAATAACAAAACTTGTAATCCCATAAAATGCTCCAGTACCCACAAAACAAAACAGCAATCACAAAAAGCTATATCTCGTCCCTCTTAGTGATCCACAAACACACATGCCTTGATTTTTTGTCAATAGTATACACGGCCACCCCCAGCCAGCGGCACTGCTCGCCCCTCTCTCCCCAGCAGCTAATCTCATAGTGGTATTTCACGGTACTTTAGCAACAAACAGAATTGGCAAAAAACTATCAGCAATCTACTGCTTTCGGAACTCGCTTAGTACAGGATAAATAGCCTACACAATTAGCACACTTCTTCTTCAACGAAACGAATAAAAAAATTTACCTCAAAAGCCTGATAGATCTCCTCCCGCACTTTGGCTCCCGTCAAAACAATCTTGCCAGAAACAAAAATCAAAAGAACAATCTTAGGCTTCACCATACGGTAGATCAGTCCGGGAAACAACTCGGGCTCATAAGACGAGAAGTGTCCGTGAGAAAACGCAAGCCCTTCCAGCCGTATAGGAAATCGCACATCGCACGATCCAACAATGTTCTGGATCTTGAACTCCATAAACTTGGCGTTGAACCCAAGCTTCTGGATAATACGCGCGTACTTCCGACTGGCCAGCTTCGAGTCGTCCTCGGACTTTGCTCCGGTGACGACCATCTTGCCAGACGCAAAAATAAGCGCAGTCGTCTTGGGATCACGAATACGCATAATCACAGCAGCAAAACGCTTGAAAAAAACAAAGTTAACATCACAGAAACAGCAGAAATACACTAGGATCACAACCAAGTGCATACCTTTGGATTGTATTCAGCATTGCGAGCATGCAACGCAATGGTCTTGAGGTCGAGACGGCACTCAAGGTTGACTGTGGCGACAATGTTTTGCAACGTAGGAATGATTCCAGAGGCGCTGTTAATCCCAGCACCACCCACAGCATTGCCAGGAGTGGCCGCCGGAGTAGCAGGCGCAATGTCCATCGACGGCTTCACGTCGACGGACTGATCGGTGATTCCATGCTGCTCCGAGGGCGGCGTGATGTCGGACGCTGCCATCGGGTACGACAGCGAGGTCGGCGAGACAAACGCCTTGGCCTGCGCGGCAGTGCGCGGAACAGCAAGAGACTCCATGATTGTTGCGCCGGGTTCTATGTCTTCTTCTTCGAGTAGAACAAGCTAATGTCACCCGCGAGAAGATATGGATGTGTGGAAAGGAGCGAAGAGCAAAATGTTACCCTATTAGGCAAAAAGGTAAACAAACAGAGAAAAAAAATTCAGCGTCTGCGGCCGAGACCTGCGCGAGCGGGCGGCCGCAAATATATAAGAAGTAGGGTTAGGGTGTTTGGGCATTGCCACAAGACGCGTTAACCGAAATAAGCAATTACGCTAGTCTGAATGAGGACTAGCTCCAGAAGATCAAAAGTTTAATTGATTCTCGCTTAATCTCGAAAAAACGCTGACCGAGACATACGCAGGGGGTTTCTGCGAAGTAGTATGAACTAATATAGCAGAAGCATAACATCAGTATAGTAGCGCGGAATAATAAAACAGATTAGCATAGAATAGTAAATAGAAAAGGTGATGTATTGCAGAATCTCGTGATTGACCTCAAGCCGCACTGGCGTCGTCACCAAGCCATCCTCCACAATCACAATCACTGCACAGTAAACACAATTACATCAATTAGTGAACCACAGTCACTAGTAGTCATTAAGCTGCAGTGGGTCATCATAGTCACATAAACTAATTGAACAGGGATCTAATAAGACGAGCCTGCACACTTCCTAGCACAGTATCGTCACTACTGATCTATCTGAGATCAAATTACACCATCACACACTATACACTATACACTCTCTCTAATACACACTCATGCTCCATATAACCCCAAAATGCGACCTCTCCGCCCTATCAATCGTCAGCCCACTCTCTTTGATAATATCCCCAATATCCAGATTCCGCCGGCATCCAAACTTCTTCGCATGCACCTCTGAATTCCGATCCAGCATCCAATTCACAAACCTCCACGTCCCGTGCCCATGCTCAAGTAGAACAATCCGTCCATCCGGCTTCAACAGCCTCTGCATGTGCCTCAGCGCCTTGACCGGGTCCTGGTACGAACACAGAGCAAGCGTCTCGAATATAACATCGTACTTCTTCATCAACGGCAGCTCCTCGGTCTTTGCAACAACAAACTCAACAGACTCGTAGTCTGGAAAAACCGCTCTGAACTGCTTCTCTGCCTCTTTCATCATTCCCTCAGACGGATCCGCAAGCGTCATCGATCGGATTGGGCCTGACAAATCGAGATATCTCACATTTCGCCCTGTTCCGCAGGCTACTTCTAAAACATCTCCCTAAATCGTGTAATATTGTGAGATAATCGAAAATAAACCACAGAAAAACAGAGACACACCTGGAGTCTCTTCACGATATCTTTTCTCCAAAGAGGCAGGAAGAACACCGCCTCATCGAAATCAATCAGCTTATCATATGTAGGCGCCAATTTCTCATAGATCTCCGTCGTATCTTCAACTAGCGCTCCTTCAACTCCAGCACTATTCCCCACAGTCCCATCAGTTCGCTCATCATTCTGCGTTGTGGGCTCTGACGACGCCATGGGCTTTCAGATGATGACAATCAGACAGGAACTCGGGACGAGCGATAAGTCTTCACGTGCGGCGACGCTGCTCTCAGCTCAAAACGCCCCTTGATCACTACTTACTGTAGAACAGCACTATTTTTTTTTTATATACAACAGTAGTAGAAAAATTCAAAAATAAATACACAAATATTTATTTGTGTTTTTTTAATTACTGGCGTTGCTCTAGACACACACGCCGTCGACATATATACAACTTTCAAGACTCCTCAGTCTCCTAAATACAAGCATATTTATTCCTCACCAAATCAAAAACCTCTTCTTTGGCTCGACTGATAACTCTTCACCCTCTAAATGGGCATGGATCGTCCAGGTCGTGCCAAGATGCGATCTCTCCTCCTTATCAATAACCAGCCCGCTCTTCCGCACAATATCCCCGATATCCAAGTTCCACCGACATCCAAACACCTCCGCTCGAGGTGCAGCATTCTTATCCAAAATCCGATTAATAAAATCCCACGTTCCGCGCCCGTGCTCGAGCAAAATTATTCGGCCACCTGTCTTGAGAAGCTTTTGCATGTGCTTTAACGCCGCAACCGGATCCTGGTAAGAGCAGATTCCAAACGTCTCATAGATGACATCGTATTTCTTTTCCACAGGGAGATCCTCTGTTCTGGAAACAATGAAGTCTGCAAACTGGTACTTCGGATAGTGTGTCTTGAATTGTTTCTCGGTCTCCTTCACCATCCCTTCAGCAGTATCCACAAACGTAATCGACGAAATCTTGCCAGGAAGATTCAGATACTTGACATTCCGCCCTGTTCCGCAGCCTACTTCCAACACGTCTCCCTAAATTTTCTCTGTTAAAACACACGCCCAATGTACACCACTCTGAACATACCTGCAACTGCTTTGTAACATCCTTTCTCCAGAACGACAGAAACATAAACTGCTCGTCTCGGTTGATGATGCTGTCGTATCGCTCCGCCAAGCCCTCATAAACCTCCTTTGTATCCCGAGGCTCAGCATCCTTGTACTCTGACGGATCCGACGCGACGCCATAAGTGAGATAGTAATAAGCACCTCCGACAAACAAGAGATAGAGCCCGGCAGAGACGATAATGAACTTGCGCTTCCGCATTTTCAGCTCGGTCGCGCTGATGTTGTACTTTCCAATTCCTCCAGTCTCTTCCTTTACAACAGCTCTCTCTGGCGGAATGAAAGTCTTTCGCGGGATTCTTCGTCTTTTTGGGTCCGGAGGAGGCAGCTGTGTTTTTGACGACGCATATCTCATAGTCTGCAAGCGCGTCTGAAAGCACGTCCACAGCGGTCTCTGCCGCACTCTCGAAGCCAGCGACATTCTTGCTCTTAACAAACTGCCAGCAGACTCGCGATGCTCTCCCGTCTCCGGCGTTGAGTCCTGCCTCTCGTCGGTCCATCCCCTAAACCTATACTACCCAATAAGGTTTTTGTGTCCAGGGGGTGGCCACAAAACACAGAAAGCTCTTCGCTGCTCCACTTCACGACTTTTGTTGCTATCTCAGGCCTATTCTCCGCAAGAAATATTCCAACGAGGACTAGTGCAGCTTGTTAAAAATGTCGTACTCGGATGTCAGATTGTTCATCCGTCCCATCTCGCGCGATGGTGGGTTTACCCGGATTCAGTTTGCTCTGAATATTACTAACCTGCCGTAGTTATGCGTGATGATATCGAGGACTTATTCAAGGGCTATGGAAAGCTCGTTGATGTTAAGCTTATGGCTGGTTTTGTGCGTTTTCTGTTGCATCTTGGGTACTTTACCATACTGACACCATTCCAATAGGGATTCGTTGAGTTCGAGAACCCCCGTGATGCTCAGGACGCTGTAGCTGAATTCAGTGCGCATCCTTCTCTTTTCACCCTTAACTTATCTTTCTTCTAACACCCTCTAGACAACAAGGACTTCATGGGAGACCGCCTCCAGCTCGAGTTCGCAAAGCGTCGTCGTGAGCGTGAAGATCGTCGCGACAATCGCGACAACTACCGCGATCGCGATTTCCGCGACCGTCCTGAGCGTAGAGAGCCTCGCCGTCCTCGCCGTAGTGAATTCCGTGTCCAGGTTTCAGATCTTCCTAGTGATTGCTCGTGGCAGGTACGTTTACTTTTAGCCCTCTCCTTTGTCATTTAGGCCTCTCCCTCCGATTTCCCCTTGGTTGATCAGTAAACGCTTGCGTGAAACAACTCTCTCCTCTCTGATCATGTCGCAGAAGGTGATTGCTTGTCAAAAAATATAAATAAATAAATGGTGAACGATGAACTCTCCGGTCTTCTGGTCTATTTGCGCTTCCAATGTCCTTCTCCAAATAGTTTGTTTTGTGGATCCTTCCTTGTGTATTTGGCGATCTCCTATCCGTGGCCGTCTGTTTTGTCCTTTTATTCTTCTTTCCTGGTTTCCGCTTTGATATCTTCTGTCCGTGTCGTGTGGTTGTCGTTTCGTTTCGTGTCGTGTTCCCATTCCGCCCGTCTCTTGCTTGAGTGTGTCGATTTGTATTTATTTTCCTTTTTCTCTTGCTCTTTTGGGTATATTATCTGTTTCCGAGGATCCCCTTTTTTGTGTTTCGTTCGAGGCTTGAGATTATCTATTGGCATACGATAATTCACAGAAGACCTAAAGTTGAAAAATCATATCCATCCGTGGCGCATCTTACCTATCATATCTTTGGGATTTACTTCCATATTAGCGATACTGACTCTTTTTTTTCCCTTATTATTTAGGATCTTAAGGACTTTGCTCGTCGCGCTGATGTCGAAGTCTTGTATGCTGATGTCTCGCGTGACCGTGACGGTACTGGGTATGTGATTGATTGCCGATAAACTATCAACTGGATCCTATTTGCTAACTAGAGTAAATTTTACAGTGTCTTTGATGTGCAGCATCAGGGAGACCTTGATATTGTGATGGAGAGGCTCGCAAATGAGGAAATCAAGGGCACTCGTCCTACCCTCCGCGATGAGGTACTTTTCTTTACATTTATATTCTTGAGATAATGTACTAATAGTATGCCAGGTTGTCGATATGTCCCGCGAGAGATCTCCTTCGCCTTATCGCCGCAGCTCTCCACCTCCTCGCCGCTCCTATGGCGACCGTGGCGACCGTGGTGACCGCGGCGGTCGATACAACGACGACCGCGGATACCGCCGCCGCGACCGCTCGCGCTCTCCTCGTCGAGACTACGGTGGTCGTCGTGATAGATACGATAGACGTGACCGTGGCGACCGTGGAGATCGTGGCGAACGCGGAGATCGTGGCGACCGCAGTGCTGCGCCTGCTGCCTCTGATGACGTCCCTCCTCCTCCTCCCCCTCCAGCGGGTGATGATGGTGCTGCCGCCGGAAATGGAGGTGAGTGGGCTGGTGACGAGAGAAGCGGCAACGGCGAAGGCGACGATGGTGCTGCTGGTGAGGACACCTGGTAAACGTCTCTCGTTTTTTTGGAGCGAGGTTTGCTAGTTTGCTGTTGCTTTCTGGAGTGATGTGTGTAAGAAAAGTAAGGATTTCAATCTCGCTTCGTTAGAGGCTCGGCAATTGTAGCTAAAAATCTCAATTTTTATCTGTGTTGCTTTGTTTATGTAAAGGTAGTTTGCTCTTTGCTCTTTTCTGTCGTTTTGTTTTGCTTTGTTTTATGTATTTCTGTGTGCTACCGTTGTTCACTGTGGCTCTTTGCTTATCAAAAACGAGTTTGATCACCCGTTCTGTAATTTTAAAAGAAATTCATATTTTAGTTTTACCTTACTTACCTCACTACTTGGTTCTGACAACAACTGTTAAACGTGCCTATTGTATAAAAAGGAATTAAAGGATATTTTGATAACTGCGGTCTTCATATTACTACCACTGCTCAGATTCTCACGAGAGCCATATGACCAAAAAAACGAAGAGATACAAAGTCATATAAATCAGGGCCGATATACCGCACAAACACAAAGATAAGTTACACATTATGCAACGATTACGCAAACAAGAAAAACAAAATGTCTAGAAACATGATCTTTAACAAAACATATAAGGAACGGAAATAAAGAACGAAATTTCGTCGAAACTAAAATGGAAAAAAAAAAAAAGAAAACATTGACCCATGAATTAATGAAAGTGATACTCCCCCATCTCCTAAAACGGGCAAAACGCTAATAAGCAAGTGAAAAAGCAGATATGAAAAATACACAGGAAACAAGGACCGACCAAGGAAAACCAAATGAGTGCCATATAAACAAAACCCACGCAACCGGGACCAGCATTGATAAAAAAGAGCAAATCCAACCAATCCAAAAAGATTTACCAAAGCCTGCAAATGAGCGAGATCGTTGCTAAATGAGATGCAACGAGTATAACAAAAGAACATGTGCAAAATCGACGAAACTGAAAAATGCACAGACGGTTCGCCTAGGTAGTATCAAATCGCCAAGGAATGCCGCTAGGGCAATGCATCGACACTGCTAAGACGATCTGCTGTTATGATGAGAAAAAAAAGGAATGTGACGAAAATATGCAAAAAACAAAAGCTGCGCTGAATACAGCGCAAGTGGCTCGAAACAAAATTAATTAAAAAAACTGGAAGAGATAGTTAGCAAGCAAGCATTTGCAATAATAAATGTCGAACGCACTAACTACCTTTTCAGAACAACAGACAGAATGCAAAGGATGAGTAGCAAACAGTGAAGGTGAGTGAGGAGGAGCGAACGGACAAAGAGAAGAGGTGACACTGTGCTACAGGATGAGACAACATCCAGCGGACTGTCGCTGACCGACTAAGAGACTGGCCCGGGTTGCGGCTTCGAATACATTATCGACGTTTTCACCAGTAAGAGCCGAACATTCCAAGTATTTCCGCGCACCGATTTGACGCGCTACAAGTTCAGCCTAAAGATGTCAGTTAGTAGGGTCGAAAGAGGTAAGTAACGGCGGAAACAGCAGACCTCTTGAGGGGTCACGAAATGTTGACTCCGGCGGCGGATTTCTTCAATGGCTTGAGGGTCTTGACGCAGGTCTTTCTTGAGTCCTACAAGGATGATGGGAATACCTGGGCAAATTTCATTGATTTCAGTGATCCACTATGCATAGGTTAGCTTAAGTACAAAGAAGTCAGAATCAGAAAACGCGTACTTTTGTAGAGACATTCTCTAATGAGTCCGGGGTGTCGACGGCAAATCCAATTAGTATGACATGAGCTCTGGAGTAGGAGAGGGGCCGCAATCGCTTGTGAAGTTAGTTACATGAATAATTGAGAGGATTGTGTCGATCGATACCTCATATTCTTCCTGGCCTCTGCATACAGTATTTAGTCAGTACTAAATAAGAAAGGAAAAAGTGTAAATATCTGAAGACTTACGCAGTATCCCATAAGGCAAGTTGCACAGATTTTCCATCGACCTGGTTACGGCGTTAGTTAGGCACTCATAATATACTGTCCAACAAATCAGACGAACCCGGCAATCAGTGACATAAGTCTCAAACACGGTTGGTAGCTATAAACTTTTGTTAATAATTGCGAGTGACAATTGATGTAGATTGTTCTGCGTACATGTTCCTATTAATCAGAAAGGTTAGTATCAGAAAGAACAGGTAGGCGATAGGAGAGAGCGGAGTATCATGTGCCAATACACAGGCCAGCGCTGCTCAAGACAAGGACACAACCACTCCAAAGAAAGAAGAGAGGATACCTTTGGAAATTCACCAAGCGTGAAGACACTCAGAAGAGAGGTTTTTCCGCAAGATCCATCGCCAACAATGACGAGTTTCCTGGAGCAAACGGGTTAGCCAAAACAAAGCGCTGTACGAGCACAACTGGCATTGACGACACGTACCGGCGGATGGCGTCACGGGACGACATTAGAAAATAGCCAAAAGAGCAGGAGAAGACACAGCAGTGCTTGAAAAGGGGGATCTGAGGAAGGGAAAAAGGAAAAAAGGGAAGAAGACGAGGACGAGTGCGTGGTGAACAAGACGGATGCTCGCTGTGAACGCTGAGCGTTTCGCGGAGAGCGGCGGTTTAGCGGATTCAGGCACTGAAAATGCGCTGAGCTCAGCAGCGCGTGCTGGACAGAAACCTAAATCGGCGTTTGCATTTTAAAAATGCATTTTAAGTAAACGCCGATTTAGGATTTACGCAGATTACATAATATTAGATTTTGCCAGGCACGCCGATCTGATCTGAAGATTGCGTTTCAGCCGCTGTTTTGTGCGAGCTCTGCCAAGGCTGCGCAAACGAGGAAGAGTAAACCACTGCAGTTGCTTCAAAATACTAGCATTATTCTACTTGTATGTCACTCGCGAAACAGTCATAGTCATAGCTCATAAAGAAATCAATCAATTCATGCGATCAGGACCGCGCAATCGAATTCGCCGCGTCTTCAGAATCAAATCCCCGGGAATCAACTATATCACACCCTTTTTTCTTTCATCTGTAGGCTCAATCGCGTAAAATTGAATAATAGCAACAGCCTGGCAACCGGACATCTTCAATAGTCACGCTGTCTACCAACGTCCACCCCCGTTGCCGCCGAATCCACCAGGACCTCCGGGACCTCCAGGACCACCAGGACCGCCGAATCCACCAGGACCACCAAATCCTTCAGGACCTCCAGGACCGCCATATCCTCCAGGACCTCCAGGACCGCCATATCCTCCAGGACCTCCAGGACCTCCAGGACCACCATATCCTCCAGGACCGCCAGGACCGCCGAATCCTCCAGGACCTCCAGGACCCCCAAAGCCTCCCTCAGGGCCGTCCCGTTGAGGGCCGAATCCGCCCGGCCGGGGACCACCGTGCTGCTGGTGGTGGTGGTGGTGTCCGAACTGATTCGAGATGAATTCTGTCAGACCGGCACCGGCGACGGCACCACCGAGGGTTCCAAGAGTGCCATGGCCCGAGTTGCCGCCGACCTTGTGTCCAACAACACCACCGGCAATGGCCCCAATGAGATCAGTTCCGAGACCACGCTCGCCGCTCTGGCCCTGCGGTTGCTGGTTCGGATCGTAGTTCTGGTTTCCCTCCTGGGGCTGGTAGCCCTGGTTGTTACCATAGAAGTCGTTGTTTGACATTGTGAATAAAGAGAGTGCGTAAATTGACAACAGCTGATGCAACTGAGCGATGGAGAAGAGGCGAGCCCTGCTATTTAAGTTGACGGACGCGTCCTGCGCTCAAAACAGCCTCGGCCGCGTCAACCGAGCCCCTTCACAGCCACTCTCACCTGTGCCTTGGTCAGCCTATCCGCTCTGCACGGCCGTGGCTGAGCATGGCTGCTCCGCAACGCGTACAAATTAAATATACAGCACGTGATCTGGCTGCTTCTGGAATCCGCCGTACACTTCGCCGCACACGTGCAAGCTGCACGTACCGCACAGCCGCTGCGCCTGGCCTCAGTTTACTTCGTTCCTGATACAGTAATATTTACATTCTGCCTCGACAGCAGTCCGCCTGCTTCGTCTATCGCACATTACCTACTCTCGCTCTTGTTCACTAATCACTCGTCCTGATACTGACGCCCGCCGCGTACATTCACCTCCTCACGTCCGAGACTTCGCTGCACACAGCACCCTAGCACATCGCACACCTCGTGCACTATCTCCCACTTGCTCGACCGCAGCGCTCCAATTACCAACCGCAGCAGCCCAACAGTCTTGCTCTTTCCCCGCAGCGCTCCCAGATCCCTCGCAGTCGCTGCCGCACACATCCGCTCAAGAAACGCCAGCCCATCCTCAGCTGGCGCAATTGCGTTCTCCGTCTCTTCGTCTGTAAATTCGGCAGGCCGCTGTCCATTCACTACCGCCGCTCGATCGCGCTCACCAAGCGCATTCGACTCCGGCCCTTCAAGACAGTATCCGTACGACCACATCACCATCGCTGCATGCGCAAGAATATACGGCCGGTGCACAAACGCGTCGTGCCCTGCTACATACGCTTCTCCCTGATAGTACGACCCCAGGTCACCCACCACAAGCGCTTCATATAGTCCGCGTGCGGCATGAAATGCCGCATCCGGAGCACGCTCTGAAATAGCCCAGTCTGTCATCCTTCTCTTCGACGCTGTAAAGTCTTGGAATCGTGTTGGCCGTCCCATAACCCGGTGAACGCCGCAAAATATTTCCAAGTCGTAAATCGACACTCGCATCGATACATGTGCCATATGCCACATAGGTGGCACAAGCCTCTGCAAATGCGACCCATCTTCTGAATACTGTGTTTGCAGCTTCATGCCACTGTTACTGCTACTGCCATTGCCATTACACACCGCATTAGAGCCGTCGTCGTTACTATTAATGCTGCCTGCCCCGTTCTCAACCTCCAGCAATGGGTAACGTCTATCATAGTCTGCTTTCCAGTAGTCCAGCGCCGGCGCTAGTGTCGTCCGCCACGTATCTCGAAATGCACCCCATCCTAGCGAAGATATCTGCAAATCCAGCTGCTCCATTTGATATGATAAAGACATCAGCCCACACAAAAGCACCACACTTCCAAAGCGGCCCGTCGCAACCGACTGCTGATTTAGAAGCTTCTTTAATGCCTTTAAGAACGGCACCGTAGGCGTGCGTATAACATGACTGCGGTCTCCAGGAATCGAATCCCATACATTGTCATCACATGGAAGAGACAGCCGAACCTCATGCGCCGATAGAACAAGCGAATGCGCAAACAGCGCAGCGTGACACACATCCAAAATAAACGCCATGAATGCGGCCCGTTTTGCCATCTCTGCTTCTATCCATCGCTTCCAAATCTCAGAACTCCCATCGATTGCATTAGTGCCCGCCCGATCAGCCGCTGTTCCTGGCGACGACGTTGGAGACCCTAGCAATGTCGAACCGCGTCTGATTAATTGCAGCGTAGTCGCGTGGTGTATATGCGCCCGCTCATGCAACTTCCTTGTTGACATTGTCTTTTCGTACGCCTCCAAAAACAACAAACTTTGTATAATCCAAATCTTTGCTGGAGGATGAAATCCAGGGCTGCCAAATATAACCCACCGAAGATGTTCCGCTATACTCAGCGACAGGTCATGAGCTCCTCCATAATGAGCTCCAATCATGATTATACTCCATAGAAGCGGTCCTGGCGTTGAGTCTGCTTCAAATGTTGGCCGGTGTAGCACTGGAAACTGGAAATGAAACCTCTCCCAGAATAGATGTATATATCTATGAATCGCGTCAAGTTCCATGTCGGGGTGTGATTCAAGCGATGGAATCAAGCCCAGAATATCCAACCGCTTAGTCTCAGACATTAACTTCGCTTGAGGAGGCGTGGGCGGTGTCAAAAAATTCGGTAAATCCACCGGCGACTCAAATTCAGAGTAAAAGCTTGTTGGCAAAAAAAGATCACGAGCGTTTGATAACATTCCATCAGAAAAAAGCCAATTAATTAAATCAGTAGTGTTTGAAGGTGAAGCACGGGAGGCAGATTGTCCCGTAACTGGTGGCTGCGTGCTGTGTGGGCTCACACCAAGCGGCGAGTTGCTGCTTGCAGCTGAGGGAGGAAGCAGTGTTTGCTGCTGCTGTAAATGTGGAGACGATGGTTGAGCTGTCAAAAGTGGGTCGGAAAAATTCGGCGAGACTATTGAAGGAAACCGTGGACTCATTGCTGTGGGCTGTCCTCCATTGATCGTCGTCGAAGCAGCCGCCGGTAGTTGCGCTGGAGCATACAGTGAAGGATTCATTATCGGAGGTAACTGATGCTGAACTCGATTTTGCGCAAGAGTACTTGGAATAGTAGAGTATCGGTGATTGCCTACTGAATCATCGCTTGCGACAGGAGGTAGAATATTGAGACTCTCCCCGTTCAGCAGCTGCTGCTCATGAGATGGCTCAATACTATTGTCAGCTTGCGATGGCACCCGGTAAGCGTCAGCTTCATTATATTCGTTTCGCCGACGATGCCTCTCAATATGTCGAATTCGTAAGTCTTCGCGCACGAATGACTTTGTGCAATACGGCCAGGAGCATTTAAATATCTCTTTGGGGGCATCTGTTGAACGAAGTTAACACAACTTTCCCCCCTTAAATCTCTCTGATGAATATAATTGACTCACGATTAAGCTGATGCCTGGACAGATGTTCAGAGCGTGTGAACTTCTTTCCGCAGCCTGGAGCATCGCACTCATACTGCTTCTCTAAACCTTTCCTCGACCGTCGACGTTTTCTGGAGGATCCCCTAGCTATTGCATTTGAGTCCAGATCCTTTTCACCACCAATAGACTCTGCCATATCGTCTGAGTAAGTCTCTACACCGACGCTGTGGTCTCTGCTGCCTCTCGACGTAGAGACACTCGTAGGTTTTCCACCTGAATAGAGGCTGCTGTTCTCGCTGTTGGCGACCGTCTGCGTAGCCAGATACGGACTCGTGGACGTAGTGCCGTACTGAGGCAGCCTATGCTGCGACGGCGGCTCTATAGGCTGTGTGTCCATCAAAAGCCAAGCTGACGAGAAGAGTGCTCGAAACCAGTCGTTATCTGTTGCTGTCCCGGCTCTCGATCTCAATACTGTGGAGTCTCCACACAACTTCGTGGGGGGACACCACTCTCACGTGACTGCGGTCTTTGCTCCCTGCCAGGAACACGCGCTATGAGGACAAATAGGCAACAATTGCGCTTTTACTAAGAAAATACCGGGCATTACGCAAGTTATGTTATATAATGTACATTATTGAATACCAAAGAAACCTCTGATGATAGCCAGTTCATCCAAAATACTTCCCCCGACTGAGTCCCCTCCAACCCACAGCTGCACCAGTAACCGCACAACTATACGGCGACTCAGAACCGTAGCTCCCATCAACGCAATCGCCTTCAAATGCCCGCACATCAGTACTATATTTAGCGCCTCAACTGTACTGACATTAACAGCCCATCCTATAGCCTTGGCGGCTGCAGGAATATCGTACGTCCAGATAACCATAAGCATCGGGAACATCTTTGTGGCAGAAGATATCAGCAACGCAATCGTTACTATGTTTGGGTCATACGCTGAACTTCTATCGGCTGAGCTCTGCGAATGTGTAATGAATCTAGCAAAAAATCTCAAAACAATATGCGTCACCAGTGTTTCAGTAATACAATATGCGAGGAAGAAGAGGTATTGGCCCAACACTGAAAACTGTAGCACCTTGCTTTCGGTCTCGGCAGCTTCGCCCGTTGTATCTCCCTGTAGCGATTCTTTTTCAACTCGTGCCCATGTCAAATATACGTCAAACAGTGTTATCAAGAGAAATATTTTTCGCACTGTTGAGTGTAAATGCGGAGATATGGCAAGCCGGTTGAAAGCCAAGTGACGATAAACCTGGGGTTTGATGAGTACCAGATCAATGAATATCAGTACACTATCGTGTTCAATGTATTTATCGGCAAATTTGTTGCAATTCGGACAAGCTGTAAGTCGAATATTATTTGATGAGTATTCTGTGTATAGTGAGGTAACCGGATGGGCACATTCAATGCACATCATCTTTCCTAGCAGTATTGACTCTACAATTCAATGTCAGATATATTTCAAAATTGCTGAAAACTGAACCACTCACATAAATTCGAAAATAGTCTTTATGTAGTTATCACCGCTCGCATTATGATTGTTGGAAGGGTAGTTCTTGCGCAAGCTGCTCATGAACTTCTGCGCGAACCCAGTCAATCAGTGGTAGCGCCTCAGTCAACCCCCTGAATTTACTCAACCTCCCCGGCCCTGACCTTCGAACACTTCAACCAGCATGCAGACCAATTTTTTAGAATCGGCGTAAAATCGCTCCATTATTGTTGCCATCAATATATCTATCAGGAGCGCGGTAGGAATTTATTATGACATTACCTCTTGAGCCTCCGCAAAATATTGCAGCGCGAAGACAAGTCGTGTACTCTGTTTGGGTAAGCACTTGTGGACGCGCACGTCGTCTGATTCAGGGCTATTTAATCTAATTATAATCTCCACAGGCTATATTAGTATTTATTGGAATACCACTATGGTATCAAACCACAGCAATCCACAGGACATCTTTACCGCTACAAGAAATTTCGGAACTACGATCACAACTGAATAATGGCCTTGGTCTTGCAGACAACACCATCAAAGTGTCCGTCCTGCTAGATGCATCATGTGGAGATTCTAATACCGCTTCGTTAGCAAATGAGAAAATTGGTCAGCTTCTGCGACTTGAAGGTTACAGTTCCTTCTTTTCACTGGACATTTTGACACGAGAGCTTGGAGAGCTAGACACCAAAGCCAAAGTTGGATACGAAGCCATTTGTATTCCTTCAGCCCAAGATCCACTGCCAAAGTCAAAAGTGTCAAAATCAGGGCAGGTTTCTATCTTTGTTCCTGAATCCGGAGACCGTACAGACTGCGTAGTGTCCGGGATTGAGTCTGTATTTAAGAGCGATATATTGTATTTTAATCGTCATAGCCTGGGTTCACAAGAACGCGCTACTGGCTCGATCCTTAACAAAGGCCCTCCTTATTTGGATAGGATTCATTTATCCTTTACTTATCTTGTTGCATATGGGCGAGAATCAGACATGAAGCTTGCCTCTAACGTTGAAGACATGCTAACGCCAAGTGTGCAGCGTGCCTGGCGTCAACAGATCGAGGCTCTAGTTTACAGCCTGGAAACCAGCGAATTGAGCAGATATATATCCACAATAACATTTGATTCTGACGTTACTTTTCAGTATGTCTCTGAGAGTGAGAAAGAATTACTGGATAGTGGCTCTCTTAATTCTTATCAGCTGTCATCATTGATGGACTCTTTTGATCTGCAGCCTGTCACAATTTTCAATTCTCAGAAGCTTTCAGACATTCGGGTATTGCAGTTTGCTTACTTTTTCTCACCTTCGACAAAGAATGGGCAGTCAACTACCAGTCGCCCTCTAAGCTTTACTATTGCAAACCACGGTGGTGTTGTGATTTCCTCCGAATTCGACACGGAGATGGCTGTGAAAATATTTGGTAAACAAATTGATAAGTTGATTTCACCAGTTTCATTTGTTGTTGAAGAGTCCGGATTAGCCAGCAAGCTTATCCCGCTGCGCCATGAGTTTTCTAGGATAGCAACTGCTACAAATTTACGATCCGCTAGTGAAGCGCTTTCATCACTAGCCCATCTTGTTACATCTTTGAAAGAAATGGCAGTTCCAAGTTCAGTTCGCGATCTAGTTGATGTTTCAATTGCTGAGTGGCATAGATCCGTGCACATTCTAGCAGATGCCAATGGGAAATCGTTAGATAAGGTCAGCGAACAGATTGGCTTACGCCATGCAGCATCCGCAGCATGGCTCGCAAGGCAGGCTGTGTTCGATAAAGATCTGATGCTGAATATGTTTGTGCCATTTGAACATAAGGTTGCAGTTTATCTGCCTCTATTAGGTCCTGTGTTTGTTCCGCTTGTTGTTGGACTGCGTAGAGTACTAAAAGAGGGACGGAAATAGATGCTTAGAAGCCATTATTGCGTGCTTCATGTTTCTACAAGCATATAATGTAATATACATGTGAACAATTTCCATTCACGAAAAACAGAATTTAAGGCCTGCACCTACGAATCTGCTGACAGAATGATAATAGTTATCGCTCGAATAGAGCACATCATCTCCATCGCAGCACTTTTTGACGCCAAATCTAATAACTCATTTGCTTTCATCGCATTACAGATATTCATACTCCCCTAAAAGAGAATTACCATTCCACGCGTACACACTGGCCATAACAAGCTCATTGCCCGCTTTACTCATGACGTTGCACGGCATCCGTGATTTTGTATTTCCATTGTCTTCCCATGCATCCAATATTGCCAGCTTTTGGTCGCTGATATAACACAAATAGCCAACTACTTGGTCTAATACAGCATCCTTGCGCACGGAAGGAGTAACGCAAACCTGTCCTGGTCCAAATCGAGGTCGAAACAAGGTATGACCCATCAGCACATACTCCGCATAGGTCCGCTTCTCGATAATACCACCTAAAATATCACCAAACTCGAAATTATACTGCTCGGGTATGAAAATAGGTACCAAGAGACAGTCATCTTCATTATGCATTGCAGGTGTTGACGGGGTATTATGTGAGGTGTCGTTAAAGCTAACAGATGATACAGCGGATTCAGGAGAGTTCTCATTTGATGACAGGGGCGATACAGCTGGCATTTTGCATCTATTGTATTGCAGAATCAAAACAAGAGCCACAGATCAAACAGATATTGAGCGGTGGGTGGAGATCGACTCTGCAGCTGATATGGTGGTAGGTTGGCTGCTGCCGTACGTGTCCAAGCAAGCGGCGAGTGTGAGTGGCGGTTACCCGGATCGAATTAATTAGAGTTCGCTCTGATTTCGCGCCGCACTTTTCTCCCAACTTTTTTTTACTGCTCGTTTATCTGCTTCTGCTTTTCGTAAGTCATATCTTTCCTTCTTGATTTGTATTGTTCTTAGCAGTTCCATTTTTTTTATCTTTTTTTATAAGAGTAGTTTGCTGCATCATGTCTGGATCAAATTCAAAAGCTGCAAATGACGATGGTCTGTCATTCAGTGAGCGCCACTACTTCTCTTCATATGATCACTTTGGAATCCATGAGGAAATGCTCAAAGACGAGACACGCACTTTGTCATACAGAAACGCTATTTATCAGAACAGCCACATGTTCCGTGGCAAGGTTGTTCTTGACGTAGGCTGCGGTACCGGTATCCTGTCTATGTTTGCTGCTCGTGCCGGAGCAAAGCATGTCATTGGAGTGCGCAAAATGTACCCTTTCAATCTATCGAGCTGCAAACCGCTAACACAATCTGCTTCTAGGTTGATATGTCAACCATCATTGACATGGCAAAAAAAATTGTTGAGATCAATGGTCTCTCAGATAAGATTACCCTCTTGAAGGGTAAAATGGAAGAGGTTGAGTTACCGTTTCCCAAGGTTGATATCATTATTTCGGAGTGGATGGGATATTTCCTCTTGTACGAGTCCATGCTTGACACGGTCTTGTTAGCTAGAGACAAATACCTTGCTCCTGATGGATTAATCTTCCCTGATAAGGCTACCATCCATATTGCCGGTATAGAAGACGGCGAGTATAAAGAGGAGAAAATTGGATGTAAGTGCTCTCCTTGTTTGCCTTCGCACCTCATATATTAATCATTCATCTGTGTAGTTTGGAACGATGTATACGGATTTAATTACACCCCTTTCCAGTCTATTGCTTTGACTGAACCCCTTGTTGATACTGTTGACATGAAAGCTGTCGTTACCGATCAAAGTACGCTTTTGTCCCTGGACCTCTATACTTGCACTAAAGAGGATCTTGCATTCTCTTCTGAGTTCCAAATTCGTGCTCGACGAAATGACTTTGTTCATGCCTTCATTGCCTGGTTTGATATTGAATTTTCTAAATGTCATAAGCCCATCAAGTTCTCTACTGGACCCCACGCTAAATATACTCACTGGAAGCAAACAGTGTTCTACACCCGCGAGGCATTAACCATCAACGTAGGTTCTACTCTGCTTCGATATGAAATATATTGCTGACTCACACTGAAATTATAGTACGGAGAGACAATTACCGGAAAATTAACTAGCAAACCCAACGCTAAGAACCCTCGTGATTTGGATATCACAATCGACTACAAATTCGACCCTGAGGGACAAGATGAGGATACTACTTCAAGGGCCGTTGAGGGTCATTGCGAGTACAGAATGTGCTAATTTGTGCACTACTGCTTTTAACTGCGAGATATGCCCTTATTATCAGCCAGTTTGTATAGTAAGAGAAAAGTTATAGAAACGTAAGCGTCTAATACGCAGACTATGAAATTTCGAAAGAGTAACGTAGCTGATTTGTTCTACGGTAATCTTTTGAGTAAGCTATAGGATGCTTTCAACAGCAATGGTTCGGAATATTATTGACGTTTTATAAAATTTAATGATCTATTTTTGTTTACATCTGTGTACCATCTAATATACTATATAAACCCACTCTTCACGACCTTAATCCGAGGATTCCAATGCCAATGCAGCATCCAGCACACCTACTATCCTTTTAATAATCTGATCTCCATCTATTCCATCAGGAAGTGCCCCTTCTCTATAGAAAACTCCGACATTAAATTTGTTATGCACTAAAGCGAGCTCAACGTCTAGATTGACACTGACTGCACTTCTAACTGAATTTGCCTCCACTAGTCTCTCCAGGCTACCGCAATTGAAGCTATGATTTGGAATCTTGTCGACCGATGGACGAAACATACCAAACTCTTCATTATCAAAGTCGACTCCCTCTAAAATGTTAACTGCGCAATCAGTCGCATACTGTGTCCACCGATTAATCTGCCATAAAGGTGTCTGTGATCGGAAATTTCTACCTACCTCTCCCAAAAACAGCTGAATACTTTTTGCAGTCGTAATGAGAGAGTTCATCTCCACATCGGCCACCAGCGGGTGAATATTAACCGTGGGAAACGCAAGATCTGCTATGCCTTCACAATCAATTGTTCTTCCGGAGTTGTACATTCCAAACGCAACCTTCTTCATTGGCTCTCGCAACAAATGTAAGTTATATACCAAAGCGAAGGCTGCCAGAAGCAGAGAATGGCTCGAGACTCCATTTTTTCTGGCAAAATTTGAAATTCTATAAGCATGCTTCATGCAGTCAAATCTGATATACTCCTGCCGGACACTACCTAGCTGACAGTCTGTCCCAGATTTGACGTCCGACAACCATTCAGTCCAAAACTCCCGGTCATCAGTTTTGCGAGAAGTTGTTTGTCCAATGAAATAATTCCGAGTCTTTTCGGAAAACTTCTGAATGCTAATACCATCATAGAGACAGGCTAGGTTTGAAATTAAAAACTTCAAGGCCCACGCATCATACAAGGCGTGATGTATCGTAAGGTAAATCTTAGATTGATCACCTGTTTTAAGATGCAGCTTTACAGGTACTAAGCCTACACCTGTGTCAATTTCCGGATCAAAACTATCGTTTGCAGAAAACGACAAATCTGCGTATTGCGATTTCAGAATCAACTGCAAGAGAGGATAGTCCTCTGAGTCACACGCCACAAACGTAGTACGTAAGATAGGAAATTCATTTACCAACAATTTCCACGCGGTAGCTAGCTGAGTTGCATCCAATTTCTTGTAGCTTTCAAAGCAAAAAGTAGGGAATAGAACAGATTTACTGGATCCTTGCCATCCAGAGATCATGTACTCTTGCCCAGCAGTCGCTGGAAAAACTGATTCAATCATTTCACGACTAGGGAGATGAGCAACTTCACTGATTTCATCAAGATAGCTCCAATATCCGTCTCTCGCGGTCAAATACTTAACAGAGGGTGCGACAACTAAAGCTTTTGAATGTAGATGCCGTGACATTAAACGAATCGTTTCGTATTTAATGATTTCACTCACGCTCAAAAACAAAACCTCTTGTCGCAACATATTCGAAACGTGAATGCAGCTGATGGAATCTAAACCCATCTCAAAGATAGTATGATCTTTCGATATTTCATTTTTGTTCATGCCTGATACCTTTGACAGAATACCTCGCAACCTAGCTTCCATACTGTCCCATGTGTCAGATGACAAAGTATAATCACAATGATAGGTTGCTAGCAAAGAAGAATCCATGCATTCAAAGTGATTTAGTAAAGATTTGTCACTTTCAAAACAGATATCGCTCAGCTCTGGTGAAATCGGAATCAAATAAGAAGGAATTTCTTTATTTGATAGAGTGCTTCGAAGTGATGAGAAAAGTGCAGCAATATCACAAGCGTCGCTAGGAGAAGTAAGCTGAACAAATGAGACCAATTTTGACTCCACAAGCAGTGTCTTAGCGCCAAGAATATCTGATGACATGCTGCATAAAATCTTCGATATTGCGGCGATGTCAATATTCACACCATCCAGCGAAAGCATGTCTCCTACTATTCCGAGCAGCTCAATTCTAGCCTGACTCAGTATTCTGACTCGTAAGTTTGTTCTGACAAGTACCTGCCACGATATTAGCACAGCCTAATAAAAGCTAAGAAAAATTTATTGAATGAGCTCACATTTGCATTCTCTTCAACGATTGCAAGTTCGCCGACACATCCAGCTGGCACCACCCTTTCATCTTTATCAACTGCGATAATCTTCATAACGTTAGTTAACAGATTAGCCACTGAACAAACAACAACCATACCAGAGATGCTCCTTTATGAGCTTCAATCAGTTGCATAATCTCTGGACTCAAGAAATCAGGTATGTCTTTGGATATATCAATAATGGATAACAAAGCGGGATCAAATGTTTTGAGAATGCTCCAGGCTTCGGCACCATTCATCTCTGATTTAAAATAGTTGGAACAAGAACTATCCGATATCATATTAACCAGAATCATATCTAACTGAGAGATAATAACCTGTACATCCGCGGCAGAAATATCAGATGACTGACCGGCAATGCTCCATCTCAGCTTGCTCGGTAGCTGCTCACACTCAACAGCCATAGAATACTAAAGATTAATTAGCATAAAATCAGATATCAAGAACTTGGCAGAAACTTACCTCTACAGCTGATGTGCTGCCCACAGACTCCCACAAGTCACCCACAAAAACCGTATACTTCTGGAATATAAATAGTGTATCAAACAATCGGTGACCATGTGAAGCAGCTTTGAAAATATTGACTAGAGGTGCATACTGGTGATCGCGGGCTAAATTGAAATAGCTTCGCACTTGCACTAACATCGATGCAAATGATTCACCCACTTGAACTCGAGTCGGGACTGTGATCATACTAGGAAACTGAATTCTTTCTTCTTCTTCACTTGTTCTGCCAGATAATACAGTACCAAATGCAACATCTCGCACACCAAGATACTGTGAGAGTAGAATACTCCAACAAACTTGAGAAATAGTCTGAAGTGTTGTGTTATTGCATTTTGCAAAATCCATACAATCAATCAAAGATACTTTACTATCTAAAGATACTCGATTCATGCGATCAGATAAAGTAGATTGTTTGCTAGCACTTTGCGATAACTTTGGAAATTTTTTAGCCTCGTATCCAGCAAATAATGCCGACCAAAATTTAAGGCTTCCTTGATTATGCGACTCTTTAATTATTCTAGATAGCAAAGGCACAAACGACGGTCTGTTGATCTCAAATCCTTTATCATATACAGTTTGAATCTATAATACCAGTTAGCTTTTAGTTCGCTACAGCAAAAGTACAATCATGCGCGTACATCATCAAGAAACAAGCCCAGAGAATGGCCGTCGTATAGTGCATGGGATATAGTCAGAACTAAAGCCTTTCGACTGTGTGACTCTACATAGCACGCAGCAATTGGAGGTCTTGAAAAATGATCAATCTCAAAGGATTGTATATGACAGATTTCCCTCAATGATCTGTCCCAGTCTTCATCGTTGATATACCTATTTGACCATGGAAGGATACTATCCAGTAGCACAGCTATGCCGAAATGAGAAGAGGGATTCGGGATGACGCCGTCCAGCTTTACAAACATGCTGCGATATATGCTGTTGCAACTCAAAACTTTCTCAAACGCGTTTCGCAACCGCCTGACATCAGTTGAAGGGCTTAAAAGTAAAATATGCTGTAAAATTCTTGTTAATCCATGCTTTATATCTCTTAGTTTGAAAATCCCCTAACTTACACTGTTAACGTAAAGCTCATTGGCTGAATTTATGGCTTGTGCAATGATACCATCTTGAAGTGGCGTGCAGTAGTAGATATCTTCAACATTGGCAAAAGCGGCAATATCACCAATCATACCTCTTACTGAAATATTACTGACAGAAATTTTCGAATCGTTATCAGATGCTAAGTCAGATCGAGACAGCCACTGCGCCATAGCGACACAAGTTGGATGCTTCAGTATGATACTCAGTGGTATCGACATCCCTCGTTTCTTTAGAGCCGCTGACAATTTGATACCATCAATACTATCCAGACCATAGTTAAATATAGTTTTTTGGCTGTCGATCTGGCCATAGTCTATATTCGCAATTATAGAAATCTCTTCTCTAATCGTCAACAGTGTAGACTCGCTATACTGATCGTCCGGAATTTTCTCGTTGGTTATTCCCAAATAGCTGTTCGGGTAAGCGTTACTAGCTTGCGAAACATTACATGCCGATCCAAGCCATAGCAGATCGACATCTAGAGAAGCATTTGGATCATTAGTCATATTGTTCAAGATCAACTGTAAGAGCGATTGAAATTCATTTGCACGCTCCAGTGAGATATAGCGATTCAGAAATCCAATCCTTAATTCTATTTTATCATCTCTGGCCAACACTTCAAAAGATAAGGGGTACTATATCATATCAGCAAAGTTAGCGTTAAGCTATATTGAATTAGTTTAGTGTAAAATCATTTACCTCTGTCGTATATTCATCCACAGATTCATCAATCCAAAGCGCATCCTTAAACTCAGGAGTCTGATCGCCTTGAAATACGTATATTGAGTCAAATAAATTGCGATTAGGTGGTGCCCCGATCCATCTTCGAATTTGCCGAAGGGGAACATGCGAATACGCAATCAGAGTAGACGAGTACTCTTGCAATATACTGATCAAATCTTTGTATGTAGCTGCTGACTTTAAATCGACAGCCACTGGCAGCGTATTAAACGTAGGGCCAGTGACATTGTCTAGCTCATCTTGAAATGATCGACCGGAAACCTGCATATGCGATGTAAATTAGCGGAGTAAATTGTACACAAGAATGGCCATTCATACCACAACTCCAAAGCAAAGTTGATAATCAAGAGATAAGAAAGACAACGCAAGACAAAAAGCGGCTTGAAAAAAAGTCTGAGGTGTACAGGAGAGACTTCTTGAAACAGACTTGATTTGATTGTACGACACAGAGCAAATCCTACTCAAAAGAGTGCTGTTGTCTCCCTCGCCAATCAAATTAGCAGATCCACGTAGTTCAATTTTTGAAAACATCTTATTCCAGAATGCTTGAGCCTCTGAAGGGATATATGAGCCCCTCATTTTCCGGACCGCATCAACAAAAGAGGGACGCTGAGGCACCGCCATATAAAAATACAATTTAGTTACTATGTACGGATTAGTTGTTGACCAAAGAATAGAGTGAAAAACAACTTACCATCATCAAATATTGTCTGAAGCGATATGGCGTCGTATAGCGCGTGAAAAATACTCAGATTTAACGAGACTGAATCATTGCCTCTTATCCAGTGAAATAAGATCGGTGGTCTCGATAGGCGCACATTTTTCCAGTAATCTTCTAGCGATGCATTAATTAAAATTGAAGCATCGTTCCCGCTGCACTGAATTTCCAGCCAAATAGGTTGCCAGTCTCGTAAAATCACCTGTAGGACTCCGACATCAGAATTAAAGAAGCATGCCCTCAGTGCTTGATTAGCTCGGATAACGGCAGTCCAGCACTCTTGTATGCGAGATACATCCACTTCATCAAACAAAGCAAAGCGAAGTTTGTTGAAGTACAGCATGTTATGCTCAGAAGCTATTGCTCTCGTTGCCATGCCTTCCTGCAAAGGGGTGCAAGGCAAAATATATTCAATATCATCTGCAGCTAAATCCAACTCTTGACAAGCTTGTTCATGATAATTTAAGAGATCAATATCGCTAATTGTACTTAAAAAACCTGTGTCCAAATATCCCGCCTGTATATGGGCTGAAAGAGAATCTATAGAAGGATCTAATTGATAAACGCGTTAATCTTCACAGCACTCCACAAGAATTTGCGTACATACGTTGCATGAGAGTAGACAGCTTCAATCCCGGAATCTTTGAGCGTAGAGCCTTCACTAAGGGCACCAAGGAGATTGAATCTAGTCCGTACTCAAAAAATGTCGTGCTAAGATTAACAATATCTTGCGGTTTAAACCGCATGACACCACACAGTTCATTGCGTATAAGCTTCTCTATATCCGACAACTCTCTATTTGACCGTTCGCGATCATTATACCGAGTCAATTGACTAATACTCGAATCGCTATATAATTTAGCCAGCGCTTTGTTATCCACCTTATTATTGATTGACAGAGGTACCCTCGATATAGGAAGAATGTAAGTCGGGATCATGTACTTAGGCAGTTTCGTTTTACAGCGCTCATATGCATCTCTTACTGCGCCATATACCTGCGGTGATGGATCCAAAAATCCATCCGATGTGTCAAATCCATGCACCACTATAAAGCTCACCAATTGATCTCTGCTGGTTTCCGAATGCTTCAAAATGAGAGTGACCACGTCATCAACAAAATCAATTGGCGATTTAATTACTGTATTGATTTCGCCAATTTCAAGTCGTTGACCACGTAGCTTTATTTGAGTATCTTTGCGCCCGACAAAATCGAAAGAGTCGTCACTTAATAATCTGACTAGATCTCCAGTTCGATACATTCTGTTTATATAAAGCTTTAGCTACTGAATTATCTTCACGTGAAGGAATATCATTACCTCTCTTCAAGAATATGGCTGTAAATGAAAGATGCGGCTGTCGCATCCGGCCGGTTGATATAGCCTACACCCACAAGTTTTCCGGACACGCAGAGCTCACCAAGAGCACCACGAGGAGCAGCAATGTCAGTTCCTGGAAAAAGGACAGTACTACCTACGTTAATAAATTGCTGCCCAATATTTGAAGGTCGGATATTTGAAGGTGCTCGTATTCGCATTGTACACCCAATGGTTACCTCTGTGGGACCATAGCTATCATATGTCAACAGCCTCATTCTATATTATTTCCTAAAAATAAACTCACGCATTGTAAATCACTGCTTTGTCCCCCCAAGTATCTAAAACTTCTTTTTTCAAAAGATCTCCACCGGTAATAAAAAGTCCTTTGCATAAAGATGGCGCATTCTCTGGGTTTACCAAAGTCGCAAGTGATGGGGTAAGATCAATATGAGTAATATCAAGCGAACGTATGGTCAGCGGAAGATCTGAAAACGTTAGACTCAGTTCTCCTTTGCTTTCAGCATATCCCTAATTACCTCTCAAAATGACATCTCGTGGAGAGGAAACAACAGTTATACCGACAGACCAGCTCCAAAATTGCTCCAACACACTCACTAAAAGGATTAGCACATTACATTGGCAAAAATGGCATGATAATGTGATAAAATACCATCAAAATGAAAAGAGGCAAACTGCAATATTTGTTAGCACTGTTAACTTCCACAATTTTGGTAGTTTGGTAGTATTACCTGTAAAAATTTTGAATCTGATGTCCACGTCCCAGAAAACTGCTCTTGGAATGCTAGCATACCCTGAACAGCATTCTCATGTGTCAGCATGCAGCCTTTCGGATTTCCTGTAGACCCTGAAGTATATAAACAATACGATAGGTCAGTTGCGTTCACCAAGTACTTCAATTTTGGAGCCTCTGAAGAAGCCTGAAGAACTTGAGGAGCCATGACAGACAAAACTGGGATATTCAAGTCTTCCATCTGGCCCAAAAATGGTGCGTGTGTTAAAACACACTTAACCTCAGCATCTGCGCAGATAAATTTCTTCCGAGCTGCAGGAGCGGAAGAGTCGAGAGCTAGAAATGAGCATCCGGCTTTTAATATACCTATAAATGCAAATGATGCTTCAGGACATTTATCAAAGCAGACAGCTATTTTATCACTTGGTTGCAAATCAAAATTAGAAAGAAGATAATTCGCTATCTTATTAGCTTCCTGATTCAGCTCGTTGTATGTCCACTGAGATGTCTCTAGATAGTCGTCTTCTATAGCATGCGCAAACTGAAGTGCGATTGCATTTGGGGTACGCTCAGTCTGATGTTCAACAAATTGATGCAATAGTAAAATTTCAGAAGGAATCATATTGAGCGACGCGGGAAGAACAGAGGCCACATTGTTTGGCAATTGCGGGTATACACAGGTGCTATCCAAGTTTCTCATAATATCAATCAATATTAACTCAAATTGATCTAAAATAAGAGTAGCTTGGGCGTCAGGAATTATTGACGTCTTATACGTAAGACTAGATATTAATGAGCCATCAGGCATCGGCTCGAGCTCTAGAGATAACGAGAACTATATATAATTATTAGCAGTAATTTTAAAATGAAGTAACTTGTCATGCCACTCACTTCTGTTGTACCGTGATCAGTGATGCGTTTCCAATGCTGAGATGAATCGGCAGCTTTAAAACTTTTCTGATATAGAAAAATAGAGTCAAACAAGGCTGTTTGGGTTTCACTAGCCTCGCGAATAACTTTTGACGGTGTGTGCTGAACATCTAATAGGGATATTGTAGAGCCGTGTATAGCTTTCAAATATTCCCGATTAGAACCTTTTAAAATTACACGGATTGGAACAGTAGTAAGGCAAGGAAAAAGACCCATGTCATCGCTTTCAATGCCCACAGTTCCAGCTAGCACTAGGCCTAACAAAACATCTGGTTCCCCTATATAATACGATAAAATCTATTCTTGTCAGTATTTGCAAGATAATTTTAAGACCATAAATCACATTATACCTTAGACCAAGCCGCAATACCAACTGTTTGAATCGATACATTCAATTGTGATGAAAACACTAAAAGCTCATCTTGGGAAAATGACAACTTCTTCATGCAGGAATTAAACATGATGTTGGAATCGCTAACTGCAAACGGATTCAAATTTGGTATGCGTGATACTGGGACAGAAAAAAGCATGTTCCGCCAAAATTCACTAGAATCCAAGGTAGCAAGCTGCTGCTGTTGAAGAATATTATTCAGCACTTCCTTGTAAGAGGATGAAGCTGCGTTCAGTGTTGAAACACAGTTTAGATCGCAGTAACTGCGAACTTCCTCTAAGATCAACGCTAGCGAGTTAGCATCAAATATAGCGTGATTTGCAGCGACAAATATAAATTGACTGCCAGTTTGCTGAATTAGCTCCAGAAATAATTGAGGGTTCTCCAAATTCTGTAAGGCAGTCTGAGAATAGTGACTCCATATCATTTGAGTATGGGAAACAAGATCATCAGCAGAAGATACTTTCCAATTGAGCACCGGCTCATCATATACCAGTTGAGCATAAGAGTAAAACTCATTTTGATCAAGTTCCTTGAAACCCGTTCGCAGTATTTCATACTTCATATACACAGTTTCCCAAGCTCGACGCAACTGCTCTTCATCAATATGCGACGGCACTTTCAAAACAAAATAATTAAAATAAAGAGATCCATCACTTGCTTGAAACTGTGCCAGAATACCTTCTTGTGTGTGAGTACACGGATAGACATGCGACACTCCCTTAAGTTTATCAGATGAAGATAGATGGGTTGACTCAAAGCTTGCGCAAATATCAACCTTCCCAGGAGACTTGTCACAACTGTCAACCATACTACTTAATTTGGAAATACTAGGATTCTAATACGTTATTTGTTAGTATTAAAAATAAAATTTTAAAAAACAAGCAGGGCAAACTCACTTTCAAAACTTCGATAGCTGTGATATTCATACCCGCTCTTCGCATCAGCGAAGATATTTGAGTTGCGGAGACACTATCCATTCCAAGTTGATAAATAGTTGTGTTCCGTTTAATAATATCCAGATCAGCGCCGCTAATCTTGGAAAAGATATCTCGAATACGTAACTCGGTGTCTGAGTATTCCATATAGATGTCTGATTCCTGTTCTATATCATACCACAGGCTAAATGATTCATACATATTCTGCAGTCGAACATTTTGGAGCTTTCCAGCACTTGAAAGAGGCAAGCTAGTAATTGGCACAAATGCTACTGGGACCATGTAGCTTGGCAAAAATGCTTCGCACGCTCTTAATGCCATATTTAGAGCTTCCGTCACGTCATCAGATGGCCGAAGAACTTCACATGTTTCATTATTACCGCTCATACAAATAAATGATATCAGCTGCGGAATATCAGATTTGAGAATTAGAGTGTGAACCTCTCTAAACCTCGGAGACTTATCAATCATGACCGAGCGTATCACTGAGTCAATTTCTTGCAGCTCTATCCGCAATCCTCTAAGCTTCACTTGATCATCTTTTCGCCCGATAAAATCGACAGTACCATCTTCTAACATGCGAGCCAAATCACCCGTACGGTACACCCGTGTGCCATTATTACCTGCACGTTCAAATTTTTCTTCTGTGAGCTGAGGATTTTTGAAATATTCGCGAGCAACCTGGAACCCGCCGATGACAAGTTCTCCCACGCAGAAGAGCGGCAAAATGTTGTCGCTGTCAAGATCCATGATGTAGAATTCAGTCGTTTCAAATGGCTTTCCAATTATAGAGCTCTTCAAACCTCTGGAAGTACGGCTGATAGTACAACACATCGCAGTCTCTGTATGAGGAGTTAGTTAAGTATATCAAATAGCAAAGCCCATGATTCGTACCTGTAGGGCCGTAAGAATTTACACACGACCCATCCCACTCGTCTACAAGATTCTGTGGTAATTTCTCGCCAATACAATATAGACACTCCACCTCAGGCACATTCACCCTCGCCAATGAAGAGGCTACGCTTGGTGTGAGATCTAACAATGTAACATGTAGCTGGTTAACAATCTTCTCTAAATCTGAGAGCATATGACTTTGCCTCGCAGAGCATAATGTGATGCCATACTCCCAAGCAACAAAACAGTCATAGATTGACATGTCAAAAGTTGTTGCAGCAAATTGCAATAACCTGCTATGCCGATTGTGCGGAAGAAGAGTCTTCGAAGCCAATATCGTCTGTACACAGTTCTGAACTTCAACTGCTACAGCCTTAGGCTTTCCCGTCGTTCCTGATTAAATTAAATTAGATAAGCTTAATTGATCAAACACCTATTTTAAGATGACTTACCTGAAGTGTATATCCGATAGGCAGTGGCTGATTCATCATATTGGCCGATCGTCTCGTTTGTAGATTTGTACCCACTTAAATTGACCAGTGATACATCTACAACTGCTATGGACAGCTCATTCCTGATAATCGCTTCTTGAACCACGGTTCGAGACTCATTGTCGACAAGGATAATAGAAGCATCAAGCTCTCTGAGCATATAAGATATGCGATCGGAAGGTGTCAGAGGGTCAATAGGACAGAATGCGCCCCCAGACTTCAAAACGGCAAGCATGCAAGCATAATACTGTGGTGACTTATGTATACACAGAGGAACAGAATCTTCCACTTCAACAGCATGAAATAATCGGAGATATTGAGCGATCTGATTAGACCACGAATTTAGCTGTAAATAAGTCCATGACTGGACAGCCCCGTCTTCATGCAAAAATTCAAGAGCAACAGTATCTGGCTTCCGTGATGCATTTTCTTCTATACCAGTGTGTAGCAATCGAGAAAATCCCAGTTTTTTTGCTGATCCAGCAGAGGACATCTGAGAATCACTCAATGCCACATTCTTAGCAGCAAGCTGAAACGGATGCTCCAAAATACCATGCAAGAGGGCGTCGTATAAGGACAACAGAATGTTGACTTGTGATTCCTCGAGAGAAGATCTATAAATACCATTAGTAACTAAAAGTCGCATGTGTTTACTTCTTTACCCTTACCTATCAAATGAAGCAAAGAACTCTACGGAGTCATTCTGCTTATCTCTGCGCACTTCCAAAACAATTGACATCTAGTATATTAGCAATCGTATCGTATCTGCAAAACATAATCTTACATCATTGTCGTCTCGCTCTGCAATTGTAATCCAGCAAGCATTATTGTACCCGTCGACTTCTGCAGCAGTAATCGAATTCTGCACAACGACGACTGTATCGAAAAGTTTCACATTTGCCTCAATTTCATTGATACGGGTGAACTCCCTCAAAAGCTCTCTTATAGGAGTAAAAGGGTATCTCAGAGCCGCCGATGATTGCATTTCCATATTCTGTAATATATCGTGATTGGTAAACTCCTTTGCAAAGTTGCACCTAACAGGATAATTATAGAAAGTAGGAGCTATGACGTCTTCACTTCCAGTAAAAAGTCCACGACCGCTAGAAATGGCCCCAAACACCACATCATCTGATCCACAAACTAAGGAAAGTAATTTTCCCCAAGCACCAAAAGCTGCAGCCGAAAATGACACATTATTTCTAGCACAACAGTCTTCTAAATTCGACAGACGGAACACAGATATTCGCGATAAATTAATTCGACCAGTTAATCGAAATGATTTGGATGTCGCCAATATATCGGGGAACGTATGAGGCTCGTAGTTATCCAGAAGTTCGGAATAAAAGCGAACGCCAGAAGAAATGTCAAAGTCTTCAATACTTCGGATCGCATGCATATATGAAGGTCTTGAAATCAGCGTTCCCAGTTGAAGAATTTCACCCAAATCGCATAACAGAAGATTTAGCGCATATGCATCAAATCTGCAACCGTTAACTAATTACTACTTGCATCTTAAAAGTCAGTACTTACAGAGCATGGTGCATTTCAACAACAAAATACGAAGCATCTTCGCACTCAAGTATTGTGATGCCATACGGAGGCAATGAATTGTTTTCGAAACTAATGTGACCTAGTGCAAAATCCTCATGACGGTCAACTTTCACAGTATTCCAATTCGACTCACTTATGACATAGGGCTTCAAAACTATCTGCGCAAATGACCGACCGAGAGTGTTCTGTCCTACTGGAATAAAGCACGTTCGCAGCATTCCTTGTTGAGAGACGATAGTAGACCACGCTTCCTGAAGCTTGAAAATATCTATTGCACTCGACAATTTTAATACAAAACTGTTTATGTAAGATCTCTGCGATCCTAGCAATATTTCTTGCATCACAGTGACAGGAAGCACGCTCTCAATATTAGCAAGGTTAAAACCAGCTTCGCGAACAAAGACTTTAGTCTCTCTAGAAAAGTTGAGTAGTCGCTCTGGTAACTCAAAATCTGCCAGTTTATTTTTCTCAATCAATTTAACCAACGGAGCAACAGTTGCAAGCGTCGCAGTTCTACCAACATCTTTGATAGAAACGTGGTATCCTCTTCTAGATAGCGATCTCACAAAACGTACGGCAGATATTGAATCCATACCATAAAAAGAGAAAGACTTATGAATACTGATCTCTTCTACACGCAAATTGCTCACACAATCCACTAGTATTTCAGCCAGTATCCGCTCTATAGGACTGCCAACATACGCAACAAGTTCTTCATTTAACTCTTGAGCTGTTGCATGGACGGTCGAATGTAAATATTCCATATCCGCGATAAGTCTCTTGAGATCAGTCTTGCCGCTTGGAGTCACAGGAAAGATTTCTAGGCAAACTATTCCAAAAGGTTGCATATATTTAGGAAGTTTTGCTTTGAGATATCGCCGAATTGCTTGCTCAACTGTCAAGGGCTCTGCCAATGTTCGCACAAAGAGTATCAAATTTGTACCCACAACTGTTGTGATACTATCTAACACCCCTGCAACCTGTGCAGCGACTGAACTGATTTCACCCAGCTCTAGCCGTTGGCCGTTTAGTTTCACTTGAGTGTCCATACGTCCAAGGAAAATGACACTGCCATCTGCTAACATCCGACAACGGTCCCCTGTCCTGTATACGCGGCCATATTCGCTTCCAAGATCAATAAATTTAGAGGCAGTCAAATCTGCCAAATTTAAATAACCTCTGGATACCTGAAATCCACCAAAGGCAAGTTCGCCAATTGCACCAAGCGGTAATATTCGAGCCTCTTCAGGACTCAACACAAAGCAAGAGGTATTAGGAAAAGAATGACCAATACTTTGAATATCATCGCTTGAACTCATACAAACAAGCGCACTGCACACATTGGTCATCTCCGTTGGTCCATATGCATTAATAATTTCACCAGGTAAATCCTCCCAAAACTTAACGATAGAAGGCGATACAGGTTCACCCACAAGAATGACATATTCGACATTCCCCATAAAATCTTTCTCCAACAAGGAGGCAACTGTAGGAGTCATACTCAAATGTGTTATCTTCTGTTCAAGTATAACTTGCGACAACCTGGGAAGTAAGCTCTGCATCGGTGCCGAAACGACTGTCATATGGTGATACAACGAATAAACAATTTCGAATATCGACACGTCAAAGCTAATAGAGCATACCTGAAGCATTTTAGAACCTTGCTTAGGCGAAGGATACACTTCGGACAATTGAAGGATATTGTTCACCAGATTTTCATGTGACACAACAACTCCCTTTGGCTTTCCGGTAGATCCAGAGGTAAAGATTGTGTATGCTGTATCAGAAGGCGACACAACTGCAGCAGATTTCGACGTATAAACTACTTCCCGTGGAGTCGGCATCAGGAAGGCATTTTCGATCCCCGAGTATTCAAAAGAAGGAGAAACTAAACAGATGATAGATTTCACTTGTTGCATTATATCATTCACCCGATCAATGGGTGTCATGAGATCTATAGGAACGTAAATGGCACCAATAGTCCAAATGGCATATATTGAGGCATAAAGCTCGATAGATTTATCCATCATAACTCCCACAAACGCGCCTGTGCCAACTCCGTGACTTCGGAGGATTTCAGCATAGAACATAACAAGACGGCCTAGCTCTCTAAATGTTACTGAATCGATGCTGGCAAAGCTAGGGACAATCTCAATAGCAATAAGATCAGAATCATAGTCAATCAGGTTTGCAGCAACCATAGAACCCTTGTTACAGTTCAAAGGCTTCGGATTATAGACTGAGAGAAGCGACGAAGAGAAATCAATATTTCTGAGTGGTGTCTCTAGATCAAAACTATTTTTGACCGTATAACTAACACATTCATCAAATAGTGAAAAGAGGAGTGAGACTTGATTTCTAGTAAGCTGAGATGGATGGAATGTGATGCTGCCGCTCATTACATTCGTTTCAGGTATAGGTTCGATCTCTGTTAACAAATCAAACTATGCATTATTGTTAGATTCATATCCAAATAATTCATAAATCTTAATTTTTTGTTACCTCTAGGCAATCCAACGTACGAATTTCTGTTACGCTATCATTCCTTGGTACATCTGATTGCTGCCACACTAGCAAACTATTGAACAGTTTCCCATTATTCCTTCCCAAAAGTTTAGAAAGCTCCACTAAAGAAACATTCGAATGTTTCATAATATCAATTATATTGCTATTGATCTCTTGAAGAGCACGCATCATCGAGTCTTGCAGTTTTACACGCAGTGGTAATGTACTGATCATTGGTCCAAGAGAGCTTTCCAGCCCCGTGTTAATAAGGCTTGATCTCTGCGATATAACAAGCCCAAGCATCACGTCATTTTTAGCGTCTTCTGAATCCAATAGGCTAAGAATATATCCCCACGCAAAACTGAACAAACTCTGCACAGATACGTGTGCTCTCCTGGAAAAGTTCTCTACCTCATCCCTATGAATAGAAAACAACGAAGTAATCTTTTCTGTACATATGGTACACTTATCGCTATGAGCGGGTACAAGCGTAGGCACTTTAGTCTCAAATGAATCTGCAAGGTATTGTTTCCAAAAAGAAAGATCATGGAGCCCCTGATCAATAAAAGGCATAGCTTCTCGAAATTGACCGCAGGTATCAAGCGAAATTGTAGGATGAAACAGGAGATCACATAATTCTGCTAACAGCATATCAAACGCCCATCCGTCATAGATAGCGTGGTGAATCAAAACATCAATCGACCACTCAAAAGGCTCTGAGCTTCTCTGAACAGCAATCTGCAAAGGAGGAGTGAGAATTTGCTCGAAATAATCGTGCAATAAAACATCAGAAATTTCTAAAAAGGATGAATCCTGATATATGAGCTGTACAAAAAGCCTCTCATCTTCAACCTGTAAAAATCCTGTTCTCAAAATCTCATGCCTGTCAATTATACATTTTAGTGCTGCAATAATTGCGTTCCCATCATCAATATTCTGTAATTTGAAGGTGACCCTGTTGCTATATAACCTGTTATCTGCAGACCATTGTGAAAGCATTCCTAGCTGTAAAGATGAGATAGCTATCACGTTTTGCACTTTCTCGGGAAGCCCAGTGTAACTATGACGTATGTTTTCTATGCGTAAAGCCTCTGCTACAGCCTCTTGACCAGCAGTAGAATAAAGGATGTTCTTTATGCAATCAGCTTTCAAAACCTCAGGAAGTGTGAAATATATATCTGGAAGGCGTTTTCTGGCTAAGGCTAAGAAACGCATAGCAGAGATAGAATCCAAGCCCATTGCTCGAAGAGAATCCGCGGGACCCGGCAGAGAACCAAGAATACTTTGTAGCATTGTAGCAAGTAGAAACTCTACATCGCTACCATAATTCAGAGATGCACCTTCGTTATTAGCATTTCGAGCAAAAGATCTTTCAATTAAAGCTCTAACCGCCTTATGGTCAGTTTTTCCTGACGAAAGTAATGGAATTTGATCAACTTGCAAGCAAATTCTGGGAAGCATGTAACCTGGCAACAAACGCTTGCAATTAGACATGACTACATCAGAGCTTTGCTCAGTAACAACAACAAGTTTATTCTGCACAACCGCTGCGACAGCTGGAACGCGACATGCATATTCCACCTCGCCCAGTTCAATTCTTCGGCCATGAAGTTTAACTTGACCCTCGGATAATCTACCAGCAAATAAGATTCTTCCATTTGGCAGGACACGGGCAAGATCTCCTGTTCGATAACAGCGACCGTATTTAGAATCATTAATAAATACCGCCGCAGTGAGATCCGGACGTTTAAGATAGCCTTTAGCCACTTGGGTTCCAGATATCACAATTTCACCCAGCCAGCCAATAGGAAGAGACACGATTCGAGTTTGAACGGAAGGATCAGCAATAATGATGCTGGATGTAATGAGAGGCACACCAATATCACCCTCCAAAGCATCACTGGCAGTTCCGTCAATAGCAGCAGTGCACTGAATTGCAGCCTCTGTGGGTCCATATGTGTTATATAAAACCTGGGCAGATCCAAAAAGCTCAATAACTCTCCTTGTAAGCTTTTCGCCAATTGCCATAACAATGCGAAGTAGAGGTACATTCTCCGGATCGATCAAGCCTGCTACCGTCGGTGTCAGTTCGCATGCATCAACCTTTAAGCGGTTAATCACTTCTGAAAGATCTGACAACAGACAAGACCTGCTGGCCGATACCAACGTCTTCCCTCGAGACCACGGCAAAAATATCTCTAACAACGACACATCAAAAGTGATGGAGGCAAAGTTGAGAAACTTTTCGAAGTTTGGAACAAATGTGTGCGCCAGTATAGCCTGGGTAGCATTTTTATGAGTTACAAGAACTCCTTTGGGGTTTCCTGTAGAACCTGAAGTGAACCTAAAAGATATGTCAATATTATAACTTGTTTCAAGAGAAAGTTAACCAATACAGCTTACATGCAGTAGGCTATTGAATCACCGCTAATACTTCCAACTGGCGCAAACTCATCATTCAAATTATGAGACAGATCTTCATTGTCTATAACAACGCAAGTAGTGTTTAAATCCATGAATTGACGTTCCGTTTCCTTTGTGACAAAAACCACTTCTGCATCAGTATCTTGAAGAATAAACGCGATTCGTTCCGAAGGAGTGTCGATTGAAAGAGGACAAAAAGCCTTTCCAGCACGTAAAATTCCTAAAATAGCGACGTACAGCTCAGGAGATTGTGGGATCATTAGTGGGACGATTTGTGCATTAAATCCTTTCAACTTGTAGGCGGCTTGAGCTGAAAGACTATCTAAATCGGAGTACGAATGCTTGACAATCCCACCCAATTCATCCAGAAACTCAAGAGCAGGGAGCTTGCTATCAAAGTCAGGCAGTTGATGAAGGAGATCACGCCCCGAAATCTCACTGCTAGGGTAATTGAGAACACTGAAGCTAGCTGGTAACTGAAGTAGTTGATTGCCGATTTGAGACACAAATGTCGCAGGGAACATAGATGTGTGGAATTTAAATGTGATCGCTTTATCAGAGCTAACATCTGCACTTAGCAGTACATCGGGCATATTTTCAAAATCAGTATCGATTCCAATTGCTGTCCCGTTGACGACTATATCATGTTCAGCTGGCAACTGTTCAATAGAGCAAGTTGAAGAAACGGCTGAATATTTAGCAATTGACAAGCAAGGAGTTGAACTACCAATCACGACATAAAATAGAACTTCATCGGCAAGTGTATAGTTCCCCAACAGCCTACCCCACGCTTTGATGATTTCATCGTTTGAGCGAAAAGAATGAGCGATAGGAAGCGATTGAACCAGAAATTGATCTGATGCAGTGGAAGCATGCGCTGTATGGTATAGATTTGGAAAAGGAGTAAGGATTATATCATTCAAACTCTCGCTAATTCTGTTCATTCCTCTTACAGGGTCCATGTCGGGTCACAGAGCTGCAGCCAAAGTAGAGTCGTAGAGCAGAGATCAAGAATTGAGTTGTATAAGCTTGATCTATTTCCAGCGTTCTAGATAATCAATCTCTTAGCGATGGCACCAATTCAAACAATATATAAATAACAGTGTCCTTGACGTTATTTCTAGCTATGCGTCGAGGTGGAGGCGAGTTGAAGATTACTGCTGCGTGGTCACTACTCCAGCGCGTTAATTGAGTGCGTTGAGTACAGGGCAGATTCTGAAAGGTTAAAGTTTTGCTGTGCATGAGGGCACGTCCAGCTCATCAGTTGCTAGACTCTCAGATTCTCTGCTTTGAGTTTTATTGGGCCCAGACTTTGCTACGGTTTATGTGGCCTAAAGTGTTCTAGCTTTTTAGTGATATTACTGAGCAACTAAGGCTTCCTTTACTTCGCGAAAGAGAAAAAGAAAGAGAGAGCCGTGAGTCTAAAATTGCGAGTCAGTTACTTCAAGAATTGCTTCCACGGCGTATTGGCCGGCGCCAAAATCTCGGCTGTGTTCGACAATACAATTTCTAAATTTTTTTGACGAGGTGTACTGTTTTACATCAACTGTCCTAATAGCAGTGAATTTTGAAGAGAAATGGTTGAGCTTGATCGGCTGCCACGTATGCAGCAACTTATACTGTATACGTAGTACGTCTTGAGTCAGCGACGACCAACGCTTTGCCTTCGCAAATTTATGGTCAAATTATTGTCCGAAATTTGCCGCATACTGTGGCGAAATCTGAGCGTAGTCATTTGATCCACCATGGTCGTATCCAAAGAGAATGTCAAAATTATTAACCGAATTCTTGATCTGATTAGCAGAACACCTCTATAGAATTAAGGTTTCTCTGACATCAGATAAGTCATCAGTACATAAAACGCGTCATCGAAATTCACCCCATTCTTATTTAAAATATGAAGCTAAACATTGCGTAAGATACAAAAATTTTAGATGTGACTCTGTAGCTTTTAATCTATCAGAAATGATGAGCTAGTGTCATTCGACAACCCTGACGCAGCATACAGGTAATTCACCTACCGGAAATCTTCTAGATTTACCCTGTTACTGCTTTTAACAGTCCCTCTTTTACTCAGGTTGCCTATGCTGCAGTGTGCCACTATTCCCAAATTTGTGAATCGCATTAGTGAGATCATCTGGAGTCATTCTTCACTTATATTGGTGATTAGAATGAACAATGCCATAGAACTTCGCTTTTAACCGCTTCACTGTCGGGATGCGCCTTCTAAATGTAGCTATCCGTCATTTACGAAATGTTAATGGCTGCAAGATAATTAGGTTTTTCATAATCGAATTCTACGTAGCTGATCTATGCCATTGCGCATGAGACTACGCGGGCAGATTGCAAATTATTACTGATTAATTTAATAACAGCATACAGTCGCAAGAATACTGATTATAAAATGCTTTGGACATTGATTTAAGATTGCGTTAGTTGTATATGGCGTGTTCGCGTCTACAAGCAAAATTACGTATTTGGAACGAGGAACAGCGAAGGGAACGAACAAATCCCACAGTACAAGTAACCAACTGAGCACGGACCGTAAATTCCGACGATGGTCCGTATGCCGAAAAATCTTGAAATTTAGGCAGTGCTCTGTTCATTTTCTGACGGACGGCCATTGTACACAGCATGCGCGCTAGCTGCTGGCCCAATTGGTGATGCCAGCAGCTCAGAAAGATTCAGGATCAGGTCTTAAGATTTGAGTTAGTAAATTATTATTTCAGGATTCTTGCTTATACTGTAGAATTTACTTTTTTAGGCAGGGAGTAGTTAGATGCATTTACCCTCACTGGCAACAAGTATTACATCTTAGTGAGCTTGTCTAGCAGAATTTCCACTATTTATCACAATAACCCCGGAAAAATTTATAGTACATTGCAGCTAGCCCCACATATTTATAATTAGCATTTCCCTCTTGTAATGCCTAGCAAAAATAATATACAATTCAATCTGGGGTCCTATGTAGCCTTTCTTCTTATGCTTTATCCTTAAATGATTGTTTTCAGCGTTGATTTGCAAGAAATAGTTGCTGAGCAATCATTTCGCCTCTAATAGCCATAATTGAAAGTAAAGAATCGCTCAATCCATGAGTTTCTTCACATGAACCCTGTAGCCATACTCCGCCGGCAATAGATCTGTCAAGCTTTAGTCGATATTCTCTTGTGACCGGTACACTGCTTTCGGTTGTATCTATAAACTTCTCTAAACTCGATAGCAGCGTCTCTCCCTGTAGTGATCGATCATATCCAGTCGCGGCTATAACATAGTCATACACCATCGATTCTGCTTGTTGTCCTTTTCCTTGAAAGCTGGCGGCACACATGGACACTTTACCGTCGTCTAGCATTTTGACTTCTTTGACCACTCGATTATTCAATATTGTCAGCCTTGTTTTATGCCCGGGAAGTTTCTGGGCATATATTTCTTCGTATAATTTATCAATAAGCTCTGATCGTACAACTCTGTAGTTTGTACTTTTATCCTCGGAGATAACCTTGCGTCGTAGCGACTGTGGGAGAGAGTAGATATCATCAACCGCCGAGGGATTAAAAATTTCGTTGACAAAGGGCGTATCATCCGATGGTCGCAGAGCACGAGACGAAAATATCATGTCGACGTTTACAGACTCTGGAAAGCTAGATATTAGGTGCAAAGCAATCTCAGCCGCTGATTGACCAGCGCCCACTATACCAATCTCGAGACTCTCAGCTTGTTGTGCTCGTGACCGTAAATGAGGAATCATGTGCATGAAGTCAGATGAATGAAATGTTCGCAAAGATGAAGGTATTTCCAATGATTCAAAATGCATCAAATGAGGGATTGCAAATGGAATACTGCTATGATACTGTTGTTTAATTGAATCTGGAAAGTAGTCTGGTATGCGAGGACGCCCGCCGGTACAAATGACAACATTTCGCGTAAAAAACGAGCTTGAAGATTCACTAGCAGATTTGCTTCGATCAGTACTGCTGCTAACGACTTTGAATAGTTGATATTCGCTAATCTCCGACTCGCACAGCTTGCCGGATTTAGCGAGAGTAATAGAGGTAGCAGCTTCACCGTACTGCACTTGATTAGAAAAATGATCTGCACACCAGCTCATATACTCTTGGTACTCCTCTCGCAGCGGATAAAAAGTCCCTTGATTAATAAAGTCGATGAGTCGATTCTGTGAATGGAGGAAGTTTAGAAACGTGAAGTGCGAGGTAGGATCACGCTGAGATGCAAAGTCTTTAATAAAACTGATTTGCATACGCGAGGCTGGAATCAGCATACCCCCGTGCCAGGTGAATCGAGCTTGCTTCTCAAGAAAAATTCCCTTAGAAAGAGCATGGGGATTAGTGTCGGATAATGCTATAGCAATAGACAGAGCAGAAGGTCCGAATCCGACACAAATGAAGTCATATGGGCGCGCAATGCTGCCTAGAGGTGCTTCTGGCTCTATATCCGAGTGTGAAGAAGATGGCGAGGTTGATGAAAACGGAGAGGAATACGTTGAATCAGAAAGCATACTCAGTCGAAGGCCAATGGCTTCCAGAAATGCAGAATGTCAGGCCTTTCAAGATGAGCGGGACAACTGTTTTATGAGCCGTGCAAACGTCGGCAGGGCTAGAGCCAACCTTAGGGCTCGGATTTCAGCTGTTTTTGTTCACCCAAAATGATCTGATAAAATAAAACCTAGTTTGTTTACCTCCCGGTTGTACTGCATGGAACTACCACGTGTACAGATTGACTCTGTGGAGCTGTTTTATGTAGTTGGCAAATATCCTATTACAAATCTAGATGGTGGTGTACTTTTATTGACCACGGAAAGGATCTCTAGTCAATCAATGCCTAGGCGGCCATCAACCGTCAGCCGTATTGCTCCCATTCTCACGCAAAATGCCTGTCGCCTATTTGAGAACTGTACTACTCACGCTTAATCACTCACTACCCACTCTCAGGCGTCGCTCAACGCGCTCAGCGCGCTCAATCTGAGCCACTGCTCGAAGACATCGAATACCTCCACGGTCCATTCTCCCTACTTATGACGGAACTCAATTGCTCAGCTTTAAAATGCTTTGACCCATGAAACATATGCAGGATTCATGAATGCGAAATTAAAGTTCCAGAGATATCTCCCTCAAAGAGAAAGAGACGCTAAGATATAGTACAGAAACCTAGTTATTTAATATTTTCTATTTTGTATTCTATGATACTACCTCTTAAATTGCAGATGTGCTCGTCTGAGAGGTGAACTTGTTGGTAAACTCCGTGCTACACTGCTGGCACCACTTGATCGCGGAGATTGCGGGGCGTTTTCTCGCAAATGTTGTGACTTAGTCGAGCGAAGCTCTTCGCCAACTAGAGAAGGGCGCCTAAACTCCACACTCCTCTCAGAAGACTGTTCCTTTGGGCTCTTTTTCGATATGCTGCCTGTATCTTCCTCATCGATCAGATATTCCTGTAGAGCTGCAGGTTGCGTGCGCTTTCTAGATATACTCATACGCTGTTCTAATTTCTCCCTTCGACGCCGTTCTGCTTCTTGATGACTTATAGGATACACTGGCGCAGTCGTCGCCGAACTGGATCCTGAATTGGCGTTTTGTGAGAATGAAGCGTTCATCGACGCTTCAAACCTAGCTCGCTTGACGATATTCATCTTCTTTAGAGAAATATGCGAAGACTGCTGCTGCCTGCGCTTCTTCTTTAGCGCTAATTCGGGGTCAGCATGCAAGTCTAAAGATACAATTTTGCTCTTTTTACTCTCAATCTTCGCGTATTCCGCCTTCACCTTTGCTGAAGTCCGCTTTATCCTCCTCTCCCTGATTCTAGAAAGTGCGTAAAACTGGTCGCGTATATCTTGCTTTGCTTTTGCCGTCTCAACACTACGAATCTCCTCAGCGGAAAACGTATGAAGAATCAGCTCCTCCCATAGCTCATTTGATTCAGATATTATATGCTAATAAAAAAGCGTTAGACTGATATCAACAGGGTATACTACATAAATACTGACGGGTGAGTTGCGCTCCACTATCAACTATTTCAAAATTTACATTAGCACCCAAAATACCTAAATTAGTAAATATAACACACACCAACTGATTAGGTCCCATTCGTTTTAGGACAGGCCGAATAGTTCCGTATGGTATGCAGCCAACGTCAGTGATGCCTGCGACAGTGTACCTTATATTAGTCCCAATTCACCGATGCATTACAAATATACACACGTACGCGAAGCATTCAGTATGCAAGTTTTCATGCAAATATCATTTAGCGACTTGAGTACTCGAGAGCCTTCGGTATGCGTCTCATGATTGAGAGCTTCGACGTCATTTAGATTACTGGGAGGATGCTCAGGATCAACGATATTAACAATGGCGCGCTGATTCTGGCCAGTGCCCGATGACATTTCTTACAATAGCAGATATCTGTCAGAGTCATTCTAGAAGTAAAATGATATCTATTTACTTACCTCTCGTCCCCAATTCGTTTCCAGTCGTGATTGCCAATTGAGTAGATCTCTTCTTTGTACAGATTTACATGAAAGTACTTTTAACCTAAAATTAATAATAGGGTTGGGGCTTAAGCACATGCTATATTCGTGTATACACTTAGCAGAGTGGGACAGAAACATCAATTATGCAGTTATTTTTCTTCGAGCGTAACTCGTTAAAGCAAAATAATTTGAGAATAGTGCCTTTATTGAATTTTGTCTTTATCTTTCGATATTGATGCAAATGTAACGTTTACATACGGGGTGCCGACATCGGTAACTAGGATTTCAGTACACGATTCAAGATTTACAGCCGACACCATCAATTATGGCTAGCGATGACCGAGGACTTAAACGTTCCGATTTTTCTGTATATATGGACAAGAAAAAGCGAAAACTTCAGGATTTTGATTTGAATCAGAAAGAGTCTGGGAACACGGAAGGTTCACGTGTAATACAGTCTTCAATATTTCTGGACTGTTGTATCTATGTCAACGGCTACACGAATCCGAGTTTGGCTGTCATTCACAAACTAATTGTTTGTCATGGTGGAAGATTCTGTCAATACATGGATTCCAAAAGTTCTGTTAGTCATATTATTGCTTCATCCTTGGTAGGATACCACAATATTTCTAGTATATCGGTGCACGGCTGCCTTCAGTTCTAACATATTGCTTTTAGACACCCAAAAAAAGAGTCGAATTTCAAGCCTACCGGGTTGTAAAGCCTGCGTGGATACTTGACTGCATAGAGGCTAATCGTCTCTTGCCATGGCAAGAGTACAGAGTGATTGAACTCCCTATCTCTCAATCTGTGTTAAGCAGCGTGAAGGAACCATTTTCCAGGACGCCAAACTCAACACGCAATTTTGGTGCTCTCTCAAGGCATGAGAATTTGGAATTAGAAAAGTCCACGGAACAATATGATCTCGATCAACGAGACAGATCATATAATATGAAAAGTCATCATGCTATGACTGCAACGCATCCTGATTTTCTGGAAAATTATTACAACCAATCCCGTCTTCATCATTTGAGTACTTGGAAGTCCGAACTACGCAGAAAATATCAAGATACTATTATGACGAGTAATGCCTCTAAACAGATTATAGCACAGAATAATGGTATGCAGTCGAATAGAGTCATATTTCATGTCGATTTTGATTGTTTCTTTGCCTCTGTTGCAACTAAGTGCAATCCACATCTGAGAGGAAAACCATTATGCGTGGGTAATGGGGGATCTTTACATTCTGAAATTGCTAGTTGTAACTACGCTGCGCGGAAGTATGGCGTAAAGAATGGCATGTGGTAGGTGACATGGTGCGAGTGTATTTTGTTTATTATCATTATTTTAACTCATGATTTAGGATGCGCCAGGCAAGAAATTTATGTCCTGATATTGTATGCCTGCCATATCAGTTTGATGAGTACGAGAAAGCTTCAGATTCTCTATATCAAGTTCTTCTTGAATATAACGCAGATATAATTGAGGCTGTCTCGATTGACGAAGCTTTAGTTGATTTGACAACGATATGCTCGAGTACGGGCGCTGAGAATGTACATTCTAAAGCTTTATCAATCAGTCATGCAATACGCCAGAAGGTGTTCTTACTAACAGGCTGTACTGTTAGTATCGGAATTGGCTGTAATATACTGCAGTCTAAAGTGGCTACAAAGCTGGCAAAACCGGATGGGCAGTATATCATATCGCAAGAAGAGGCGCTTAAAGTAATTGGAAACATGGAAGTCACTGATCTCCCTGGAGTAGGTCAATCTGTTAAGTCATTGCTGAGAGAGAAGCTACCATCCTTGAGCAAAGTCGAAGATATTCGTTCCCTCTCTCTCTCTGAACTGCAGGCCATACTAGGCGAAAAAACTGGCCTCAAATTGTATAATGATGCTCTGGGAATTGATGCAAGCCAAGTGGGAAATATCCCAATCCGCAAGAGCGTTAGTGCTGAGGTAAACTGGGGCGTCAGATTCATAAGCTTTGAAGAAGTCAGAAATTTCTTGGGTTCTTTATCAGAAGAGCTGCTTCAGCGTCTACAAAATTTAAGCGTCGCCGGAAAGTCCCTCAAGCTCAAAGTCCAGTGTCGAGCGCCTGATGCACCAATTAATCCAGCAAAGTATTTGGGCTGTGGAGAGTGTATATCTACCAGTAGGTCTGCTCCTATCCCATTTGTGTCTGCTACAGCAAATCAGATATCTGAAATCGCTTTTGGGCTCTTTAAGAAGATGGCGGTTTCTGCGCAGGATATCAGAGGGATCGGGCTGCAAGTAACACATTTAACTCAACCAGGCAGACATCTGCCCGGCGATAACAAAGAGCAAAAATCGATATCTCAATTCAATCGAAAGCAGCTCACAAATTTTTCCAACAGAGTTCCACCTTTGGAGGTAGAAATCGCTGGGGGTCCCGAGTGGCTTGATAATAGCACAGCACCTTCTAATAACCTTCAGAGTGGTATGGATCATCAGTCTTCTGATCTTTACTATGACATGGCTATTGCTACCGAAAGTGCCCCCCAAGGAATTCCTGAACTGAAAATAATTTTGCAGTTTTGGATGTCAGCCACTATTGATGATGGACAAGGGCCAGAAGCAGCCGATGTGTATCTTTTTGAAAGATTTCTGTCCAGCTTGGTGACTCGTGAAAGAGATATGTGCAAAGCGCATGAACTCGTTCAGTGGTTGCGATTCCACTTGGAATTGCGATTTCAGCAACTTCACGATAATGAAGACCTAAAAATGAAGTCTTTGTGTTTGTGGCTCGAAAATATTAGTCTATTTGAGTCAATCACTAATCAATCTGTGGATATCTGAGATTTTTAGCCAAAAAATAAAGTAGGCTTCTCTTATTTTCCTTCTGATTTTCTATATTTTGGAAGCTTATTATGAGGGCGATTTTTCTGCTCAATGATTGATTAGACGTCTAAGCAGTTTATCCTGCTTAGTCTAAGCGATTGCGTACAGCATAATAGATTTGATTGATAAAAAGCAGACAGTTTTCTGGTGCTGCCTGATGTTCTTTGTTGTGCGCATGTTTGGTTAATTGCGAACTCGTATTATTATACATTGAATCCTATAAATTATGACCGTAAAAATTGACAACGATTGATGCCTATTAACAATTGATTTTATATAGTTTTTGACTCTATATACCCTTTTATGCTACGATTGTATGTGGAGCTCAAAGGCAAGCATGTAGATGCAGATATCAGTCTCAATATACCATACAACAACCACTATTTAGTCTTATTCATTGATTTAATTATAAAAGGTCTTTTGCCCGAGGACTATATTGACATTAGTATAATTAACAATGAAAAGAGTAAGAATATGAACTATATGTGGCACCAATAAATAAGACAAAATGCGCAAAGAAACAATGAAATATAGAAACGATTATCTGATGAAGGGATCTAATGGCCAAACTTTAAACCCTAATTAAGCTCCCTGAGTTACCTCTGCCAATAATTCCTCTATCCACAACCACATCATCCTCAAATGTAATGACTTCGAAAAACGACGACGTTCCATATGAAAATGTTCAACATGATGAATAATATGAGCATATTGCTGAGCCCAAAAAACGCTAATGAACCACCATTGCTTCCTGCTGAGACAATCCATTTCATTTGTCTATTTGTTTGTCTAAGTCAGAAATGATAATAGTTGCTGCTCTAAAATAAACCCTGCTATACAATATAAAGCCTGGCATGCAATGACAGTGAAAATTTACAACAAAGAATACATGCATAATAATAATTGTTTTATGGGACAATACCCTCTGCTAATAGACAAGCCCTCTCGTATGTTTGTTTATGTCAATCGATTATAACCAATAATTTCTCTTTCCTAAAATAAGTGTATCAATTTGCACTCACAATTACCGACGCTCCAAAACGCCACGAGCCTCCTCACATACAGCACAATTTCGCGTGTCAAAAGACTGGGATTATGAGTCTGATTATAGTCCTCCCGGTTGTGACAAGCCGTCAAGAGCTTGTCGTGCTTGTTTGTCTATATTTGCTGTGCTATATACAACTATTGAGGTTATGGCAGTTAATTAGAGAATGGGAGCTTGTGCAACCACAAAATGTGCACTATTTGAGCCATAGACATTTTCCCATTGATATAGATGAGTAATAATCCACCGGCGAGCCATTCAAAAAATCAGCTAAGTTGTTTGAGATTATCAGACCAGTCAGTAGAACAGACCTTCCACTGCAGCTTAATAGCAGCACGCCTCTACTAACTATTATGCTTGAATAGTCCATAAGCTTTAAACGTTAATCACAACAATATTAAGCTTCACATAACCTTATTTTACTTGTCACATTTGCATATATTCTGCGACGCATAATCGCATAACAAAACCTTATTGTGGCAATGGTATCTTTCAAATTGATTATCAGCTCGTTTCTTTCTTATATCTCTCTTATACTACATAAAACAACCTAAATGACGACAAAATAATACAAAAAATTCTTTAAACATGCGCAAAACTCCTTCTGAGAATAGTATATCACCACCTCTCAGAAAAAAATTAAAACCCCTTACAAGCATTTGGAAATCACAGTAGAACAGTTAAAAGTGTAGTAAATACAAAAATCAAGCAAACAAATAATTAAAAGAATAATATATATATTTGAAATTTATTAATTCAACAGCACCTAGAATCACAACAAAAGCATAGCAACGTATCAAATATATGTTTTTGGTTTTTGGTTCATTCTTTCTTTCCGCATCCTCCCTGCTTGAAATTCCCTATACATACTAATATACAATAACATAGACAAAAAACAAAACACTCCAGGTTTTTTAAACATGTAAAAAATCCCCTTTGGACAATAGTATACCACCTCTAGAAAATATATTTACACCCTTTCCAAGCATATGAAGTCCTCAATAGGACAACAGAATACATGTACAAAAATGCATCAAAAAACTACTTCAAATCACAATAAAAACACAAAAACTCATAAAAGCAAAGCAAATTTTTTTACTGTCGTAACCACAGAGGTTCTATATAGTAAAATAGATTTAAACAAGCAAGCAACACTTTTTTAGGTTCCCTCTTTCTTCTACTCGTCAGCCCATTCTGCTTGAAACTTTATGCCAATAACATGAAAAGCAAAAAACAAAACAGTAAAAGCAAATGAAGCAAAAGTGTTCAGCTTTCAGTTTAGATATACCCCGTATAGACCCAGCCAATAAAAGGCAGTTGCTGATGAACTGTATGGGCTATGCTCCAATATGTAGGGCTGAACTGTTATCAGGAGACAATTTGTTATCAAGAGACTACAGGATCTAAGTATTATATATAGGAGCCTTTGATCCCACCTGTTGCGATACAGATACACATTGGAAATACCAGACATGTTGGATGAAGTGGCTGTTGAAACTTTAATTTTCGGCACCAGATTGAAGTTAAGGGTGTTGTTCCAATGTTGAAGGTTGGACAAGGTTCAAGGCTTTGTGTTGAAAGTCCGAAGAAGAAGATTATAAGTGCTGAAAGTCCAAAGAAGAAGCTTCTTACAAGTACTAGAAGACTCTTATGTTGTTGTGAAAACACAGGAAGGCTTCGGAAAGCAGGGCACAAACACTATATATAGCGGACGTTGATCCCACCTTTGTATATTTTGAATAACAATGACAACAATAATCAAACAACAGATTATCGTACTCTCAACACAGAATCTCCATTATACACTACTTCATCAACCAACATGTCTGGTACTTCCAAAGTGTATCTGTCATCGCAACAGTAGTGTGTGATGGATGAAGTAGTGTGTGATCGAGATTTTGTGTTGAGTGTACGATTATCTGTTGTTTGATTATTGTTGTTGTTATTGTTACTTATTGTACAAACAAGATGCATCCAAACCCTTTAATATATAATCCTGACAGCCCACTTCATAACAAACTCCATCTTGATAATCCCTTTTGATTATCAATCTGAATCAAGTCCGACTTTAAACATTTAAACATACAGTTTCAACACTCCCACTTGTTCCATTGTTCAAGACATTCTCATCATTGATCTTAGCTTTTCAAATTGATCTCTCGCAATTCCCTTCGTCAACAAGTCGGCAACCATATCGTTCGTGCC